>CM051493.1:14278803-14299540 GCA_028031935.1 Paedocypris micromegethes
GAGAGAGAGAGAGAGAGAGGAAAAAAAGAAATTAGGAAAAAAGAGAGAAATGATTTTTCTCACAGAGTAAGGACAAATATAGAGAAAGAAACATGAAAAAAGAAGAGAACAAGAAGGAGAGACAGAGGGGAGGAAAAAAGGATTGGTGGAAAGAAAGTGAGAAATGATGGGGTGAATGAATGGGGATGGAGAAAGTAATAATAAATAAAGATCGATGGAAGGATAGATAGATAGATAGATAGATAGATAGATAGATAGATAGATAGATAGATAGATAGATAGATAGATAGATAGAGAAATACAGAGTAAAAAAACAGATAGGTAAGAGAGAGAGAGAGAGAGAGAGAGAGAGAATTGGGAACAAAGACAAAAAAAGTCAGACAGAGAGATGATATACTATACTATATATAAGAGGGATAAAGAGAAACACAGAGAGAGAGAAAGAGAGAGAGAATATCAGCATCCTCTCACACTAGCGGTCACTGATGTGCATGTGCATGTAGGGACACACGTGAAGACACATACGTTGCTGCAGGATTCTCTTCAGGCCTGCTGGCGCTTATATAAGTCCAGACTGTCGGCTTTTATTAGAGTCAGTCTCCAAAGACGCAGCACAATCGTGTCACTTCCTGTTTGCCCACCTCTCAGCGTCCCCCACAGGCTTCACAGTTACACACACACACACACACACACACACACACACACATTAAAATAAAGCGCAGCTGAGCGTTTAAATACATTATCTTTATTTATCACAGCGCATTTTTTATTGTTAACACTTGCAATTGGGTCGCAGTGTTTTATGTCGACGTCAGACGTTATATAAACTTCGTTTATATAAATTAAATTCGTTAAATTAAATTCGTTTTGTTACTACTTAGATTGGTATGATATATCTAAATTGGTATCTAATATATATATATATATATATATATAATTTATTTCTATTTAAGATATGTACTGTCGCATGCTACAATTGTATAGTTTTAAATAAAATAAAATAAAAAATTTATAGTTTTTTCCTTTTAAAGTGAGAGGAGTTTGTCAGTATGGCCACTAGGGGCAGAATCAAAATTGTTCAAGTTCAAGTTAATTTATATAGCACTTTTCTTAGTCGAAGACCAATGCAAAGTCGCTACTTAAATTGTGTTTTGCAAAAATCTAACAAAGCCTAAAACCTTCTGACCTGAAGAAAAATGTCCTACACCACTGGGCTTTTATAGCCTATTCCAATTCTTTAATTTCAAATTTGTGCGGTGAAAATAAAGCAAAAACTCGGGAGAGATTGCGGTGGACTCCGCAACTTGTACACACACAACGGACTGATGCAGTTTTACAAAAACTTCGTTCATCAAAAATAAATATACAAAGTCTTTGAAACGAACACGACACTTGGTGTTTTGAAAAGGTCTCTCCGTGATGGAGCTTTGAGCTTTTTCTACAATTCCAGCAAAAATGTCAAAATAACGTAACTTTTTTACGCGTTGCTTAGCGCGTTACAATCCTAAAGCACCTTACAAACAAAAAAGTTGGCCAAAGTGCTGTACACAAACAATTATAAACACACCAACTTTTAAAAGAGCAGATGCAAGTAAATTTAAGGTAAAACACAAAACATTTAAAACTGTAAATTAACCAACATCTCAGACCGATTTTCAAACAGGGAGGTTTAAAGACAGGGAGCTCAAGTTCAAGTTTATTTATATAGCGCTTTTAGTTCGAGACCAACGCATGGTCGCTAGGCGAATTAGGGAAAACAAGGCCTTAAAGGAAAAAAATGTCCATTATTTATCTGTGTTCAAAAATTAGGAAAAAGGGTTAGTTAAAAAAAAAAAAAAAGAGTGAATTTACCTGTCTACTTCGATCTCCTCTCAGCTCTTAACTTTGGGAACAGAGTGATTGTGAGTGACCTGAGAGGTTTAAATGGCTGGATGAGCCCATGTAAGCAGTTTAAACCAAACAAAGCATTTTGAAAATAAATCCGGAATTGGATTGGCAGCGAGAGATGCCCGTTCGAATGATTTGTTCGTGCTTTGTAGTGCCAGTTACTGTAATAGCCGGGCATGTATCCTCAATGCTGAACAATCTAAACAAGTTCTAATAAAAGCATGAATCTAAATCTCATAATTGTCGTGGGCAGCTGGGTGACGAACCCACGTGCACAGCATGGAAGAGGTGTTCAAACAGAGTTAATAGTTTTTATTCCAGAATCGAAGTCAGTCAGGCAGAGGTCTGTACACAGAGATCGGCAGTCCAGGAAAACAGGCACGGGTCGAGATCACTAGCAGAACAAGACAAAATCACTAGGCAACGGGCAAAATACGGGCAAAGCAAGATACAAGACACATGGATAAGGAAATCTTGTAAAACTGAATGAAAGATATTTTTCAGATATTATACCATCTGCTCCAGAGTTTTAATCCCTTTGTTAAATGTTAGAACCCGTTGTGGCCCATGAATCAAAAAGTTTGCCCATCCCTGGTCTAATCTCAAACCTTCGTTGCTGTATTTATTTTGAACAACTGCCATTCATACCCAGGTTAACCTGAGTCTTTGAAGCATTGCTAGGGCCAAACAGCAAAATTGTACAATTGTGGAGCTATAGAATTGCTGGAGAGTGGCATGTAGACTTCCTAGTTCCTCGCCACCTCCTCTAGCTCCTCCAAAGGGACACTGAGTCATACCTGGGCCAGCTTTGAGACATAGGTCCTCCAGGGTGTCCTAGGTATTCCTCTGGACCTCCTGGTGGGACAATGTCCCTTGGGAGACTTTCTAAGGGAATTCAAAACAGATGCCCAAGCTCTATCTCTGGCTCCTCAACCTGACTCTGGTTTGAGAACAACAAGGTGTGTAACAATAAGGTGAACCATAAGTGGTGAGAAAGAAAGATGAGTGGGAACCTGGAATGGTGATGTAGAGCAATAGCACAGAAGTTCGATAGGAAACCATCTTTGGTAAGATCCAATGACGAGGACTGAGTCAAGTGGCAGTGCTTAAGCATTGTCTTGATTGCCGGTGATCAAGTGATTGAAGATGTGAAGTAGAACAGCTGGGACAATGGAGTGGAGTGGATGACTTTATTTGGAGCTAATGGATTTATACTCCCATCTCTCCTGGAAGATGTTCCGAGGAAATCGAAAATAGATGCCACCTCAGCTGACTCCTCCTAATGTGGAGTTTCTCCTGGGTGTCAGAGCTCCTCACACTTTATTAGGATGCACAATGCAAACTTGCATTTGAGACCTTTGTCCCCTCGGTCAAGACCTGTAGCTCATGACCGTAGGTGAGGGTTGGGAATGTAGATTGTTCGGTGAATTGAAAAATTTGCCTGTGGGCTCAGCTCATTTTTACCCAAACACACAGGTCCTTTGATCTCAATGCTGCTGCTGATGGGTCGATCCTTCTGTTCCTTTATACCGTCCCTTTTGTTCCCAGATGCGATGTTGAATTCTTAAATACCCTCACTAAGAGATTGGGGAAAAAACGGCAAGTTTTTTGAGAGATGAACAGTAATCAAGAAAAGACCCATGGGAAACTCTACTAGTGCCACAACTGAAGTTCCAACGCTGGCACAGTATGTTAACTCTTTTAAATAAGACTTGAACTGGTCCAGCAAAACCAAGATTTAAACCCAGTCTGAATTGACTCTTTGCCGACGCTTGATGTCATTCACTTTGAAAAGCTCGCACAGTATACTGATTCCAGACCAGCCCGATGCATTCCTGCAAGAGCCAAAAAAACTGGTTTTCTGATTTCTGAAGGTGTAACAAGTTCCTTAAAACCAAACTGGGTTAAAAGTACGGATACCTTACGATAAAAATGACTCCATTTCAAGTTACAAGTCACCAATTCCAAGAAGACTTGAGTAAAAGTGATAAAGTATCCAATTTTAAAAGAACTTAAATATTTAACTCGTATTGATTTTAGGCTCAAAAACTTTATTTTTGAGGATTTATTTTCTTAATATAGAAATATTTCAAAATGGCAGAACAAAATAGATAAAAAAACTAAAAGTCAGTCTCAGTCAGACATGTAAAGTTCTTGAGTACACTTTGGGAATTTTTGTAAATTTTGTAAATATTGTAAGTATTTTTTGTACTTCAAGTGTTTTTGGCTACTTCGTACTTGTACTGAGTATAAAAAATGCAAGCAACTTTAAAATTCACGCAGTCCCAATAAATTCACGCAGTCAATACAATACAAGTACTAATACAAGTACAAATACTATTCTGAGTGTTCAATGTCTAAATATTTTTCTTTACGCGTTCGTCATACTTTGTTTTTTAGAATCAATTGTCTATTTGCAAAATTTACTTTCCTCACTTTCCTTAAAGTGTACTCAAGTATTTTACACCTGTGGTGTCCGTCAAACTCAAATTTTAATTCACATTCACACGATTTAGCTGATAAATAGCATCCAGTACCTTCAGCATCCAGCAGATGGTTATACTGCCTCGTCAGCGATATTAAGAAATTAAAAATGCGGTAGAAAAAGATGCCGACTTGTGTCGCACAATCATAATGTAACGAGTAACGATAAAGTGTCCAGTCAAATGTAGTGGAGTAAAGAGCACAGATACTCAATCACAAATGTAGTCACGTAGAGAGTAAAGTAGCAAAGTCCATTTACACAAATATTTTATACCACTTTGTTTTTAGCATTTTTTCATCATCAACTTGTGTCAAGCACACGCTATTTCTGTTTGCAATTTGCTTCTAGTGCATTTGGTAAGTCTCTTCAGATTAAAGCCAACTGACTATTAAGTAAAGCAAAGTAAGTTCAAGTTCTGAAGTTTAAGTTCTGAACATTTGTAAGGCGCTTTTCACAGTTTTAACTGTCTCATGTGTGAATATGTTGCATTTTATTCATTTGATCGTCTGGTTGTTGTTGTTAAGTAAATGGCTATTATGAGAAGACAAAGATCATTTATTCGTATAGTAGCGAATACATTTCGCTTCTCTTTATTATGGTTTTACCGGACTCCGCCTACATATTTGAAGAATTGCATTGAACAAATTTCCAGATAATGGAATCCTTCGCATCAGGACTTCAAGCCACACAATTTCACTTTAAAACAGGCTTAAATAATGCAAAAGCGTGGCATCAGTGTTTAATAACTGAGGGCCGCGTCTTTAATCACGAGTAAAAAGAGGCATTCGAGACGAACGATGCTGGTGGAGACGCATCAGTGATATTAGATATTTGTCTGCAGTCGGGGAATATGCTTGGCTGAGCATGTAGGCCAGGCCGACAACAATGCCAGCCAAGCCCCTCAGCCATCCGCCCGCCTGCATCTTGTCCACACGTCGTGCCACGCTTTCACATCAGTGCGACAGGACCAGCGCTCCAGGGAATATTCCGCTCCTCTCTTCCCGCTCCCATCACGGGCGATGTGGCTTTAACTAAAGGTCCACGACGCTCTAACTGGAATGATGCGCGGCCAAATCGCCGATTATCAATGTTGGGCTTGTTCGAACTTTGCGTTTTATTATAATTCAATTACAGAATTAAAAAAAAGACAGTTGTGATTTTCTATGGCGTTAGTCGCTGTGTTAATAAAACTATTATTTATTTTATTATTAACTTAATAAAATGGAAAATTCATGCAGTATATGTACTGTATAGTGTATTCCGTATTTACGTGAATATAAGCGAATATAAGATTATAAGCACCCATCCTGATTTTTCAGGCACAAAATAAAAATGCATTTTTTTAAATAATGTTTCTGGTTCAATTACATTAATATTCTCTTAAAAATACAGTTTTTTCTTTATTTAACAAACCTAACCTGTAACTCATAGCATTTTTATATTGTTTTACTTGAATAATGGATAACAAAAAGTCAATTGTAGTGGTCAGGACTTCATTTCCCAAAATCCTTTGCACTCCAGTCACATTCTGCACACACTCTGTGATACGGCTTATATTTACGCACATATTTGAAATCGCAATAATAAGCACCCCCCCAAATTTTGGAGCGTTGAAAATTCCGAGAAAAAAATCTGGTATTGGAGCTGCACGATTCTGGATAAAATTGTGTTTTGGCTTGGTATAAAGATTACAATCCTTAATTTTTAAAATATTTTAAAGTTCTTATGATTTTAAAGATTTAACCCTGAACATCAAGTTGTCAAACATAGAATGAATAACATGTATAACTCTTTGTTCGTAAATTTTAAATTTAAATTGTATTTAAAAAAAAATGCAATGTAATGTTAAAGTAATGATGTAACGAAAGAATCTTTTAAGTCGTTTGTATCCTTTTTTATACCTGCAAAACCCTTTCACCGATTTTAGTTTTAGGAGCTGTCACGGTGGGCAGGGACAGTGATGGCGGGAATAAGCACGGATTCGCTTTGACCAATCAGAGCAAGGAGTCAAAAAAAGTCTCAAAACTATTTGTACTCGTGCAGAGTTTTGCACGAGTGTAAAATTAATGGCCGCAAAACTCTTTTTGGCACCAATTTGATCCCAAAGAAACACTGGCGTGCGTGTTATCTCCAGATCAGAAGAGTTTGACTTAATCTTGATTAAGATCGCGAGGGGGGTGGAATCGAAGTCGCGATCTTTTAACAAATAATTGTCCAGCTTTAGCACATATGTATTATAAATATGTATAGAATTGTTGCGTAATTGTTGCTTAATTGTATTATTGTGGCTTAAAAAAATTAAATACATATTAGCCCGAAGCAGAGGATATAAGCTAAAATAGCTTGACATGATAAAGTCACTTCCTCCTTCTGGGTAAAAATATCCTTGCTCAAATCGTGATGATTATTATTGCATAACAGTTTCGGCAGTAACCGTAGGTCACCTTCAAGGGCCGACTGTGATAAAAGTTCATGAGGATGTGTGGTCTGAAGGAGGAACAAATTAGCTCTTGCTCATGCTAATAAACATTAAAAAGGGAAGCTGCTTGAAGCTGTTTTCCAAACGTCTTGATTCAGAACTCTTTTCGTGATGATTTTCTCTTCATCGATTTTTCTGATTCTGAGTCATGTGGAGGTGGAGCCAATCCCAGCAATTATTAACAACCAATTGCTGTTAATAATTAAAAATTATTAATAATTAGCAGTTACTTTTTCTGTATTTTGTATTTTTCTCTCTTCATTTTATTTTTGTCTTTAATATTTTTATTCATATTTTATCTTGTATATTTATACATTTTTCTCCCTTATTGTATTTTTATTTTTTGTATTTTAATCATTTTTACCTTGTCTCTATTTGTATTGTATTTTGTTGTATATTATTTGGATGGATGGATGGATGGATGGATGGATGGATGGATGGATGGATGGATGGATGGATGGGTGTATACAGTTATAAATACAAACGGCTAATAATGTATTCCTCCAAATCTATAGCCAAATCCTTCCATACACAGAAACTTTACACCAAGTTTACACCAAGCAGCAAAGAGCTCAAGGTCACAGCTGGTCTTGAAGGTCGCGTGATCCTGTAAGATGAGAAATGTATAAATCCGAGCTTACTGACCACAAAACCGATGCGAAATAGGGGAAAAAAGTTGGCACTGTTTGGCACGGCGGGGGTCCTGATTACAGACCCCTACTATTGTTAGCAGCTAATTACTGAAATTAGCAACCACCTGCTTCAATGGCCAATCGGACGCGATCCAATAACGCACTAAAAATCAATATGGAATTCACATTATGCGTCAATTTTTGAAACGTGTGTGTGCGTGTCGCTCGATAAACGGTGGGCTTTTGTGAACGCCAGTGCAAATTTGCTCTCTCCCTGGTGTTTGCCTCCGATATGATTGAATCCCTGGTTTTGGTACGTTGCCATGGTAATCAAGTGTGGCAAATCAGATTTGTCTCACGTGACGACGGCGACAGAATGTGAAACAGTCCCGGACCCTATGGTTTGGTGGGCTCGCGCTTCAGCGGGGCTTGTGATTCCAGCCATCTGCTCTGACACCAGTCGTCAATGTTTTATTTATATACGTACAGTGTACTGTATATAATGCTGACTGGGTGAAGCAGGATAATCAGATAATAAAAATAATTTGTGTAAAAACATTTAAATTAATCAATTTTTTTAGTGCTGTCAAATGATTCCATTTTTTTCGCACGTCCCCAACTAAATTAATCTCGACTAATCACAAATAGTAATAATATACTATTAATAATAATTTTGTATTAACAAATATTAATAACATGAACAAGCATAGAATCTCGTTATGTTGAATATTGAAGTGTAAAATGTAAAATTATTGTAAACTCAACACAAAATAAACACTTGTTTTAAATACTGTAATACGCCGTTTTGACTAAAGAAAACACGAGGTAAGCCGGTCATAATAGTTAAAAAAGAAACAAGTAATTTTGTTTAAGGAAAAGAGACAACGGATATGTATTTGTATATTTGTGTGGCAAAAGTATGGCACTGATAATTAGTCTAGCTGAAAAGGCTGATCACACATTTTTAACTAAAGGAACAAAATCCGACAAATCTGTGCGTCGTCTGAGAGACTGCGAATAATTGAATTGCACTCTATTCTTTCTATAAGTGCGCCGTGATTTCAGTTTTACAAAAAAATTGTACACAAGTGAAACTACGAAAAACCGGAAAAACCGGAAGTGCTTTTAATGGCGTTAATAAAAATTGACGCGATTAAACACATTTCATCAATCGCATGTATTAACGCGTTAACTTTGACAGCCCTAATTTTTTTACG
Source organism: Paedocypris micromegethes (assembly GCA_028031935.1). Lineage (NCBI taxonomy): Eukaryota > Metazoa > Chordata > Actinopteri > Cypriniformes > Paedocypris > Paedocypris micromegethes. The sequence goes on from CM051493.1 coordinate 14,287,504, forward strand.
TACTTTGACAGCAGAAATGGGCAGAATTTGAAACATCTTTAGGAATGTGTGACAATGGATTCCTAGGCTTTTTCTCGCAGCACTCAGCCAAACACAATAGTCTCCACACTAGTGTGAGGAAACTGTGAAAATGTCCTGCCTAAATTTAGTCATATATTCTAGCACTGCATATCATCCCGGTGAAATGTTTTTTACCCACGTGTGAAAATCCGTCAAATCGCCATGGCAACAGGAGCAAACCAGCCTCTGCTGCACAAACCTGCCACACTTTCATTACGGATTATCCTTCAGTGGGAAGAAAATTATCAACCCTGCAAATAACTACTGAGCGCATAAACTTGTCTGTGTGCAAAGAGGAGAGATAATTTTTCTTCGCACTGTCTGCCACGTCCCCACAATACGTGGAATTTGCCAAACGTGTGGAAATACATCCAGAAAGGCTTTTGAAATGTAGTGGATAGTTTATGATTGTTCTTTTCAGGTAATTATTTCTAATCATAGCTTTGAGTAGAGTAGCAACTCTGGGCTCAATTTGATTCTATGGTAAATTACTTCCTGCACTTTTCCCCATCCCTGATCTTTGATGCTTGGCCCAGAAACAGCATCTTTGCTATTGTTCTGCGTTTCTCTTTATTCTTTATAGATCTCGGGGATCCAGTGGCCGATTAATAATTCATCTTTTTCCGTATTTTAAATCCGCATTTCTCAAAAAGAACAAATAAAAGCATTGCAACGTGTTGGAAAAAGCGCCCGAAAAATCCAGCTATTCAGAGATTAAATTTAGCGTAAAGCATATCGAGGATTAAGTCGACACGTGACTGTGATGTGCAGTTTAAATCCTTACACTCTTTTTATACGTTATGCGCACACACACACACACACACACACACACACACACACACACACACACACACACACACACACACACACACACACGTGCAGTCAGTTGTAAACACTAATTATCCAATACAAGAAAAAAAACATTTTTTTTCCCGGATCGAACATTCCATCACTAATGCATCTTTGCCCGTCTTTAACGCAGCTCGACTCGGTGGTCTTTTTTCTTCTTCTTCTTTTTCTTTTTTTTAGCACCCCACCCATCCCCATTTACGCCTTTCATCAAATTCCACGATAGACTCACGGGGTGAAAGTCAACGGCGAAGAGCGTTGCGCTCAGCCAATCAGCGACGCAGATGCCCTGTCAATCAACCAGACCTCGGCGAATCAACTAGCTCACAGACGTTCACGTGACGCAAGCCCCTCCCCGTGTGTAAAATCATTGAGAACGCGAGCGGAACCACACAGACTCGGCGCTGACCGGCGAAGCACAAGCACCTTGTGAACGGATTGACTTTCTTCTGCGTCCTCGGCGTAGAATGCAAAAAGCGGTATGTTGGTCTCACTTATTCACATTTTACGCGATTATTACAACTCTTGGTTACGTGAAAAATGTCACGTGAGTTATAACGACGCTAAAAATAACGACGCTCGCTCCGACGAAAACTCAGTTTTAACTTGCCGCTCAGTTATATTTCTGCAGGTTAAATTGCCTTGAATTTAAATAACACGAATCATAATAGCATAAATCATTGTATTCATGTGTGTTTTGTCGACTACGTTATTTTAAAAGTGCGCTTATTTCACTTAACTTCTACAGTGGATGTAATTTTTACACTAAATAATTACTAACATGTGTTGTTTATGTGGTTCTTGTGGCCAACGTTTGCATAACAGTGTCCTCCATTGTCTTAGCATTTTAGAATCACTGTAAATCTGTCCTATTATAAAACATTGCCATTTCAGCTCCTGTGTGGCAAGCTGTTTTCACCATTAGCCCGACAATTCCTCTACACAAAATTGTGACTATTTAAAATAAAAACTCCCACAGGCTCGTCCGTTCATCACTTCAAACGTGACGTGTGTGTCTAGGAACACGCTGGTGAAATATTCTCATTTGCGTGTGACCGTGTGTGTGTGTGTTTTTTTTCGAATGCAAATGATCTCCGACTCTCATCTCCGACCTCCAATCTGGATTATCTGAGCTGGGGATGAACTTGGCACAGCGCCAAGTTCAATACACACCTCTTTGTGTAATCTGGGTTTCGGTTTCGTTGTTTTCGGCGACTCTGCGTTAATTGTGTTGTTCTATTATGAATGTTACTCATTAATCCGGCCGTCGGTGTGCTGGCTAGATAAGGCGGGTTCGGATGGGTCCAGGCTCGGTGGAATCCGTCTACGGCTGACAGGATCCAGACATGTCAAACTGGGATGTATGGAGTGGATTTGTAGAAGTTCTGGTCGCCTGTGAGATAAAATAAGGTCACGTAAAGCCTGCGAAATAGATTAAAGGCAGTTTTATGAGTGTTGTGTCTGCCGGAGCAATCTAGGTGAATGAGGGATGACGGTCCTTCTTCCTCTTTTTCTTTGTGACAAATTCTCAAGTTCCTTTAAATGTCCCGTGGCTCTCTTCTGACTATCTCGCCGTCTCTTTCCAAGGCAGAGTCTTCGACGGCCTTTGAAGCATTTGGACAATCCAATCTGATAGCAAAATGTCAAATATACAGTGTCGGCAGAGAAAGATGTCGGTCCCTGACGAGTGTTTGAACACTTAAGCTGCTCACGCGAGTGAATGTCATTGTGCATCGAGAAGGAGAACATCAAACCCAGTGGCATTTACGCCAACGGAGACGATGGCGAGGCGTTTGGTTGGTTGTAAAACGTCGACGAATGAGCAAAAGATACTAGCGCTCGGATTTGTTTCGCTGTCATTTTTACACTTAGTACTTTTATTTTACTACATATACTACGTATACTTTTATTTTACTGCGTATATAAGTACTTTACATAAGACCAAGTGAGTTGCCAAGAGTGATTTTATTCAGATTACATTATGAATAGATAAGTGGTACTTTTCATTTGTTTATTTGTTCTTCTATAAATGGGAGAATTTTTCCAGAATAAAATTATTGAAGTTTGAAATGTGAAACTCACCACATTTGGGGTGAGAATTGAACTCAAAATGTCTTCTGTTTTAACATACTGCTGTCAATTCACTAGGGAAGTCCTAGACTTTCTAGGGTCATGGAAGATTAAAGTCCGTTTTACCTTCCAAACTTGTCAGAAACTCAAAAGATGGAGATCCGCAACGTTCTCCGTCCATCACGTGGGATCTAAAAAGAAAAACGTATTCGCTGCCCAAATGTGAACGTTCTTTGTCCAGCGGTGGAGAACAAAACACCCCACTCATTTTTAGACGCACAGAAGTTGAGGCGGCTGTAAAATGCAGAGAATGTCCCCGGTGTCGCGAGGGAGACCACGCCCAAATCCCACCAAAAAAACCCCAGCGAGAACGTTCCTCCATGTGTGGCTCTGCGGCTTTGGGAGAAGCATTCTGGAATGGGCAGAACTTCAAAGAGACTTTCATCCGCTCCGTCTGAGGAGCTGAAATGAGCAGCAACACCTCGGGGAGAAAATGGCAGCAGCTGCTCAGACGCCGTTTCTCCTCGCGCTTTATCGGAATGTGCGTTTGCGCATATGTCGACTCCCGGAATCGTTGCTCTTCTCCAGGCTGGGGAGGTGGTGGTGGTGTCATGGTGCTAATCTGCTCTGAGGAGAGTGTTTGGAGATGGATTATCGGAGGCCCGGCGTGCTGTGTGTGTCATTACCGGAGCCAGATCAGCGCGGTGGGGTTAATGAGCCAATCTGCATCAACTTTGTCCCCATCTGGAGCAGTGGGTGGCGCAGGGCGATGCGTTTTCCCCACTTCCTACATCTGATTTATGCTGACAGTCTCACGCAGAAGAGCTGTGATTGGTTGGTGAAGTCCATCACTGCGCGAAGTACTTGTGCGTTATTTTTGCTCTTTGATGTGTGCGCACTTCAAACGAGACTTTCAAGCGTTTCAAATCCGTGTCCTTTCGCTTAATTGAGAAATTGGGTCACCGAGTGGCTGGCAGCGATTTGTCGGCCGTAAAACAATGAGGACGTCTCGAGGCTTTTTTTTTTTTCTGTTGGTCAGCGGTGATGAGAAAATGCGTTGCGGCTACTTGTCAGATTGCGTCCAAATTTTTCGCCCACAACTTCGAAGCTCGGCACGTCGTTGCGTTTGAAAAGTCGTGAATGTGCTATCACAAATTAAACTCATATGTACGCGAATATAAGCACCCTGATTTTTCAGGCACAAAATAAATATTGCATTAATAGGCGAACATAAGCACATTCTTGGAGTTCTGACTTTCCAGAAAGCTAATTTTTGGTAAAAACTGTTCTTAACAATGATTCTTGAACTTCTTTTAACAAACCTAACTTGTGACTCTTACCTATAATAACTAACACATGAAAACTAGAATGTTAACTATTATTTCTAAATGTGGTAGAGTATAGCTCCAACAGGGCGTGCTATGATTCCTCTTGATCCACTTAATTTAATTTACTTGTGTTTCTTCTACTTTTGCGAGTGTTATTTAGCCACTGCTAAGTGTCGCGTTGTGGCTAATGTTTCATTATTTCTGTTTTTCAGGCAATAAAAGTGTATATGCGTATCTTCCTCGTAATTTAAAGAAAAGAGGACATAATTTAAAGAACGAAACCTTGATTTAAAGAAAGAAAATATGACATAAAGACGGCCATTTCCATCCATTGGTCATTGCTCCTTACTAAAAAGTGAGTGCTTTCGTATATTTACGTGAAAAATTGAAATATGCACATATAAGCACCACCCAAGTTTTTAACCGTCTAAAATTGGATCAAACGGCTGATTTTATTCACGTAAATATGGTAGCTAGCTTAATACATTACACACATTTTTTTTTCTGTTTTTTTGACTTTATATATAAAACGAGCGTTTAAAGAGTTTCTTTATCGTTCGCCACGTGTTCATGAGGACCTTGCCGCTGAGATCTCGCAGAAGTTTCTCAAACCGACTAGAAATTAGGAATGACGCGAAATAAGCCGCTACATGCGAGTAAAGAACACCGTGTTCTGTTTATCGTCGGCGAGATGAACAGAAAGTGGCAATTCCTCTTTTTATTTTCCGATTCTCATTTACACAAGACAACCACCTAGCTAGACTAACCCATTACTGCTCTGCGCTCTCATTACCCATAATGCTTTTAGACCCCACTGGGCGCAGTGTGGGACCCTAATGCTGTAGGATGCACAAGCAATGAGCCGTTCATTTCTCGCACTTTCCGTCTTCGCTCCTTCGCTCTCGACCCCTCGCTGTGTGAAGAATGAGTGACAACCAGCTCCCAGTTTCATTCTGTTAATCTGTTTTACCCGGGCTGAAGATTACAAATGGATTTCATATCTACTGTGTGTATTTATACAAAGTAAAATAAAAAAATTTGAAAAAAATAAACAAATATGCATATCTATATTTTTCCCTAATATTTTATAATTTTTAGTATTTGAAAAAAATAATTAAATATGCATATATATTTTTTGTTCCCTAATATTTTATAATTTTTAGTTTTTGTTTCTAACTTATGGAAATTTACACTTATACTGATGTTTTTTTTTCTTTATGTGGATCATACTTTGTGTGGTCAAAGTATTTTTCATATAAATTCTCGTTTTAGAATAAATATGTTAGAAAGAGAGAGAGAGTGTGTGTGTGTGTGTGTGTGTGTGTGAATGAAAGTGTGTGTGTGTGTGTGTGTGTGTGTGCGTGTAAGAGACTTAAGTAGTTTTATTATTATTTGTTTTATTATATTGTTATTGTGTGTGTAAATGTATACATACTCATTGTGTGTGTGACTGTGTGAGACAGACAGTGTGTGTGTGTGTGTGTGTGTGTGTGTGTTAAATATGTAGCTTTACTGTGTGTATGTGTAAATGTGTGTGCGTAAGTGTGAGAGAGAGAGAGACGGTGTGTGTCTGTGTGTTAAATATGTAGCTTTACTGTGTGAATGTATAAATGTGTGTGCGTAACTGTGAGAGAGAGACGGTGTGAGACAGTGTGTGTGTGTAAACTTCCGCTTAAGATATTTACGTATCTTTCACTCAGCTTTTCATTATCGTTGCGAACATTTCACATGTTCTTACGGCGATGGCGTGGATCAGGAAATGGCAGGCATTCCTCGTGTCCAATTTGAAAATAAACGTCAGCGTTTGCTTCCTGCAGAGGCGTGGAGAAGAATGGCGAGGGAAGAGCGGAATTAAAGAGAGCAGTGTTAGAGCGCAGACGTCAGGCCGTGACTCGATGAAAGCTCGTGTGGCGCCGTAGACGTGTAAATCACACGCAGGAATATTAAAGTGCTCCGTGTCGCCATCGGCCTCCCTGCAGACGTCAACTTCCTGTCAGCAAAACAGGCCTCTGGTGGACAGCGTGTGAGATTCACTTCCGCCCGGAGTCCAACTCACTGAGAGAGAGAGAGAGAGAGAGAGAGAGAGAGAGAGAGAGAGAGAGAGAGAGAGAGAGAGAGAAATAATGATAGGGAAGAGAGGAAGAAACAGAGAAGAAAGGGGGAAGAGAGTAAGGGGGAAAAGAGAGAGGGTGTGAAAGGTAGAGAGAGAGAGAGAGAGAGAGAGAGAGAGAGAGAGAGAGAGAGAGAGAGAGAGAAATAATGATAGGGAAGAGAAGAAAGGGGGAAGAGAGTAAGGGGAAGAAGAGAGAGGATGTGAAAGGTAGAGAGAAAGATAGTGAGTGAGTGAGAGAGAGAGAGAGAGAGAGAGATTGTGTATCAGTGTGTTAGAGGGAGAGAGAATTTGTTACAAAAAGAGTATTTGTAAAAGAGGGAGTGTGTGTGTGTGTGTGAGGGAGAGAGAGAGAGAGAGAGAGTGTGTGTGTGTGTGAGAGAGAGAGAGAGAGAGAGAGAGAGAGAGAGAGAGAGAGAGAGAGAACGAGGGAAATTTTGTTAGAAAAAGTGTATTTGGAAAACAGTGTTTGTGTTTCTGTGTGTGAGAGAGAGAATATGAGTAAAAGAAAGAGAGATAGAGCATACGTCTGTCTGTGTGTGTGTGTGTGTGTGTGTCTTTGGGAGAGAGTGTGTGTGAGAGAGAGAAGGAGAGAGTGTGTGCATGTGAGAGTAAAAGAAAGCGAGATAGGGTGTGTGTGTGAGAGAGAGAGAGAGAGAGAGAGAGAGAGAGAGAGAGAGTGTGTGTAAGAGAAATTATCTGTGCAAGAGACAGGGTGAGATAGGAGATACGGTGTGTTTCAGAGATAGAGATAATGTGTATGTTAGAAAGAGAGAGAGTGTGTGTAAAAGAAATAGAGTTTGTGCGAAAGAGAGATCGTCTGTGTATGTGTGTAAGCGAAAGTTAATGTGAAAGAGAACTAGATTGAAAGTGTGTGTGTGAGGGAGAGAGAGAGAGAGAGAGAGAGAGAGATGGTGAAAGAAAGAGAGATAGGTGTGTGAGTATGAGAATGATAGTGTGTGTGTGAGACACTTTGTGTGAAAGAGTGTGAAAGATAGACAGAAAGAAAGAGAGAGGAGAATAAAAATAGTGTTTTTGATAGTGTGTGTGTGTGTTGCTACTTTTCCAAATAGTAATGAAAAACACACACACACACACACACACACACGTATCTCTATAATCCCCCCCTTCCTCCACACTTGATGAGTAGTTCTCCTTCAGTCTTGTGTCAGATGTTCTGCTCACCGTCCTCTATAATCTCCGTCTCCATCTCGCGTGGATGTTCCTGTGGTGCCCGGCGGTCTGTCCGCGCTATTTTGTCTCCGCCTGCGCACTCGCTCGCCCTCTTTTTATGAGTGTATTGTGTGGCGGGGACGTCATGTGACTTTCCCAGGCCGTGAGGTTCTCGCGTGTGTTTCTGGGGTCCGTCGCGCCTCCACGCCCCAGACGCTGCCATGAATCTGCTGAGTCGGCGAAAAGTCCTCTCAAAACCAAAAGAAACCTCGTGGGGACACACACACACACATGTCCTCACAAGACCTCTATCAAACAACAGATGAGAGATTGTTTTTCTATAAGTGATGAAGTCTTGGCTCGCCGCAGATTCTGCAGATACAGATTTCATGCGCCAAGACAAATTAATCGAGATGTTTTCTCTATACAAAACAGTATAAGAAAAGTTAGCATACAATTTTATAGACAAAAAACTTTAAAAATGTGGCTTAAAAGTGAACATTAAGCAACTTTGTGTACTATCGCAATGATTTAATTACAAGTTCATTAGCATTTTTATTATGTTATTTGAATTTTCTTTTTTTGATATTTCATTAAAGAATATTTTTAAAACGTATATTATAAACATACTCCCTCTATAATGTTTCAAACATCGTTTTTAAATGCTTCATATTATTTAAAAAATGTCCTTTTCATATAAAAAATAAATTTTTTCACGCACATATACTATTTTTTTTATCATCATTTCGGGGAAAAGTCTTTGCAAAACCTCGTGGGGACACACACACAAACACACATGTCCTCACAAGACCTTAGGAGAACTTGTGTGAACTTCTGGCAGATGATGGAGTTTTCTAGAAGAGCCGTAGATTGTTTTTCTATAAGCGATGAAGTCTTGGCTCGCTGCTCTTCGTACCTAAAGGGGGATTTATTACAGATTTCACGCGCCAAGACAAATTCATCGAGATGTTTTCTCTATACGTCCTCACACAGGCCCCCGATTGATGCTTTTTTTATCCCCCCTTCTTTTCGAGAAACTACACAACGACTTTTCACGCGCAATTGGCATTGTAGCGGTCTCTAATAAACCGTATGTCAAAAACGAAAGATTGGTGGGCGGAGCTACGGTGGCGTGGACTTAACTCGCACCACATCTGCAGGGCTTGGATTTTAGTGACACACACTTCAGGTTTATTTTCTTTCTCGCACACACACACTCCGAATTATGCCGCTTTAATGTAGACTCTGCTATTCGAGGAAGGCGGACTGGAAGCTTAATGTCTGTCTGCGGTGATCCATGGCGTAAACGTCTCACTTTTTTCCGGATTTGTGAGGAAGACACGTCAAAAAGTGCAGTTATGGTGAAAGTGAAGGGTGGTTGAGAGCTTTTGTGCCAAGTCATATAGCGAGAAATCAGTTCGGTTCAGACGTTGTATTTATGCGGATAAAAATATGAGTTTAAGTAGATTTTAGTATTTTTTTAAAGCTCTTTTTTTGTTCAGTTTTGCGCTTAATTCAGCGGTATATGTCAAATGTTCGGCGGAAACGAGTCTGGAAACCGGATCCGTTTTGTTTTTCGAGTCATTTTAGTGATTTAAAAAAACACTGGCAAAACATTAAAAGAGTTAAAAAAAAAAACAAATGTTAAAATGTAATTACAGCATAGCAACAGTTTAAGAAACGTTAGCATACAGTTTTATAAACAGAAAAAATGTGGCTTATAAGTAAACTTTAAGCGACTTTATAAAGTGTAATGTTGCAATGATTGCAACATTGATGAATTACAATGATGAATTACAAGTTCATTGGCATTATTTAAAAACAAATTGTGATTTTTTTATTAAAGGAAATTTTTAAAACTTATCTAATAAACATATGTATTTCCCCTAGAATGTTTCAAACATTGTATTTAATTGCTACATGTTATTTTCTTTCAATTTCTTATTCATCTAATAAAAATAAAGTTCATTTACGCACATATAATTTCACACAAAGCTAATGTATCCTGCCTTGGTGAATGAAACGACAAAAAGCAATGTGACGTTTCTCACTCACTTGACTTATTTTATCATCATTTCCTAATGATAAAAAAGTGTTTATGCTGCAGTTTTGCTGGGATTAACGGGAAGCGAGCGTCCGAGAGCAGAAACGACGTTGCTTTGTTTCAGCAGAAATCATTGTTCACAGACAAACGTGGCTTTGTGTGCAGAGTGAATAACGCCAGCGTTAACAATCCTGTGCACATTAAAAAGAAATGCATGAAAAAAGATGCACAGCAATAGCATCTCCGATATGCAGGTGTAAAGTACTTGAGTACTTTTTACTAATGTTTGTACATTTTGTAACTATACAATATGTAAAATACAATTGATTCTAAAAAAAGTATGATGAATGTGTAAAACAAAAAACACTGAGAATAGTATTTGTACTTGTATTAGTACTATTACTTTATTGATTGCGTGAATTTATTGTAACTGCGAGATTTTAAAAGTTGCTTATGTTTTTGATACTCTGCACAAGTACAAAGTAGCCAAAAACACTAGAAAGTAAGAAAATATCTACAAAATGTACAAAAATTCCTAAAGCGTACTCAAGTACTTTACACCAAATGAAAGCAGAAGTCGGTCTCAGACATGCCCGCCGGCGGGAACAATGCACCCAGTGACCCGGCACCGCATTCCTAAAGTCTCAGGGGTCAGAGGTTAAACCGGGGCGTATCGTTTTGTTCCCGGGATGAAATGAGGTCTAGGCAGTCGCTTAAAGCGCCTCAAAATATGACACGTCGCTGATGAGACGCGCCTGGATCCCCCACAGATAAGGCGTAATCAGCTACCTCCGAATAAACACACGACTTATCTTCCGGGTTGATTTCCAGCGGCTAGACACGTTTGATAGGATAGTTTGAAGTTTTCAGAAAGTGTCTGAGGCGTGTCGGCCATACTGGGCGGATCGGGTTCGCCGCCCCGCCCCCCCCCTCTGGATGCGGCACCTGTGAGATCACGTCACCGTGGTAACCCCCGGGAAGCTGCTCTTTTATCTCAGCACGTCGGCGTCCCGCAGTGAGACCACATCACACCAGCGCTGCGATTCGATTGGTCACACACGATCGCTTACATAGTTGCTTTTGTTACATTTAAATACTCTGTGTATGTTTGTATTTACGTTTCCTAAACATACGTTATATAGAAACTTGTATATGTATGTATATACGTATGTGTGTCTGTCTGTCTATCTATCCATCTATCTATCTATCTATCTATCTATCTATCTATCAAAAAATTGTTTATTAAAAATATTATAAATAAAAAAAAATGCAAAAAAGGTTTTTAGAAATATATCTAAAAAATTCCTTAACAAAATTACGGGGAAAGGTGTAATTTTACAATTACATTCCAAATACGCAAAGAAATCCCTTTTATTGTTTTACATGTTTAAATGGATTTACATGTATTAATTGATACATTTCTATGAATTAATTTAAATGAATACATTAACAAAAACAATACCGATTAACTTGGAAAAAAAGAAGAAAATTTGTTTTATGCAGATTAACAACAATTGAACTAAAATTAATGTAATATTCACTTTATTTATTACAATGATGTACATATATTTATTTTACATCTAAGACCAACTTAAATATTAAATTACAAACTTGACAAAACAAAATGTAACTTACAGTACATGTAAAACGAAAAATCTTTGCTTACTTTAAGTTAATTCATTAAGTTTTGGTTCTATTCATTAGTTTTGGTGGATGATGAAGTCAATGAAGTACGTATGTACGTTAGTTTAAAACGTGTATTATTTATATTATTAATATTATTACACGTATATGATTATATTATATCATTTAAATTATTAAGAACGTTTTGTAATTACAGCAAATGACCGAAATTGTACTGCATGTGTCTAATAAGATGCATTTTATGTCCGAAAATAAAGAAGAAACATCTCCAAATGAACAATGTAACTTTAGCTTAGCGACTAATTACAATACCAGCTGGAAACCCGACCAAACCATCCGTCCTCGACGGCGGCGGTGGATGGATGAGGAATTGATGACTGAGTAGATAGATAGACAGACAGACAGACAGACAGATAGACAGACAGACAGACAGACAGACAGATAGATAGACGTGTGAATGGATGGATGGATGGATAAGTTGTAGATGGATAGATAGATAGATAGATAGATAGATAGATAGATAGATAGATAGATAGATAGATAGATAGATAGATAGATAGATAGATAGATAGATAGATAGACAGACAGACATACAGACGTATGGATGGATTGAAGAGTAGTAGATGGATAGATGGAAGTATGGATAGATAGATGCATAAGTTGTAGATAGATAGATAGATAGATAGATAGATAGATAGATAGATAGATAGATAGATAGATAGATAGATAGATAGATAGATAGATAGATAGATAGATAGA
>CM051493.1:14301843-14304343 GCA_028031935.1 Paedocypris micromegethes
CTCTCTCTCTCTCTCTCTCTCTCCCTATTCTTCAGTCTTTCTCTCTACTTTTACCTCTTTCTCTCTTTTTTTTACCCTCTCTCTATTCTTCAGTCTTTCTCTCTACTTTTACCTCTTTCTCTTTCTTTTACCCTCTCTCTCTCCATTCTTCAGTCTTTCTCTCTACTTTTTACCTCTTTCTCTCTTTCTTTTACCCTCTCTCTCTCCATTCTTCAGTCTTTCTCTCTACTTTTACCTCTTTCTCTCTTTCTTTTACCCTCTCTCTCTATTCTTCAGTCTTTCTCTCTACTCTTACCTCTTTCTCTTTCTTTTACCCTCTCTCTCTCCATTCTTCAGTCTTTCTCTCTACTTTTACCTCTTTCTCTCTTTCTTTTACCTTCTCTCTCTCCCTCCGCTGGCCTTGTCGAACATTCAACGCTGTCGGTGAGTTTGTGACTGCCAAAAACCCAAACCATCGACCGTTGACTGTGCCCCGAGGCCACGCCCACTCCACCTATTCCGTCGGACCGCCTCCCGAAGGGTTGAAAGGTCACAATCAACATTCATTGCTGTCGGTGGGTTCAGTTTGGTAACAGCTCTCTGAACAATGAATGTAACTGTGGCCCAGATTCCGTCTTTCTTCTGGCGCTCTCATCCTCGCCGATCCGGACGCAAATAGATTCCTCCCGCATCTAATTGGTGGTTGTGTGTGTGTGTGTGTGTGTGTGTGTGTGTGTGTGAAGGAAGTAGAGGATGAATGTGCAATCAACTCGACGTTCTTCTCATTTGGCTGTTTTGTCCTTCAAATTATATAGTGTCGGGAAGACGCCAGTGTCCTTCTAAGCAGCTGTGTGTGTGTGTGTGTGTTAGTATCCTGCTTTATGGGGACTCGTCTACATCTCCGACATCACTCGTAAAGTCTCCAGACGCCGGAGCACAACAACAGAGCGCTTGTCTGCTGCCGAGCTATTCATGTCTGCTTTTCTTTCTTCCATCTTTTTTTTCTTTCTTTTCTCGCGCTTCTTTTGGAACGCCGTCGGTGTAAAATCTCTGAATAATAAAATCTCTGCAGCGCTCGGCGGCGGTGGCCTGATTTCTTTTGTCGTTTGTTGTCTTGTCTTCTCTCGCGGAAGGTTTTGTTTTTGATTGAGCAAAGAAAAAAAAAACGTTCCAGCAGGGAGTCCATCTTGATCGGGATTTTATTCCAAACTTTCTTAGTCTGGGAAGATTCTGTCAGACAACCACGTCCCAGACGTTTTCAGGTCCCCACCGTGATGTGAGAAGTCACGAATGGAGAAAACGTACGGAAAAGTACTGCCGTGAATTTCAAAAAGACTTGGGTAAAAGTCATAAAGTACTCAAGTATTTTACTCGTACTGAGTTTAGCCTCAAAAACACCAAGAAATGTGGAAAAGAAAAGCAAGACACTTTCTTCCTCATATAGAAATGAAATTTAACACCTCAATGTTTCAAAATGGCAGATCAATAACTAGAGTAAAATTAGACTTTTTGATTTTTTTGACTCATTACAAGTACAAAGCAGCCCAAAAATACTAAAGTAAAGGAACAAAGTAATTTACTCAAGTATCCATTTTTCTCAGTTTCCTGATCTTTTTGGTTTCTTCTTTTAACTTTAAAGGCGATATACCACATGTGGGTTTTTAAGGACAGAATTGAGTGGAATGAATGAAAATGACTTTTTTGTCCCACAGCGGGTAATAGAGAATATTAACATAATAAAATACATATAAATTAAAAAATATATGCCGAATATGTAAGTAGATGAACATGCATGAACATAGTTACATGTAGAATAATGTATATAGACTGGTATAAGTATACGAATTAAGAATAGTTAAGTAAATAATTGGTCTCACAACTTGAATTACTACTTGAGTAAGTTCATCAGTGAATTGTTTGCCGTTCAACATCTGTAAGCAATTTCTTTGTTCAGCCATTTGATATGTGATGCCAGAATGATCTGCTCTACGATTGGTTGGTCGACGAGCCCAGGCTACACGGGATTGGCTCCAGCTCCCAGAGATCCAGAAATGAAACAATCAATGGATGGATTGAGGCAAGATTGTAAGAAATGTTAATTAAAACCAATAAAAGAAACAAAAAAAAATATTTGAAAACAAAAGCATAGGAACAGTGTGTTTTTGGGTGGTTTGATTCAAAGTGAAAATACGCATAAGAAGCTAATTATGTACTGTAATTTGCAAACTAAAAGCTAACATACAGCTGACTTAAATATGCAAATGAGTAGGTTTTAATTTATTTAATTATCGATTATGCTTTGTGAATGTGTGTTGGCCTCAAACATTAAAATATTAAATAATAAATTGCTTTATTCTGTCTCATAAGATGATGAAAATTGTGTTGGATTTTGTTGGCTGTACCACCAGAGGGCGTCAGTGAAACACATTTTTACTAGAGAGATATAGTTTGTTTTTATTCATTTAAAAATGGTTGGGAAAAGCATAGAAAATAGTCTGAAATGGTTATTACTTAATACAAA
>CM051493.1:14306843-14325133 GCA_028031935.1 Paedocypris micromegethes
CAGTATGAAAAAAATGTATGTCATGTTTTCAATATTTATTTACATTCCACTATATACGTATATATACTGTACACACACACACACTCCCACGCAAACAAGTACAAAATCTGTATATACATTATTTGCGCAAATAAGGATGTATATACACGTGTATGCGTGTTTGTGTATATGTAATCTATATCAAATGTGATTAAACACAAAAAAATATTTTATTAATTTACTTTATTATTTTTTTTATCTAATATTTTAATGGACTAGTTTTAATGATTCTTGTTGATTTTTAGTGAACAATGTTTTATGTCAAAACAAAACAAAAAACAGTTTTACTGTCAATGTTTTCTAAATAAGCACAATATGAAAAACGTTTATATTTACGTTTATAAACGTTTATATTTTCAATATTTTTGACATCAATTATTACAAATATGACTACATAAATATTTTATTAAATCTAATATTTTAATTGATCTATTGGATGGATTCTTGTTCATTTTTACTCTCATCAGAAAAAATTGTACATCAATAGGGATGTGTATATGTATATTTAGGCACAAACACACACACACACACACACACACACACACACACATTATTTCTGCCATTAATTTATTTTTAAAGATAGTTTTAATTATTTTAGTGTCATGTATGTCTCTCTGCATGTCACAGCGAGTATGTTTGTATGTTATAAATCAAGTCTGAGTATGTTTAACTGATAACAGCATCAAAGACAAAATGCACCTGTTTTTGTTATTACTGTATTATGATACAAAAGTGCAAACACTCACATGACAGCATCAATGTGGCAGTTTCTGATCATGGTCTGGATGGAGTATCCCTTGATGATGGACATGGGCACCACACTTTTGGAGTATTTTCTGCAGCACGCTGAATCAAGCAAAGAGGGGTAAAGTACTTGAGTAAATTTTAGGAATTTTTTATACATTTTGTTAATATACAATATGTATCCTTATGTATAATAAAATTGAATCGAAAAAAAATATGACGAACGCTTAAAAAAATGTTTTGTCTAAAATATTTGTAAAAATGTAAAAAAAAAAAAAGAGTGAAAATTCTTTTTTTCAGACATTGAAACACTGAGAATAGCATCTGTACTTGTACTTTATTGATTGCGTGAATTTAAAAGTTGCTTACATTTTGGGTACAAAGTAGTTATAAAATATTCACAAAATGTACAAAAATTCCCTAAATTGTACTCATAAACTTTACACATCTAGAATCAAGCTTTAGAAGGACTTTTTTGAAAGAATATGCACTTACATAGAGCAGAAGCATCTGTCAGGACCCCGAAAGCAACCAGCATCAGGACCATCACCGCAGCTGAAAGTCGAGCCATCACCTGTCTGTCTATCTATCAATCTATCAATCTATCTCTCTATCTATCAGTGTCTCCGTGGGACTCTGAGTGATGTGTGAGCTGAGAGACCGAGTCTTTATAAAGGCCTGGCGTGGAAACAATGCTGTTGGAGTTTCCAGCGTCGACACGAACACGCATTGAAAAAAAAAACAAAAAAAAAAAGCAACTATCAACAGGCATCTGTTCTTTCACTACGAGGAAGTTGGTGAGAATAAAAGGCCTGTGGGAAAACACAGACGAGGTTCGGTCGCTGACACTTCCTTAAAAAACCAACCGCCGGCACATTTGAATCCCTTCCAGCTCTATAGATTATTGCCAATATTGATGGAAAGTCCAGGAATTCGTGGAGTTTTCTGACCAAACTCTGAATACTAAAGGTCACTGGGGAAATAAATAACGGAACATTCCTCTGCGACCTATTGAACACACACGTGAGGAAACAAATTTATTATTAAAAGCACGTAGACTGCAACAAATTGCCTATGTGAATAATAGCATTAATTTGCACAAACATTTGTCTTCAACGTAAAGTTTACACTTTCAAATGAAACCCAATTAATAGAATCAATACTGTACTTTTTACTTTCCTGTAAATTTTTATGAGGATTTCATAAAAAAACACTTGTATATTTTAGTGTGTATATATACAAATGTGTGTGTGTATATATTAATATAAATAACTATATTTTGTAATAAAAATAATTACAATTTGTGTATATGATGCGTGTGTGTATATGTGTGTATATATATATATGTGTAAATATTTATATATATATATATATATATATCATATACATATATATTTATATACATATCTATTTATACAATATACACACATTATAAATAAGACTATAAATAAAACCATTGATAATGTACAACATTGTACTATTAACAGAAACATTAAATATAAAATGTGCCAATTTAAATAAAATTACCACGCATTAGGAGCACAACAAGAGCACACCAACGTGGTCCAATCAAATGAAATCCACAGTACATGTTTGACAAAAAAAAACAAAACAAAAAAAAATGTAGACAGACGGATAATTGTGAAATGAACATATTCAAACAAAGACAGATTTTAGAAGGGAATAAATTACAACCATTTATATTTATTGCATTAGATTTTGGTTGCCAATCAACACTGTGTTTTGTTTTGCTTTATTTTGTTATAAATCAGAAGTTGTTGATCCATTTTGTCATGAAAAAGTACAAACGCAAATACATTTTGAGAAAACACACTTTTTATTTTGTAACAAATTCTATTTCATTCATTCTTTTTGTCCAGTTATTATATGTATCTAAGAATTATAGTTATTCTACAGTTAAAGAAATTACTATAAGCAATCAGAATTTCTTTAATTGGTTGTGATACATTTTAATATTGACTTGAATGCAAACATGAATCTGTTGAATGTAGAGAATGTCAAACAAGTCTTTGTTTAATATATTATCATTCTTACATCCTAAATGGAACTGAAACTATAAAACCTTTCATGAATCCCAATGTGATCGTTTATTTCCTTGTTTGTTTCACGAAACAAACATGTTTTGTTTATTTACCATTTTCAAGTTTTGCCGTGCTCTGCAGGATCGTGTCTATTTTATTTTTTTACATTCTATTATAATTTTTTTTTTCAAATTTCTGGAAATACTGTACGTAAATGTCAAAAACAAATCACAATCCTTAGTATGACTTCACTATACTAATATATAACGTTGCTTTACACTGCTTTACCCTTTATTTCTACTTTACCATTTGCTTTACTTCACAATACTTTACTTTATATTCATTTATTTTACTTCTCATTTCTTTACCTCACATTACTTTACACTTTACTTCACATTACTTTTCCCTCTACTTCACATTGCTTTATTTTACATGAGTTTACTTCACACAACTTTACTTTTATTCACTTTACTTACTTTACATTCATTTACTTTACTTACTTTGCATTCATTTACTTTACTTGTCATTTCTTTACTTCACATTACTGTACTTTAGACTTTACACTTTACTTCAATATACTTTTCACTTTACATTCTTTTACTTTACTTATCATTTCTTTACACTTCACTTTTCATTACTTTACACATTACTTTATTGTACATCACTTTACTTTACATTGCTTCACTTTTCTTCCCTTTACTTCACAATACCTTACACCTTACGCTACAGTTGCCTACTTTACTTATCATTACTTTATACTTAACTTTGAATTACTTTTTCTTTACTTCACATTACTTTACATCACCTCCCAGTACTTTACTGCTACAATTACAATTGTGGAGATTTTAGATGAAGCAGCATTGGCGTGACCTGCTTTCAGACGTGGTGTTGAGGTTTGTGGGGGCGCGAGAACGTTTGAAGTCTGTTTTCTGGGTCGTAATGTTTGATGTAAGTTGTGTCCTGACATCAGGTTGAAATAGGTCAGGATGGAGAGAAGAAAGCCTCACACTCGCTCCGTGAATCATTTCCCCTCAAAGCCACAATCAAGTCTTAGCTTGAGCTGGCCGCAGTTTCACTTTTAATAAATTAAACTCTTTTATCTGATTTGAATAACCATTTGTACGCAAATAATAACAACTAAAAATGCTCACAATTGAGTTAAAAATAACTATGTTTTTTTTTCCTTTTAATTTTGTTTATGTTTATAGATTTCCAAATAAAGTCGGATGCTAATTTTTGTAGTATGGTTAAAAAAAAAAAGCTATGATCTTGTCTATTCTATTATAATCTATTCTATTAATCTATTATAATCTCTTCTTTACTATTAAAATATATTAATTTATTATATAATCATATTTATAATTATTATAATAAATTGTCAGGTTCGGATAACTTCACAGTGACGTTGCGTGTAATCTGAACTGCTGATATACAGATAAATTGTCGCAAACAAGTCGTATTTATTTAAACATACACCATCAATGTACGTCAATAAACTCATCACACCTGAAAGTTATTACTCCTGGTAATTACAAGAGCATATTAACACAAATACACATAATAAAACAAATATACAAAAACAGAACTAATTGATATTGCATTCAAACATTGGTATTGTTTTATTATATTATATTTTAAAATCAATTCAACTATTATAATCTATTCTTTTATAATCGAATCTATTCTATTATAATCTGTTTAATTTTATTAAAATATATTATATTTCTTATAATCTATTGTATTCTATTATAATAATCTATTCTATTTTATAATTAGCTCATTTATCGATAATCTATATTAAAATACAATCTATTCCATTTTTTCATATTCTATAAATAGCTAATTTATAGATAATACAATCTATTCAAGTCTATTTCGTGTTTTAACAAGTGCATTATTATATGCATTTGCAAGATTGTGTGCATAAACAATATCAATAATATCGCTCACGGTTATTACTTTATTGTTTTACTATACGTATTGACCTTATATATGAAGCACTGTGTAATTACCATGTTGTATCTACTCTACATCTTAACATTTTATTTTCAAAATATCTACTAGTGAATTATGTATTAATTATACAGTACTTACTGTATTTTCAATGTCTGCTGTTTTTTGTAATGTCAGTGGCACACACACACACACACACACACACACACTCACTTTTTACTTTTTTTTTTTTTAAATAATTTTATGCAAGTAGGATTGAAATGATGAAACTGCTGATCATTTCATCCATTCCTTAAAAATGTTTTTAAATCAATTTAACATAATTTAATCACATACTAGTTAGAAGGGTTAAAAGAGTCGTGAGATTGTAAAGGTCACGTTGAGAGACACGTGTAGTTGTGATTGTGGTTAATGTGACTCACGCTCATGTTTCCACCTACTCTTCTCTTACTATCACATCATCTAATGATACGTTTCATCTTATATTTATTGATCCGTTTAATGACCAGCGTATCGATTTTTGTACTATTTAGTTTGTAATTGAGTATGAGTCTTTAATTTATATTTGTCGTTTTATGTTGCGGTAACACATCTTGATTCTGTTCGTTACGAATATCAAATTTCACTAAAAAAGTTCATGCACTTTTATATTTTGCTGAACAAATTATACCTGATATGCATAAACCAAATGCAGCAGTTAAAAGTAAACCAAAAGGTAAAGACTGTAAATTGCAATGTTTTTTTTTTTTAATTAACCTTTTAAATATTTAAATCAGTTTAAATAGTTGACAGAAGCTTATTACAATCGTAAATGTTTATTTTAACCGTCCTGTTTTGTTCGTTTCAGAAGAACATTAATAATGTTGGGTCAATTTGACCCGGGGGACTTTTATTATGCATATAAGTGTCAGAAGCCAAAAAGTTCCCCAAATCTGTGTGTGTGTGTGTGTGTGTGTTACGTCTCATTGTTGCCAAGAAACAAATAGCATTTGACTCAATTTAGCATCTATTTTGTCTGAAGTGTCAAACTGACACACCATGACAAAAACATGTCGTTTATGGTTATTCCTGCTGTTTCATTGACAGTTTATCTAATTACTGATGCCTTTATTTGTAATGAAGCTCAATATATAAAAGTAAAGATGTAGCTTGGAATGTAGTTAAGCGACTTTTTGCCCCATGGTTCCAACACTTTCTGAAAGAAAAGGAAAGGATAGGATAGGTGAGGATAGAAAAGGAAAGGAAATTAAAGGAAAAGGAGAAAAGGGAAGGAGAAAGGAAAGGAAATGAAATGGGAGAAAATGATGGAAATGAAACAAGATAAAATAAAATGAAAGGATAGAAAAGGAAAATAAATTATGAAAAGGAAAGGAAAGGAGAAAAAGAGGAAAGGAAAAGAAAGAAAAGGAAAATGAAATATAGTAAAGACAACGAAAGGGAAGGATATGTAAAGAATAGAGGTCAAAAGTCAAGGAGGAAAAGAAAAGAAATATAGGAAAGCAAATGAAAGTAAGACAAAAGGAAAAAAAAGGAGAAGTAGGAGTACAAAGAAAACAAACAATGAATGAAAGAAATGAAAAGGAAAGAGATTGAAAGGAAAGAAAAGGAAACAAACGATAATAAAGGAAAGGAAGGGAATGAAAAGGAAAAGAAAAGAGAAATTTGAAACAAGAGGTTGGAAGTCAAAATTAAATTAAGGATAAAATATGGGTAAGGCCAGGAGAAAAGAGGGGGAAAGAAAATAAAAGTGTGTTAAAAAAAGAAGAATGACAGGAACTTTCAAGGTCCATTTTCGAGTTTTTCAAGTGTTCTTGTCCTCATTCCAGTTAGATCCTAAAGCACTTTATATTTGTATCTTGGTATAACAACTTTCTTAATACATGTTTAAATGCAAATAAATACTATTATAAATGTTAAACACTAAAAGAAATGACCGGTGGGGGATGATTGCGTTAACGCATTAACATTTGTATGTGCTAAAGTTGAATGTAAAGTTTAGTATGAACACGGCGTCGAAATCTTGTACGACCACTGGTGTCACTTGTGGAACGAAAAGACGTTTTATTGTCTGAAAATTATTCAGGAGGCCGTCGCAAAGCATTTTGCCGTTCATCCTGGCCAAACTTCACACATCCTAAAAAAAACAAAGAGCAGCTTGGCAAAATAACACCAACCCTGAAAGAAAACACAAACGAAAGAGGCTTCGAAACACAGTCTTATAGTAGTAGTTAAAGTAGTAGTGGGTGTGTCAACTCATCTAATAGAGAAAACGCAAATTCGGATCCGGACCAGAGGCCGTGCACTTATCCAGAATCCACTGTTGAACTAAACTTTCAAGCATTTTCAAGCACTTGATTTAAAATTCAAGCACCCGTAGGAACCCTGTTGCCATGTTGTTGCAGCTTCGCTTTGCTACATTTCCTACGAGTTAGCTAGTAGCTTAGCTACGTTTAAGGAATAAACTTATGGTGTGTTATAATGCGCTAATCACACGTGGTGTGTGTTTCAGGTGCAATATCGTTCAGGTGCAATATCGACATTCAGGTGCAATATCGACATGGGCAATATGTGCATGTGACGCGGCGTGGTCGTCCAAAACAAAATGATGGCTCACTAGCAAGCACTTGAGTGCAAGGTGGTATTTATTTACAGTGCCAAATGTTCCCAAAGTGAAAAAAAAAAATTATGTTCCAAAAAAAGAAATACCTCCAAACCAGACAAACAAGAAAGTATCCCAGCAAATAATCCAACATTGATTACGTTTCGCCAGATAAACTCAGGATTGACCAGGTATCAATCAACCAACCAACCTAACCTCTAGATTGTAAATTTCTCTGGGCTTTTATAGGCCCAAACTCCGCCCCTTTTTGGACTGTACCATTATAACAGCAACCTGTTCATATTGAACCATTTTTAACACAGCAGAGAACAACAGTACATTTACAGTCATAATAACTATAAACAATATTTACTCCCATCAAACCCCAAACACATTACATTCATATTTCCACCATTGTCATCATGCATCTTGGCGGGAAAAAAATAGACTCTACCAACCTCTTATATGACGTCATACCGGCGCCCGTTCAGATGACGTCATCAAATCGCGACGCGCACGGTTACTGCCGCGAATGTGCAATGCTGGGTGACATGGATGATATAAAGTGTGTGAATGATCTTTATTGTCTTATTGCGTGAATTTTGGGGATTATGACCGTGTGCTATCAGTGTCGCGTGTGCACCCGCTCTTCTGACAGCCGCGCTGAAAATGACGGAGCTGAATGGTAAGTGTATGCATTTCCGGGGTGTGTGGCTTAGTTATTATGCAACGCGGAAACACGGTGGCGGGGCGTATGGCTGCATCACATTACCTTCCCCCTCTCCTAGCCGCGTACTGGACGGAAACCTGGACAGGTAGTCGGCTACTACATTTAGTCTCCCAGGTCTGTGTCGTATTTTGAACTTGTAAGGTTGCATCGCCAAATACCATCTGGTAATTCTTGCGTTTTTATCCTTCATGGAATGAATCCAAGTTAAGGCTCGGTGGTCCGTTTCTAAATCAAATTCTCGTCCTAATAGGTAATATCTCAAACTATCCAAGGCCCATTTAATAGCGAGTCCTTCTTTCTCCACAGCTGCATAGCGGGTCTCTCGAGTTAGCAATTTCCGGCTGAGGTAGACTACAGGTCGTTCTTCTCCTGGTTCACCTTGGGCAAGAATGGCTCCAATTCCTATCGATGATGCGTCTACCTGCACCAGAAACCGCTGTGAAAAATCAGGACTTTGGAGCACTGGATTGGCACACATCTTCTCCTTTAAGGTAGTAAAGGCCAGCTCGCAGTGGCTGGACCAGGGGACAGGATTTGACACAGTCTTAGCCAGTAAGTCAGTTAGAGGAGATGCCAGGGTTGCAAAGTTCGGTATGAACCTCCGATACCATCCAACAAGGCCTAGAAACGACCTTACTTCTTTTTTAGTTGTTGGTCTTGGACTTTGCTGAATGGCTTCTACCTTGTCCACTAGGGGACGGATCTGTCCATTCCCTAGATAGTAGCCCAGATAACTGGTCTCTGTTCTTGCCCACTCACACTTTGCCACATTTAATGTCAGTCCAGCCTCCATAATTCTCTGGAGTGTTTGTTGTAAGTGCTGTAGATGTTCTTCCCAGGAGTTGCTGTGAATGACAACATCGTCTAAATATGCAGCAGCCCAATCTTCACATCCTTGAAGAACTCTGTCCATTAACCTCTGGAATGTTGCCGGAGCTCCATGCAAACCGAAAGGGAGGACGGTGAATTGATACAGCCCAAGAGGTGTTCTGAAGGCTGTATAGGGTCGTGAAGTCGGCTCAAGGGGCACTTGCCAGTATCCTTTGCAGAGGTCCAGCGTGGTGATGTATTTGGATTTGCCAATCTTCTCCAACAGCTCATCAATCCGGGGCATTGGATACGCGTCAAACCGGGACTGCGCATTGAGCTTACGGAAATCGATGCAGACTCTTATGGTCCCATCCTTCTTTGGCACCATGACAGCTGGACTGCACCAGTCACTGAGGGACGCCTCAATAACTCCCAGTTCTTTCATCTTCTCTATTTCCTCTTTGAAGGGCCTCGTCAGACGCTCAGGGATCCGATATGGTCGCTGCCGGGATGGAACGGGGTTGGTCAGATGGATGGCATGTTGAACTAGCTCGGTCCGCCCAGGCCTCTGGCGGAACAGAGCAGGAAACTGAGTTAAGAATGATTGTAGTTCTTGGCTCTTGGGGTCCTCTAGGTGGGTCAAATTCACCACAGATGAGTGCCTCTCTGCGCCCTCAGCAGCCTCTTCTTCATCTACATCCCCTATTTCTCGTACCATCAATGCCGGCTTGGGATTACCTGCAGGCGGGTCCTTCCACTCTTTCAGCATGTTGACATGGTAGGTCTGTTTGGGTTTCCCCTTGTCCGGGTGATAGATCTCATATGTCACTGGCCCCATCTTCCGCACCACTGGGTATGGACCTTGCCATTTTGCAAGCAACTTGTTCGTTGACGTGGGTAACAGCAACAGCACTTTTTGGCCGGGTTGAAATTCTCGTAGTCTTGCATGTTGATCATACCACTGTTTCTGGGTTCGTTGTGCTTCTTGTAGGTTGTCTATGGCTTGTTCCCGATACTTCTCCAGACGATCTCTCATTTCCAACACATATTGGACAATGCCTTTTCTGCTGTCTTGGGTCTTCAAATTCTCCTCCCAGCTCTTCCTCAGCATATCTAGTGGTCCTTGTACTTGCCACCCATAGAGTAGCTCGAAAGGGGCGAAGCCGGTCGATGCTTGAGGCACTTCTCTGTAGGCAAAAAGAACAAAGGGCAGCCACTTATCCCAATCTTTACCGGTGTCACTCACAAATTTCCGAAGCATATTTTGAGCGTTTGGTTGAATCGTTCTACCAGTCCATCGGTTTGCGGATGGTAAGGGCTTGTTTTAATAGCTGTAATGCCTAGCTGATGATGGAGTCGTTTCATGAGCTGCGATGTAAAGTTGGTGCCTTGGTCTGTTAAGATTTCGTCGGGTATTCCAACTCGGGAGAACAGCTGTACAAGCGAGTGTATGATTTTGGGCGTGGTGATGGTGCGCAATGGATAAGCTTCAGGATATCTAGTTGCATAGTCACAAATTACCAGGATGTACCGGTGACCAGCACTGCTTTTCTCCAAGGGCCCCACAATGTCCATGGCGATGCGTCGGAACGGCTCCGTTATCACAGGGAGGGGGAGTAATGGTGCCCTGGTAGATTTAGGAAGAGCACTAGATTTCTGGCATGTGATGCATGTTCTGCAGTGTGCGACAACATCAGCATATAGTGTGGGCCAGTGAAATCGCGAGCTAATGCGTGCATATGTTTTCTGTTGGCCTAAATGGCCAGCCCACGGAACAGTATGTGCCAGGTTTAACACTAATGCACGACAACACATTGGTACGACGAGACGCATCACCCCATCTGATTGCATATACAACACATCATTTTCTATCACAAATTTCTCATGACATAGATTACCCGGATTGGTAGACATAGCTTTTTCACGCAATTTAGTTAACGTGACATCTTTCATTTGCAGTGCAGCAATATTATCTGGAATTTCCAATTCATGACATTCAACCCGTTAGTATTAACCTCAGGAGTTGGTAAACCACGGTATTTATCAAGTCTTTTCTGTCTGCGTGTTTTCCTGGGACCCTTGGTCCCCCCCTGTATAAGACTGTCATCCAAGTCTGGCAATGGGAAAAGGCCAGCCTTACATTCGAACGCGTGACAGCAGGACAAGACAAAGTAGATGTCAACACCTTATCATCACAACCGGATATGGGGTTATTGTCAGTGGACAGAAGCAAATCATTCAACACCGGCAAATCACGTCCAAGAATCATATCAGTAGGCAGATTGTCAACGACTGCAACATTCATCAAATATTTTTTGATTTTGCACCTCTACATAAACTTCAGCCCTAGGGTAGCATTTCACATCCCCGTGAACACATTGAACAGATGTAACAGAGGAAAAATCAACATTTGTCACGTAACACTCTTTCAACATTGAAATCGAGCAACCAGTGTCCAGCAATGCATAGAAGAAAATGTCCGTTAACAATCACATTACACATAATAAGGCTCTCCCCCATAGAGCTTGTATCACTGTCCCTTTCTCTCGGAACATAACAATACCCTGTCAGTTTAGCTTTTCGTGCAGGGCATACTGCTGCCTTGTGCCCTGGCTGTTGACAATGAAAACATTTCCAATCATTTTCACCTGCTGCCGTTGGTTTCTGACTCAGATCAGTCTGGTCACCACGGCCTCTCCCACCGCCAAAGTAAGTAAAACCGGTACCTCTAGATGGTTGAGGACGTGGACGCGGGCCTCCACGGTGGGCGTTGGCATACTGCTGGGCCAATTTTGCTGCAGCTACACCTGTGGCGGGCTCATGCTCCTTCACCCAGGTGCGCACCTCCAGAGGTAAGATCCGCAGAAATTGCTCCAACACAATGAGCTCACCAATCTCTTCCTTTGAATGTTCTCTTGGCCGTACCCATCGCTGGTAAAGATTCTTCAAACGATAGTATGTTTCGGTTGGTGACTCCCCTGTTGGTACGTTGGATGATCTGAATCTCTGCCGGTAAGTTTCTGCTGAAATATTGAACTTCTCCAGTAGCGCCTCCATCAGGTCCTCATACACCTCTGCCTGGGTCTCATCCATGGCCAAGTACGCCTCCAGTGCTTGTCCAGTCAGTAGTGGAATCAGATGGTAACTCCACTCCTCAGCAGGCCATCCGCATGTCCTTGCCAAGCGTTCAAATCGTTGCAGGTAACTCTCCATATCTTCCCCTTGTTGGAAGGTCGGCAGCTTCAGGTCGGTTCTTGGCACCACTTCCCTTCTACTATAAGGCTGTGATGTATTAGGAGAAAACCTGGGTTGAGGCGGCGCCGGACGAACTCTGGGTGTTGGTAGCTCTCTCCTGGGGCTACTGCCTGGCAAAAATTCCTCAGATGGAAATGATGGCCGGAGGGACTCACTTAGGCTGAAAATGACGGAGCTGAATGGTAAGTGTATGCATTTCCGGGGTGTGTGGCTTAGTTATTATGCAACGCGGAAACACGGTGGCGGGGCGTATGGCTGCATCACAGTGCAATACAGATTTTATATTGTTGTGTTTTGTTTTTTTTTTCCTTACTTTTTTTATATTTTTTTCAGGAATTCTTTATTATTAGTTTTATGACTTTTTATTGTAACACTGACCCGAGGCTGCTATAGATTTCATTATACCCTGATGTACAATGACAATATAGGTTCCGATTCTACATTCGACAAGTATCTAGTATAATCAATGTATTCTTAAGTTTACAACCTAAATGACACTCAATTTAATTAAAATAAAAAATTAAGTTTATTACCAATGCAGTAAGCTTCTGTCGAGCATTTAAACTGCCAGCACAGGTGCACAAATATTTAAAGTATTCTTAAAAAAAAACGTTGCAATTTTTTTTTCAGACTGTTTGGAGTAATTAAATGCAAAAAAAAAAAAAAAAGTAACTGAACGGTTATTCCTGCCGTTTCATTGACAGTTTTAGTAATTACTGATGCATTGACTTGTAATGAAGCTCAATATACAGTAAATGTATAGAAGCGACTTTTGCCATGTTGTTGCAGCTTTGCTACATTTCCCACGAGTTAGCTAGTAGCTTAGCTACGTTTAAGGAATAAACTTATTGTGTGTTATACTGCGTTGTAATGCATTGTGATATTAGAATTTTCTTTTTATATAAAATTTTTGAATTATATATTATCAATTAAATTTTTTTCTTTAATCCTTTAAAAAAAACTTTTTAAACTGACACAAGTGTAGTTCCTCATTTATACTAAGAATAAAGTTTTACTACTTAGCGAATGAAAAAGGCATGATGATTTCAATAACCATTTTTTTTCTACAAGAGCGCGTGCAAGATGTGCAAGATAAATACAAGAGCAAGGTTTTAAAATAAAATAACCATTGAGCTAAAGAAGGAAATCAGAGAAAAGCACGATCGTGGCATTCTTCTGACTGATTTCAGAAATATTCATTTTCCCACCGTGTTTGAAATCTCTTACACTCACTCGCTATCTTGCGTTTCTTTGATGCTGCCATTTCTGGGTGTGTTACGTTGCGCAATATTCTGTGGAGTATGTATTGTACGCAGGTACTGTGGTGTTGGAGATGTTTTGGGGGTCTTTTGAAACTCCTCCCATTCCACCAATCAGGCGAGGTTTAGTATATCATGTGACATTACATAGACACACTAGGTAAGAAGCGGACGCTACTTCAACCCACACTCCGGAGCAGAGGGGGCGCTAATGCACCAGAAGTTGGATGCCAACCGCCGTAAAACAAAAGAGAAGAAGAAGAAGACCCCTGTATTTTTGTTTTGTTGGTCAGTGTAGTAAGGACAACGTCTCTATGACAACCTGAAATGTTTGTTTAATGTTTCAGAGAAATGTTTGTTTACGGTTTCATTAGTTACCTGCTCTGAGCTGCTGAAAGACGTTTGCTGTACTAACACTGCGAAGATCAGTCGTACTGTCTCTCTCATCTTGAACGACACGAGGAGTTTCACTCACGTAAACGTCACAGAATGATTGAAGCCACTGATGGACTTCCTCTGGAGGATCAGCAGAAGACAGAGACCCAGGTAAGAAAACAGAGGAGATAATGTTCTTTTAGCATCTAACAAGCTTCAGTTTCAGCAGTTACTACAGCACAGTCAGCTACTGTATTTACGAGAGAATAAACACCCCCCATTTCTCCCATTTTAGAAGCTCTGTGTTGCTTAAATTCACACATTTCAAGTATGCGTAAATATAAGCAACCGTTTTTAAAAATATTTCAAGGTCGGAACAATTACAAACAAATGTAAATATGTCGTCTTCATGCAGCGGTGCACTTCTGTGTTGTGTCATCATTCATTTCTTTAAACAATGGTTCCGGAGGAAGACGAGCGTTAAATTCTAGTGAATCGACATCAACATGAAATGGGTTTGTTAAAAGAAGTGTTTAAGAGAAGTATTTAGACAGACATTTTAGGCTTCTGGAAAGTCAGAACACAGAGAAAATAAAGAGGTGACTGTGTTTGTCTATTAATGGAGTTTATATTTTGCCTGGTGCGTATATTATAAAAGGATGGTATATTCACCCTTGATCAGTAAATACTAAACGTGTGGTGTTGTGTCTATTGGCGCGTTGTTCTGTTACGCACCGGTGATTCCCCTCATAATGATAATCTGACATGATTCTTCTGGTTTGTTCTGCAGAAGAAGCTGAAGGAGACACAGAGAGAGTTTCAGCAGAAGATCCTGCAGCAAGAGAAAGATCTTCAGCAGCTGAGAGACTCTGTGGAGTCACATATGGTCAGTCTGGAGAAGAAGAGAAGAGTCTGGAGTGAGTGTGATGAAGAGGAAGAAGCTGATGCTGGTGTGTTTCTGACAGAGATCTGGAATGAAAGCAGTGGTGGACACTGAGAAGATCTTTACTGAGATGATCCAGTCCATCCGGAGAAGACGTGATGAGGTGAAGCAGCTGATCAGAGATCAGAAAGAGACTGCAGTCAGTGAAGCTGAAGGAATCGTGGAGGAACTACAGCAGGAGATCAATGACCTGAAGAGAAAAGAAGAGGAGATAAAGGAACTATTATTACATACACCAGATGACGTCAGCCTCATTCAGGTAACAGATCTAGAGAAACTTCTCATGAGCAGAATGATCAGATGATGAGGAAGAGTCAGATATCAGTAATTGTGCTGTTGTGTTTGATCATCACGTGATGTGAAGAGTGTGATGAAGGTGAAGAGCTCGATTAGAGGAGAGTCCAGAGAGTCACGAGAAGTTCTGGGATGATGATGATGACGATGAGTTTCTCTTTCTAGAGTTCTCCATCACTCTCAGCTAAAGATGGGACACAATCTGTTCATCAGCTGATAAAGAAACTGGAAGAGTTTTGCAACAATGTGATGAAGAACATCCATGACAGAGGTACATTTCTGCACATTCATCTCCTCCATCTGCGGTCATGTAGAAGTTTATGTCAGAATTGTGTGAGGAAACGAAGCAGATAATGTTTCTGTCTCTTCTTCTCCACAGTCACAGTCGACAACATTGATCTCTGGAGCCGGAGCGACTTTCTACGCTGTAAGTCTCTCAGAAAACCAGCAGAAACTCTCAGTGATGGTCTTCATGATCTTCTGCAGAAGGAAACGTGACAGAATAGTTTATCGATAGATTGATTTCTCTAGTGTTTGTGTTTCACAGTCAGACTGTGTGTGTGAAGCCGTAGCACACATTCCACCTACACAACACACACACACATTATAGAGAAACAGGTTATTGTGTATAAAAAATATATATAAACTATTACTTAATAATGTGAGAAGCTTAATCAGCTCTGAATCTTTTACTGTTGTTTCCTTTACGTTTTTCTTTCTTTTCTTTTGCGCTGATCATGTGTTTTATTTCCCTCAGATTCTCATCAGTTCACTCTGGATCTGAACACGATGAATGACGATCTCTGTCTGTCTGAGGGAAACACAGTCACCTACAAAGACACAGTTCAGCCGTATCCTGATCATCCAGACAGATTTCAGTGTGTTCCTCAGGTTTTGTGTGAGGAGAGTGTGAGCGAACGCTGTTACTGGGAGCTGGAGTGGACTGGAGAGTTTGTGGAGATATCAGTGTCGTATAAGAGCATCAGCAGGAAGAGAGGGTATTATAAGAGCTGGTTTGGGTGTGATAATCAGTCCTGGAGTTTGATCTGTGTGTCCAATGGATTCAAATTCAGACACAATAACATAAAGACTGATCTCTCAGTGTCCAGCAGAAAAAGCAAGAGAGTGGGAGTGTTTGTGGATCATGACGCAGGAACTTTGTCCTTCTACAGCGTCTCAGACACAATGACCCTCATCCACAGAGTCCAGACCACCTTCACTCAGCCGCTCTGTCCTGGAGTTTATGTCGGTGTTGGTTATTCAGTGAAACTGTGTGACATGTCTGAATAAATCCTGTGTTTTACGTTCTAATCTACTACTGTAAATTTGTTTTGTGTCATTTCAGTGACTTTGTGCCCAATAAATAGAAGTCAGACAAAATTTGTCGGCCTTTACTTTTACTAAATCAACTATAAATGGTAAAGCCTCCTGACGATTGTGTGGCATTTGTGTAGAAATAAGTTCAGTTTGATATAAATGCAACAGAAAATAATGACTAATAATGATAATCCTGATTAAGCATCGGTAGAAATTGGCGAACCACAGGAATGTCAACAGCGCCCTCCGAGAGTCGGGGACTGGCCAATGAGCGACGGCTCTTCAGTCTAGAGGTAATCTAAGCTCCTCCCCATGACTGTGAGACCAATGGAAACCGTGCTCTGCTAAATGTGTAGAAGGTGACGGTAAAATGTATGAGGAATGCAAGAAAAAAAAACAATACAAAGTAAAGAAAGTAAACGAAATAACAAAAAGCCTCCAAGTGCCAAAGTCAACATCTCAAAACACATTTTATCACAAACCGAGGAGCCGAACTGTAAAGCTGACTCCGATGAAGTGTGTTATGAGGAGTTGGAGAAAGGAAAATAATTTGCGTGAGTGGAAAGAAAAAAAAAATCCCGCATCCAAACAATTAAAAATAATGTGAAATAATTTATTTTTCATAGCGGTTGCAATCATTCAGACATGAGAATGAGAGCAACGTCTCGCATCGATCACCACTAGCCTCTTTTTTGCAAGAAAACCGGTGCATTAGTGCAGAAGAAAGCGCTTGTCTTGCTTCTTTTCAGCCTGGACGACGTGTGAATGAAAGTGATTCGCTCAGTCCATCATCGTCTCATGACAGAGACGCACGAGACCTGTGAGAGAAGAGAGTGACGTGAAGTGAGACGAGGACGAGAAGCTGATGAGAAGAAGCGTGTTCACCTCCTGAATGGCCCGGTCCAGATGCTCCTGGTGCCGCACCGCTTTCCTGAAGCAGAGAATTCTCTATGACTTACAGAACCAGCAGATACTGGTGTGGGACTCGAACTTGCAACCTTTTGGTCACCAGCCCAACGCTCCACCACTGGGGCTACACAGGACGCCGTTTTAAAATGAAATAATGTTTTAAATGAATAAAACAATACATTTTCTCGAATTAAATGTATCTGTTTCATCATAAATAAATACATTTGGCGTTAAATCCAATCAGTGCGGCTCTTTTGTTCACTGTCGAGATCTAGCTTGCTTTTCTGTTTTTTTGGCACCGTTTTGCCTTTTAGTAACTCAACTTGGGAAAAACGTACAATTTGTGCAAAAAGTGCCAAACTAAATGGTTTTGTGTGTCCCCACCATGTTATAAAGTGATGATGCAGTAGTTAGAGTGCCCTACCAGAATGGTCTTCCACTTTTTACTCCTTTTTAAATGTATTTTTCATTTATGCTTGACATCGTCATTTGGCTTTTAAATCTTCAACTCTTTGTACGAAACTTGTATTTTCATATCAGATTTTTTTATGCATTTCAGATTTTGACTAAACTTCCCAACCATCCTAGTAACCATCCAACTACGGCCAATCACGTTCTCACCAGCCAATCAGAGTAAGGGCCGCCCCCAGGTGAAACTAGTGCCAAAAGTTCAAACGAAAAACACTTAAAACATACACAAAAAGTGTGAAACTACTTTCACAAAAAATAAAAAACCAACAAAAATGTGAAGTAAAAATTCTTAGAGAATGTACGTACGATTATTATGGCACTGATCTGATTCCATAGAATCCTAGTATTTTATTCATATTTTATCTTTATCCATTTTTTGTATTTTTACCTCTTATCTTTTTATTGCATCTCTTTCTCGCATGCCCCACCACATGTTTAAATGCTGGACGATTGGAAAATGACATTTCATTGCATGTTGTACCATGTGTATACTATACGACAATTAGTTTAAAATTGAAATCCTACATTCTTTCCAAAATGTACAAAAAAA
>CM051493.1:14325156-14339448 GCA_028031935.1 Paedocypris micromegethes
AAAAAAAAAAAAACGCCGGAGCCCCGCAGGACTGCTTGCAGCTGTATTTACCTGTGTATCCGGCGAGTGAGGGTGAGCGTGAAGTGGGCGCTGAGATCAGGCTGGTAGGTTGAAGGGACTACGACGTACTCGCCCGGCCTCAGGCGGCAAGACACGCCTACTTCCTGCGAGTGGGCATGGGGCACACAGCTGAGCACCGGGTGCGCCTCACAGGGGCTTAACCGAGAGATCGACCCACCCTCGGGCACCTGAGCACAAACACAAGCCATCGTACACCGAGAAGGACCCCAGAAGGTCAGACGCAGGCCTGCCCACCTTGTAGATATGAAAGCCGATGGCGTGAAGGTCGTTTTCAGGCCTTTGCTGGCGTAGCACAGCCTGTATGTTGTTACCCCCGGGGTCGTAGGTCACCGTAAGGGGTATCTGAGGATTGCGACCATGGGTGGAGAAGTTGCGTCCACCTCCAGCCGTGGAGCCGAGGGTCCAGCCGCCATGAGAGCTGATGGTCTCCCACTCGCCCTCCAAACTGAGCTTCACCGCTGGGCTGGACTTCATCAAGCTGAGAAGCAGAGAGCACCAGCGTGAGAACTGAGGTGATTGCCCACAAGCACCCATTTTAGCCAATTTCAGACGCTCAAAAACTGAGGGGGGGGGGTTAAATTTGCATATTTCAAATATGTGCAAAAACACAGGAAACCATTTTTCTATGTTTCAAATCAGGAGCGATCACAAATACACGGAAATACTCGTCACATACGGCGTTGTGTCCTCTTTTCATTCCAAAAATATACTAAATACGATAATTATTAGACGGCAAACCACATATCAGGCGCAGATCAGTGCTAACGGCTAAACACGAAGTCCATAGGCGGATAAAAGCGTCGGAAGAGAAGAGCGGAAAACGAAGAACACAGGCGAGGAGTCAAAACCAGGGAACAAACACAATCAAAACGCTCGGTTTGCTGCACGGGGCAAAACAATACTTCACAATGTGATGCGTCTGATAAAGACTGAAAATGACTGTCACTGCGCTGACCGGAGTGCAAAGGCTCATGGGAACCGAAGTAGAATATATATTTTTTTAAATCTATCATTTAGGTAAATTGACATTGAAGTGATTCGAGTCACAAGTAATTTAAGAGACGTATTTAACCTGAAATTTTGGGTTGTTGAATTTTTATTTTGCGTCTGAAAAACAGGGTGCTTATATTCGCAGGGTGCTCATATTGGTGTAAATACGGTAATTCATCTAGTCACCTGAGGGACGAGGGACAGGACGAGTGAACCCTGAGCAGGAACCGGCCCTCGGCTCCCGGCAAGAAGGTGCTAGGCACCAGCAGGTAGAACCCCGGGCACAGATGGGCGTCGGTCACCACCTCTCGGTCGTACACGTGCGGGTGAGACACGAGCGGCGGCTTGTTCAGCGTCCGGTTCAGTCTGAAGTGCTTTCTCTCCACCTGGAGGAAACCCGGATGAAATAAGGACCATACGGATGTTTCTCTCCATCAGGGCTCCAACCTTCCACATGTGCAGCGCGATGGCCTGAAGGTGCGGGTGAGGGCCAGTGCTGCCCCCTGCTGGCGGCTCAGACGGAGGAACCTGCAGCAGAGACAGCAACACTTCTCCCTTCTCGCACACTTTCAGCCAGTACTTGGGGTTGGTGCTGAAGCTGCCGTTGTTCCTGCATCCACCCGCCGACTGACCTTTGACCCAGCATCCTCCTATCTGGTGGCTGTGCGGTAAAACACTTCCTATATGACGAGAAAACATCATCAGGTGTACAGACTGGCACACTAATAGCCGGAGGTGGATCACAAACTCCGAAATTGCTAAAACCTACACAGGGAGAAGATCTTTCGCATATCTAGCTCCAAAATTCTGGATCACTCTGCCTAGCACAATTTGAGACACAAGCATATATAACTGTAATAATAACATGCTTAATGACTAATATTAACATATAGTAAGGCTGCATAAGGTAGAAGCCCGGAACCGAACCTCCCCTGCATCAAAGTACCACAACTATTATTACTGTGTTAGAGCCTTTTCGTGTTGTAAATAGCTTTTAGGAACATCTAGGAGTGTCGGTGCCACCAGGACGAAGACGGTGTTCAAGTCAAAGTCAAAGTCAAAGTAGCTTTATTGTCATTTAAACTACACATAGCAGTGCGATACACAGTGAAACGAGACAGCGTTTCTTCAGGAGATGACGTCGCTCGGAGGAGTCTTCGGGTGAGTTCCTCACCGCCCTTGGCTTTTTGGCTTCATGGAGCGTCCAACGGGATCTCCGCCTCTGTGATGCCACTCTCCAGGTTCCTTATGAAGATCCACTGCGTCGTCATGGTAGACACCGTTCTGAACCATCTTCACCATTGACTTTGTAATGTTGGCATGCCAGAGGAGACTGGCACCAGAGAGTCAGGTTCTCCCAGGGTTTATTTCCTCCTACCCCACCAGAAGTTTTGTTTTCCTAGCCACTGTCGCGATTGTAGCTTGCTCTACTGATCATAGCCATGGTCTTAACTTCCTAATAAACTTCTCTGTCTTTTTCTTTTTATTCTGCACAGTGGCTTTGTGTCAGTCTGGTACTGAGAAAAGCGCTATAGGAGTAAACAAGAACTTGAACAAACCCGTGTAGATGCTGCGCAGGGCTCCTGTGGCACTGACCGGACACGCCACCGTGATCTCATCAAACTCCTGCTGGAATTCCGTCTCGTCCATCCAGAATTCTCCCTCGCTGGTCCGGTCCATCAGAGCCTGAACGCAGCCGGGGTCCAGAGACGACCATCCCGCTCCACTAAAGAGACGAGATCCATTGGGACGTGAGACAAAGATGGAAAATGCACATAATAAAGCCACAATTATAAATATTGTATGGAATTTTAATCTATTATGCTTATTTATTTGTCTGTCTGTCAGTCATCCTTCCCTCCATAACTTAAGAGATACAATGATAAACAATGTGCATAAATAAACCACCTACTTTTATATTTATTTTTTATTTGTTTCTATGAATTGTGAGCTTCATTTGTATATACTATATTTTATATTGAATTTATGCATCTTTGTTTTCCCAACTTGGTATAAAGTCCAATCATTCAAACACTTGTTCAAATAATTCGTCATCAATCCATCTCTCATACATTTGCCCGTCAATATGTCATTTATCCAAATCTATCCATCTACAGTCATACCCCGACTTACAAAATTAATCCATGCCAGGAGCCGCTAACTTTAATCCATGACTTCATAAATTCTGACAAAATAAAAAAACATGATAAAAAATGGGTAATAACTGTAATAAAAACATGTTACATGGCAGTTGTTTAGTTTGCCCTTTGCCAGGTGTTTGTAAAGGTACAGTAGATAATGATACACAGACAATCCCGCCATCTTGAAATGACGTCATGCAAATCCCTGATATTTCCGCAATCTCGCGAGAACGGTGACAAGCGACACTCTTACGCCATACTGAACAAAAAACATCGACATTGTGTGAGAAGACAAGCTTTTTAGTGTTTTTGCTATTTTTAGTTTATTTGACGTGCCGAAGATTAAACAACTGTTTTATACACGTTTGGACTCTCATCTCCAGGCATGCTAGCGGTAAGAAAAAATACATCCTCCTTTCGTTTAGCCAAAATATTTCAGAACTCGAGACAACATTTCCGCGGCGACGCATTTATTTACTCTGGGTTTTCGTTATCAAGGACATTCGTAAGTCGGGGTACCACTCTATCTGTCCATCCATCCGTCCATCCGTCGATCCCTCACCTCTCGGTCCAGGCCCCGCTCCAGCTCCTCCTGCCCCAGGGGTTTTGTATCCTGATCAGCTGCACTTGTTCACCACTAGTTTTTGTCACACTGATCCACTCCATCACACTCATGGCATGAAACTGGCCCAGCTCAGGGACACCTGAAGAGAAGATCAGGTCATTAGATAAAACACTGAACGTGAACGTCAACTAGATGGACAGACAGAAAGACTAGTAAGTAGATAGAGAGAAAGAAAGAAAGAAAGGAAGAGTAGTGGGTAGATAGATATGTAGGTAGAAAGAGGTAGAGTGAGTAGATGGGTAGGTAAAATGAGTGAGTGAGTGGTTAGGTAGGTAGGTAGAGAGGGGGGGGGTAGGTAAGTAGATAGAGAGAGAAAGAGAGTAGTGGGTGGATAGACAGACAGATACAGAGAGAAGGTGGGTAAGGAGAATGGATGGACAAATAAAAATAGTGGGGAGTGGGCAGATAGAGAGAAAGAGATAATGAAAGATGGATGGATAGATAGATAGAGAGAGAGATAAATAGATAGTAATAGACAGACAGACAGATAGATAGATATAGACAGACAGACAGATAAAAAGATAGACAGATAGACAGATAGATAGATAGATAGATAGATAGATAGATAGATAGATAGATAGATAGGAGACAGACAGACAGATAGATAGATCCAAGAGGCAAATCCTCCTCCTCCTCACCAGTGGTGGCGCTGTGGACACAGCAGCTGACGACACACTCGTCCTTCAGCTCCAGGGAGAGTGGAGACAGATTCTTGTCCGTGTGTCCGGGCAGGGTCATCGTCCACCGCTCCGCCACCGTCCCGCTCAGGTCCACCACAGCGTCACACACCCGGCCGGCCCACAGCCGCTCGTACGAGCCGCGCAACCTAGCGCAAAGAGGAAAGACGTTAGCCTTTAGCATCCTTCTCGTTAAAATAAAAAAGTTTTAGTCTGTTTTTCACTCTTCTTCTGCACTTTGTGACTTTTCATTTACATCATCGTTTACCGGTGTGTGTAGAGTAAACTAGAGGTGGACCGATAAAATATCGGGCCGATATTTGTCATTTTTTATATATAGCCATCGGCAAAAATCAGTGTTTTGTAGCGCCAATTTAAAGCCAGGCACGTCCGAGGGCTGACTCCGCCCCTTTGCCTTCCATTCCAAAGGTTTCATATTAGTGCCAAAAATGTCCAACGTAAATTTCTAATAAACCAATGAAAACGCTTCACATTTACTACTTTTATTTTTGTTTACAATTTTCACGTTTGAAACTTTTTTCCCCACTTCAAATTTTTTCGTTCGTTTCATATTTTTTTTTTTCATTTGGATGTAAATTCAAATATCGCCTTCTAATAGATGTAAAATAAACACACACAGCTAAAAAGTACACTTTTTTTTAGGATGTTTTCTACTTCTGTAGATATTTTAATAATAAAATAAAAAGTAATACAAAAGTAATGTAACATATTACAATTGCACCGCAAT
Organism: Paedocypris micromegethes; assembly: GCA_028031935.1. NCBI lineage: Eukaryota > Metazoa > Chordata > Actinopteri > Cypriniformes > Paedocypris > Paedocypris micromegethes. The sequence continues at coordinate 14,330,419 of CM051493.1, forward strand.
TCTAACTTTCATATCAAAAGTTCATTTATTTTTATATTAATGTTAACGTATACACCTAACACACAATTTATTATTATTATTAAATATTTTAATTATATATTATATGGTATGGGGTACATAATATGTGGTATTAATATGTATATTGTATCATTTATTATAAAATAAAATAACTTTTTTTTTATTTAGTACAATTTATTTTGTCCTACTTTGCAAATGACTTTTTTACACTTCCTTATATTTTGTACCATTTTATTTTTGAGAATAGATTATCGTTCAGGTGTTTAATTTATTATGTTCTATTCTACACACAAAACCTTTTAAAAGTGTTTTTTATTGAATGATTTTGTACTTTCTGCACGCTTCAAAGATTATTTCCTACAATTTACTACTTTTTTATATATATAGTTCATAGTGTACACTATACATTTTTAATTTCTTTTGTGCTTCCTTATATTTGGTGGTCTTTTTTATGATTAGTTATTGCATCATAACTTTTTATTTTATACTCCTTATACTTAACTTAAACCTAACTTTACACTCCTTAAACCTATACATTTTACCACACACACACACATACATTTCTCTTACACGGCTAATTTTTTCACATATATTATTTATTTATATATATTATTTCATATATTAATTTCTCACAGTGTGTGTGTGTGTGTGTTTGTGTGTGTGTGTGTGTGTGTGTGAGAGAGAGAAAGAAAGAGAGAGAGAGAGAGAGAGAGAGAGAGAGAGAGAGAAATGAAACTTGAATTTTGATTTGAATCTGGTTCTACAACATTAAACAAAACACGACCGCGTCTTTCTTACTTGGCATAAGCTTTCTCCATCAGGGCTACCCAGAATGCCGTGGGGCTCCTGCATCGTGAGAAGCAAGGCGAGCCGTCGACACAGGGCAGCCTGTCGTCCACTCGCACGTCCGTCCAGTGACCGCTCAGCCAGAAGCGGAACAGGAAGTCACCGCGGTAATCGCCGTCCCCCCACACCGGCTGTTCTGGTGGGACCACCTAAAAAAAAAAACGAATGAATGAATGAATGAATGAATAAACCTTTATTAATCTCCCAAGGGAGAAATTCATGTGTCCGACAGCAAACACACAACACAATCGTACACAATATAATAATAACAAAACAAAAAATACATACAATTTTCATGGCGTCAAGTATTGAAGTAATACTACTTTCGTTACCTTACTTAAGTAGAAATTTGGCTTACTTTTACTTTACTAGAGTATTCTCCCCCCCCCCCGCTTACTTTTTACTTTTTAAAGCAAATATCTGTACTTTCTACTCGTTACTTTTTCAAAACTAGCTGCGTTGCCGCAATTTAATTTCGGTTCATTTTATTTCTGTGTTAAATCGATCTAAGAAAAATCTGACCAGACCAATCACGCCGGTAAATGATTGTGGTTGGATGAGACGTATAAACACGTTTCATTCCGACACCCTATTGGTTTGTGCTCGGTCCAACACACCCAGTGTTTGGTAAGTTACTTTTAAAAAGTAACTAATTACTTATTACTTTACAATTTTGTAATTAAATTACTTTTCTAATTACTGTGTCTGAAAAGTAACGTAATTACTGAAAAAGTCACTTAATTACTTTTTAATATTCTGATAAACCTTTAAAGAATAAATCATTTTAAAACATACCAGTAAATGAACTAGTCGAGCCTTTTAGCGTTCTGAATCGTCTGTATAACAGTCTATAAAACATTCTAAAATAAATAAAGTTATACGTAGGTAATGCTACCTTATTATAGGTAAGAACAAAATTCCTGAAAAACTAAATATCTTCTACAACAATAAATGCGGCTAAAAGATGCGATTCTCCAAGACGCAGCGTCTTTACCACAAAGTCTCCTGCAATCGTACGTTAAGCCTCAGACACGTTCAGACTCTTTCTGCTGTCGTTAAATCAAGTTCAGCAGAAGTTTTGCTGTGTTCATCACCTTCGGTGTTCGTCTGTTCTGCCGTTGTAATGTTCTTATCTGCGTGTTTCAGAACAGCAAAGTGACTTGAATATTGTCATTACGAAAAACAGTCACCAGCTCAAATAAATACGACTGTCGCGAATCACGTGCACCAGCCATAAAGCGATTTTGAAGCGGAAAACTAAACTTACAAAAATTAAATAATGAAATTCAGCTAATTCAATTCTTTTATATTGCAACGCGAGTACATTGTAAGCAACTGTAACTAAATTACTTAAAAATGAACAGCAATTCGTTACTTTACTTTCTCAGCGAAAACGTAATTTATTTACTGTAACACCCAACACTGATCACACCTTTGTCGGCGAAAGAATTACGGAGAGGCTGCGTTATGGATTCAGATGAGTGTCAATACAGTTGACTACTTTTACTTTAGTCAAATATTGGGCCTTTTACTTTTACTTCCACAGAAGTACTTTCTAACTCTAGCATCTATACTTCTAACGTATTCTAAGCTCTAAGTAACGGAGGATCCACCTTGCTGAGAAGATGCTGGTTCTTCAGCAACAAGGAGCAGGCCGAAAGCAGCCAGCAGTCTCCCAGAATGCCTTGCTTCGGATGAGCCTCCACAGGATTGTCAGGAAAGAGCTGAGGGTTTGTGCAAATGTCCTGAAACACAAAACGATAACAAATAATTTTAAAAACTGTAAAAATAATAACAACCGCAACATTCAAGTTCACTTGTATAGCTAGTTCCAGACCAACCCGAGTGGGAGCGCACAACTCACCTGCGGTCGCAGCCATATGACGTCACCCAGGACTTTGGGGAGGGGCGTGGTGTAGGCGCTGAAGATGGAGCGATCGTCGGCAGGGAATTCCGGATCTTCAAACATTCCTGGACGCTCGGCCGTCGTCTCCATGACAACCGTGTGACGGAGGAAAGGCTCAGTGTGGCAAAATGGAAATAAAAATAAAAAATAAATCCCGCCTCGAGACGTTGCTTTTCAGTTTTACGCGTCTTAAAAACATTTCCACTTTAAATTCACCCTAATCCAGAGATGTCTCCGTGCAGACGTCATGTGCTTGATGACTTTCTTTTAGCTAAATATATACAGTATGTCGATTTCCATGAGAAGATTCCGGTGTTTCTTTGAACGGCACCGTTAACGCAAAAGCCGGACAGTCAAAGGTCCAACAGGCAGTTATTTAATGGCACAGACACCAGTTCGGTTACGAAAAGCAAAGCATCGGCGCGATAGAATTAGTCCAGAATCACAAAATCGATCCAAATAACGTCCGCTGATAAAAAGAAACGCATCAAAACAATCCATCTCACAACCGGAAGCGCGCGCACGCGACCGACGGTGTTGCTGTCCGGGGGCGGAGCGAGACGCAGCAGAAGCGACATCTAGCGGTGATTACGAGAAGCGCTTGCATGTCTGACGCTACCGGATGGTTTACTATAATAAACTATTGGAGTTTACTATAAAACTAGAAAATAATAAATTATTAATATATACTTCATGTGTTATTTATACTGCATAAATGTATAAAATCAACGTATTATGTTTATAAATTAAACTCAATTTAATTAAAATAAAATATTAAGTTTATTACCAATGCAGTAAGCTTCTGTCAAGCATATAAACTGCCAGCACAGGTGCACAAATATTTATAGTATTCTTAAAAAAAAAAAACATTGCAATTTTTTTGCCAGAACTGCCAGTAATTACTGATGTATTGACTTGTGAGGAAGGTCATTATACAGAAAATGTATAGAAGTAGCTTGGAATGTAGTTAAGCGACTTTTGCCATGTTGTAGCTTCGCTGCATTTCCCAGGAGTTAGCTAGTAGCTTAGCTACATTTAAGGAATAAACTTATGGTGCGTTATAATGCGCTATATCACACGTGCAACATTCAGGTGCAATATCGACATGGGCAATATGTGCAATACAGATTTCTTTTCCCTTACTTTTATTCATTATATTTTTTCAGGAATTCTTTATTATTAGTTTTATGACTTTATATTGTAACACTGCCCCGAGGCTGCTATAGATTTCATTATACCCTGATGTACAATGACAATATAGGTTCCGATTCTACATTTGACAAGCGTCTTGCCCAACTCTTTGCGCACATTAGCATAATAAACACAGCAGCAGCGACACGGAGTTTGGTCTGCTTTTAATAAACACTTTATTATTATTATTATTATTTATTAAAACTTTAAAAAAAAAAAAAAAGCTAGAAGCTGAAAGCGGCCTAGAGGAGCGATCACAGGGCGGTGTTTGGCGGCGTGTGCCACACGGCAGAGCTGGTGCGCTTGAAGAAGCGAGGCTTGGCTCGGCTGAAGATGTCCTCCAGTCTGGGCGGCTCCGGCTCCCCGAAGTAGGAGTCCAGGTCGGGCGGCTGATAGTACTGCTTCATCAGAGACTGCTGCAGCTTGGTGCCTGCGGAGAAGGCCAGAGTCAGCACACGCTCCTCTGAGAGAACACAAGCTTCTACCCTGGGCCCAGGACGGGATGGGCTTCTTGGGGTCCGACTCGTCGTCGGTGGAGTCGTCGCTCTGCTGGTCCATGCCGTAGTCCTCGGGATTGACCAGCACAGACACTTTCTGGCCTTTGGGAGTGATCTGGTAGGTCTGAGGAGATTTCTGCAAAGGATTCGACACCACATCGTTTGAAACGGAAGAGAGAGAGTCAGAGTAAAAAGTAAAAATGAAACGTTTGTCTTGTGTTGACTGACTGTCACGCTGCTCTGTCTACTAAGTGTCTACTTATATATCCCGTGTAGACATCTACTGGACAAATTGCTTCACTTGCTCCTCTTTTTGCAAGTCGCTTTGGATAAAAGCGTCTTCCAAATGATTGTAAAGTAAAGTAAAGAGTGTCAGAGGTTCCTCCACTCGCTGACAGACACAACTGCAGCACTTTCAAGGTCCATGTTCAAGTTTCTCCAGCATCATGCAGTTGTGGTAGAGTTTACATTTAAAGCTACTGTGACTAAATCAAAGTGAAACGTTGAGGGAAGGTTTTCTCTAAATGTAAAGCTCAATAAAACATCACGGTTTAGCGGTTACTACGTTTCTAAGATCTACAGAAAGCTGCAGACATCAGTAGTAGAACATTCTTTGTTCAAAGTATAAATGAGGAAATGTAATCAAGTCCAATTAAAAAAAAAAAAAAAAAAAAAATTATTATATATTATATTCGTCTTTTGGCATTACCGTTTTTTTTTAAACGTGTGTTTAACTACCAATAAATACTATCATATGTTAAATAAAAAAAATAAATACTAAAATCTAAAAAATAACCACCCACAGCTCCGGGGGCCTTTATATGAAACGTATAAAGGAATAAAATGATCAAACGTCGACTGGTCAGTGATGAAAGAAAGGTTGGGGATCACTGCATTAACGCATTAATTTTTATGTGCGTTGATATGGATAATACAGAGGAAATAGTTTGTGTCGACACTTCACGTGACCACGCCTGTCGCTGCTGAATCTCAACACATCTCAAGCTGATTAAAGTTTAGTGTCAACATGGCGTCGAAATCTCCTACGACTGAAACGTGATCACTTGTGGAACGAATCAGTGCTTTAGCTCCGCCTCCTTTCGGGTCCCGAGGACGTGCGTTTATCTGATTCCACTGTATAATTACATTCTCAAGCATTTACTTTATAACTGGAGCATTTTCAGGGACTTCAGTAGGAACGCTGGTGTATTCACAGATCATCACTACGGTCGTGAACTCGCCTCGATGTCGACCGTCACGTTGAGTCCGGCTCCCGTGTCCATCGTCTTGTTCTGAGAAGCTCCTTTCCCCACCGGAGTTCTCAGCAACGAGTTCTAGATAAAAAACAACAACAAAGCAAAAGAAAAGATAAAGACGGCGTGAAACCTCCGGTGGAGAATGAAGAACAGAAGAAAGACTTGCCTCCATATCGAAGGTGAGGTTGAGAGCGGGACTCTTGGTGATGGTCTGGTTGAAAACACTCACTGCTGGTGTCTTCAGGACCTGCGGAAGAACACACACACACACACACACACACTCGTTTGATAGTGAAGTAACTAGTAACATTAAATAATCAGCAGCTCGTTTCTCTGTGATCGACGCTTTCCCAGACAGTCATAAGTAATCAAACACTGATAAATCGTTTCATTCGACTTCATTGCAGTCCTACGTGACTCGAGCCAAATAAAACACACGTAGAACAGAAAATGCTTCTTAAATAAGAATGAGAACTATCACGATGATGTCAAATAGCAGAGGATTCCTTCTAAAGTGTGTCACTCGATTTAACACAAATTTCACACCCCTAAAATAGGACAATCAAAGTTGTAAAATAACAGAAAAAAATAAAACGTCCTTTCTTCTAATCGCACAACACACACTGCTAAAAATGCACATGAAAAAGTTAGAAAACAAAAAGCTAAATGAGTGAAAAAGACAAATAGAGTAAAATGATCAGATAATGGGGTGAGAACATTTTACTAGGTCAGTCCTATTTTCCTCGAAACAAGCAAATTAAACTTGAACTCTTAATTCTAAGAGAGATCATTTATCTAGTATGAAAAACAACAAAATTTCCAGATTGTTTGGCTTGTGGAGAATGACTGTAGCAGGTGTAGTGAGAACACACAGGTGAAGACGGTGTTGAGTGTGTGTAATACCTGTGCTGAGCCTGCAGGGGGAACCAGAGCAGCGGCGGCGAGTCTCCTCTCAGATTCTTTCTCTTCATCGACTCTCTTCTGCTCCTCCTGCTACACACACACACACACACACACACACACACATCAGGGTGGGAAACATCACACACACACACACACACACACACACACACACACACACTCCTCACCATCATCTTCCTCCTCAGCTCCAGCTCCTTCTGCGTCTCCAGTCGCTCTCTGCAGGTCAAACAAGCGTCCAGTCAGTGTCACTCTACTGTCAGGAAGAGACACACGTACTTCTCCTCTCTTTCTCTTTCTCTCTCTTTCTCTCTTTCCTGCTCCTTCAGCTCCAGTGCTCGCGTCGCCTCCGCCTGCTTCCGCGCTTTCTCGCGCTCTTCCTCGGCCTTGCGTGTGGACAACATCTCCTGGTGTCGCCGCTCTTCTTCCTGCTGCAAAGGCGGGAAAAGAAAAATAAATGGGGGAAAAGAAAAAAAAAAAAAAAAAATTACACAAAAATAGCGAAAATATAAATATAAATCGAAATAAATATACGTACATTTGAAAATAAATATATACTGTATATCTTCCAAAAGTAGCCTTTTAATCAAAAAAAATTATTCACACGTCCAGACGTTTAATAGAGACCTGACTATTTGTTTTTTACATTTCTGGTTCAATTACGTTAATATTCTACTAAACATACCATTTTTTCTTTATTCAACAAATCTAACTTGTTTAACTTGAATGATAGATAACAAAAAGTCAATTTTAGTGGTCGGAACTTCACCTCCCAAGAGCCTTTGCACCAGTCTGCGAGAGGCCTGTCGAGCTCTCATTTTATCTGACGCCGTGTGAAAACGATCGTAGCGAAGATTTATTTCCCACCATTAAGCAGACTGAGCGTTTTGATAGTTTGATCTTTTTTACTTCTTGCTCATGTTTTTCATTTTTGACCATTTTGACTCTTTCTGCGATTACAGATTGAACGACGCGTTTACTTATCAAAGCCGATTTCAAAATAAATATACTCTGCTATTTTTCAGTATTTCAATTCAGAAGCAATCATAAGCACCCTTCAATTTATTGAGCATCACAAAAAAAAAAAAAAAAAAAAAAAAAGAGGGGTGCTTGTATTTGCAAAATTACGGTAATAATATAATGTATAATACATAATATTCTATATAATACACATCTGCTTGCACTGAGGACAGACGACTATTGGAGACAGGCTGCTAATAGAAGACACACGATATAATATTGATATTGTTTATTTCTTAAGGCTTTAAACGTGAAGGCAGAGTGAAGTCAGCGAGATGTTAGATCTTCTCAGTCTGATAACGTCGTGTTGGACTCACCACCTGCTGCAGCTTCTTCAGTCGGGCGGCTTCTTCCCGCTTCTTGCGCAGCTCCAGTTCTTCCTGTCGTTTGGTGGCCACCATCTTCTTGTTCTTCTCCTCCGCCATCCGCTCCACCCGCAGCTGAAAGGCCGAGCGCCACCATCAGAAACCCCATCACACCCTGCGGCTCCAGCACCAACCATGTCGCTCTTCTTCTCCAGCTGCGCTATTTTCTCCTCGATCTTCTTCTTCTTCTCCAGCTCCTTCTGCTTCTCTCCCTTCACACGAGTCTCCACAACTCGCTTCACGCGCTCGTCTCGCTTCCTGAAACCAGTCGTGAGGTCAGCAGCAAGAAAAGAGAGCGAAACCACTCGACTGGGAAACCTTTTCATCTCCTCCTGCTTCTTTCGCTTCTCTTCCTCCATCCTTTTCTTTCGCTCGTTCTCCAGCTCGATTTTTTTGGTGAAGGCGTCCCACTTATGCCGCTCTTGTTCCTGGAGCGAGGAGAACGTTAAACCTTTGCTGGCTACAAGGCCAATGCTGACTTGTTTGGTAATGTAGGATATAAACACATAGATTATAATAATTATATTAATATAATAAAATAATATAATTATGATAATATAACATTAATAAAAAGTAATATAATCAGACACAATTGATAAATCTGGAATTTTGTAGTTTACATTGTGTTTCGCTGGATTTATAAGAATAACATTGAAACATTAATTGACCAATAAGTAATAAATAAATGAAATTACTTCCAAAATTGATAAAATGGGTTTTGCATTCTCTTAAACAAATGTACGTATATAAAGTATACATTTCTTTAAAGCAAGTGTGAACACTGAAACAGGAAAAAAGGGCATCTGGTCAGACAGTGAGAGAAAAAAAAAAGCCAGTACTGAGATTACATCTACCGTATTTTCTGGACTATAAGCCGCATCTGCTCAATGAACAATTTTGAATTGTAAATGTACATGTAACTAAATAGGTCCTTTCCTAACCTGTAATTAAACACAGCAGCAACTTGGCTGATTAAAATGCGACAGGGAAAAAAAAAAAAAAAAAAAAAAAAA
>CM051493.1:14339460-14354851 GCA_028031935.1 Paedocypris micromegethes
AAAAGGTAAAATACTGTATCAACCGTATTTATCTTCATTATCAAAAAATCTTCAGAATAGCCGCACCTTTGTATAAGCCGCATGGTTCAAAACCTATGAAAAAAGTAGCGGCTTATAGTCCAGAAAATACTGTAAATAAAGCAGGAACGTTACCCACACCGGGATTGTGGAAAGCAACAGTGCGGAATTATTACTAAAAAGAAAATGGCCGACCACCACACGGCGTCAGTGAGGGACTAATCACACGGTCACTCACCACAGAGCCTGAGCCGACCTGAATAGGAGAGACAGGAAGTCAGAATCACAGACCAAAACATGTGCAACCACTGACAAGAACGGGTGTAACGATACTTTACACGCATAAAGCGATCTTTTTTCTGATGGAGCAATAATATGATTTCCACAATATTCCAGCTGAGAAGCTAAATAAATGGCCGACAGCGAAACATGATATCGTTAGCTTATAGTCACAAGCACAAGGCGACTGTGACCGACCTTGACGTCGACTCTGGGGACTTTGATGAAGGACTTCATGACGCTGCTGCGGCCCAGAGAACCCGGTGTCATCAGCATCTGGTTCTTCTGGACTGTGTGGACGAAGGACCGCATGTGTGGAGCCACGCTCTGCAGAAACCATACGGCCATCAGCTTGACCAACTGAACCCGCGTGTGTGTGTGCGTGCGTGTGTCAGGGTTCCTACACTTTCTGAAAGATATTTTAAAAAGTGAAAGAATTTAAATTCAAGCACTTTCAAGGTCCATGTTCAGGTTTTTCTAGCACCATACAGTTGTGGTAAACTGTATTAGCCATTCATAAATCAAAATGAAACATTACCATTATGGGGGAAAGTTTTCTCTAAATGTTAAAGCTCAAAGAAACATCATGTTTTAGCGGTTACTAAGATTATAAACTTTACAGAAAGCTGTAGAACTTTCTTTATTCCGAGTATTCCGTATGAATGGGGAAATATAATGAAGTCTAATTTTGGTGTCTGACATAAGAAAAAAAAAAAATAGATTTTTGATAAAAAAAAAAGAAACTTTAAATACCATCACCACGTTTGTCTTCATTGGTTCAAGTGAATTACAATGTTAAATCACTCTGGATTTGTCTTTTAGTATAACTGTTTTTTTTTTATTTTGAATGCATGCTTAAACACAAATAAATACTATCATATGTCAAAAGCTAAATTAAATAATAAATTGTAAAATCTTTCACGCATTCTAAAAAACAAACAGCAGCTTGGCAAAATAACACCAACCCTGAGAGAAAACGTAAACGAAACAATCAAAAGGCTTCGTTCTGATGATTGAAATACAGTCGAGGGTAATATAGTTGTAGTAGAGGGTGTCATCCTCCACGTGATGTGGATCTGTGTGGATCCGTGTGTGTGTGTGTGAGATCAGATGAACCGTGAGACACTTCTTTCCCAGCGGCGGGTTCTTGCTCTTGGGTGTGCTGACTTCCTCCAGCACTCGCCGCTTGGAGCCGGAGCGCGTCAACCTGAAGAGGGCGGAGCTTTAGAGAAACATGGCCGCCTCCACCTGAGAAGCAGAGAGAGCGTGTGCTCACAGTTCCTCGCTGCCGCTTTTGCGCTTCCCACTGTGTTCTGTGATGAGAAACACAAACCTCAGTGAAGCAGAAATAAAGTGATAGAAAAGCAGAAACGGCCATTATGAAAGACAATAATTAGGGAGATGTGGTTGGTCAAACCTGTGGAGAGACTGGACGACGAGTCGGACTGACGCTTCATGGAGCGTGTGAAGCAGCTGTTCTTCTGAGCTTCACCTGCAGGAGACGTGGAGTCAGGCTCAGAGTGGTTCTCCTCCACTGCTGCCACCTCATTCTCTTCTTCTCCTTCTCCTTCTGCTGCTGGTTCAGGATCCTAGGAACAATCCCAGCACTCCAGGTGAGAAACACACCACCACCATGTTCCTGGTGAGGAGAGAACGGTTCTCACAGAAGGCAGGATGATCTCTGGAGGCTTGGTGTCCATCACTGCTTCCTGCTTCTGCTCGGCATCAACTCTGAAACACAGTTTAATCCTTGTAGAAGCCATGAAAACCAGCATCCACGACTAGATCCCAGACGGAAAAATCTGAGATGATAAAAATCGGAAAAGCACAAAAAGTAGCTTTGACTGGAACTTTTTGGGCTTCGAGGCAAATGAGCGCATGAAGCCGGTGAGAATTATCCAAACGCTACTACAAAACCGCAGTAACACCTCATGTAGCGAGACGCAGACGAGTAGAAAGAATTTAAAGAAGTTAGTAAGTGCTTCATTATTAACACAAGGGTTTTAAAGTTTCGTTTTTACCCGTTAATGCAGTGAAATACAATCCACTTCAGAGTGAGAAACGTCTGATCAACACTTCTGACTTGAGATAATAATGCTAGAAATATATGTCATAATAAATCCTCGTAATCTCAGTGACCGTGTGAAGCACGTTTGCTCTTGTATTTACAGTAGAAGTACATGTGCTGATCAATCGCGATTAAATACCAAATCTAAATCAGTTTATTTTAATACAGCTGTTCAACTCTGGTTCATTAAATGATTTAAGCAGATCCCGACCACAATATACCAACAGAAGATTAATACAAGTTTGAGAAGTAAGATTATTCATTTTAAATACTTGATCTGACAATAAAAAACATAAAAAAATAATTCTAAATGTGTATTATTTATTTTAAAGCACCAGAAGGAATCTGAGAACCATCAATCTGCAGTGAAAACTCACTCACATACAGTCAAACTAACAACTTTTTTGAGAAACGAAGAAAATAATGCACTCTTCTACTCTTACAGACATATTTGGTTTGGATTAGAAAGCTCCTACCAAACTCATTTTTTTTTTTGTTTATCGTTTTTAACACATGTTTATGTTCCAGTTTTGTTATGTATTTTTCTCTTAACGGAAAAAAAAGGCCCTAACATTTTTGCAGCTTTTCTCCGCGGAATCAAGAAAATGGTATCAAGTCTCAATAAATAAATATATTGTTAGAAATACATTTTAAGTATTGGTTCAAAGTTTCAAACGGCCGACACAAACATCCACTCAAGCGTGAAACGTCACTCACGGTTCTTCTGCGTCCACCTCCGCGTCTTCAAGTTGAGCGTCTGTAAAGAACGGCGGTCAGCCATCACGTGGAGTGATGTGATCATGCAGCTGCTCTCACCGCTGAAGGCTGAACTGCAGGTGGAGCTGCTCAGCTTGGCCTTCTTCTTCAGGAAGGAGCGGCGAGACGCCCTGCGCACGGCGTCCTGGGTCAAGCTGTGCCTGAGGGCCACCAGGGAGCGCCGCTGCACTAGAGAGCGACGAGCCGACACCCGCCTCACAGCGTCCGCCCCGGGACCCTTCTCCAGCGCTTCTGACAGCATCAGTGGAGTGGAGAGCTCCTCCTCCTCCTCAGGCTCCTGCGGCGTCTCCGCGGCTTTGCGCTGGCGGCGAGTGCGGCGGACGCTCTCCAGCTCAGAGACGCTGCTCAGACTCGACTGCACCGAGGAGCCACGCAGGTTACTGCGCTTTCCTTTGGAGAAGCTGGAGAGCAGCAGATGTTACACCAGCGTCACGTACGCTCAGGGTTTGGATACGTTGAATTGACTGATTTGGTTTTATTTCGAGATTCATTCTGCGAAATGTTTCACGTTTTTTACCCTGATGTTCTCATTCTTTTATTTCTTTGTCTTTGCCTCGTGTCTCTGATGTAGAATGTGATCTGATCAGACCGGTTGTAAAACCAGTGTTTCAGACCACATGCTGATTTGGAAGGACACTCTCTTCAATGATCTGATTGGTCAAGTGAAGAGCATTTTCCCTATTTGGGTTGAAACGTCAATCTCTTTGTTCTGTGACTCACCATGAATAAAGTTACAGGTCAGTCTTTCAGCAGTGCAAGTAATAAGAGTGTGAGGAGTGAGGTGGCGGGAGAAGAGCGAGGTGGGGCGGGAGGAGCGAGGTAGTGAGAGTGAGGTAGTAAGACGAGTGAGTTGGTCAGTGAGTTGGTAGGAAGCTGAGAAGAAGCAGCAAGCTGTAAAGACTGACCGCCACTTAGTCTGAAACCTGACTAAAATTTCTTTAAGTTACAAATCTTGAATTGACTGGGAGGAACTGAGGCTGAGAGTCGTTTAGACGTTACACGTGCGGTCACATGACCAGCTCACCGGCGCTTGCTACGGGATTCGTTGAGCTCCACCGACACGCGTCTCCTTCGGTTGGTCTTCTGCGACGGAGTCTTCGGCATGAGCTCCGGCTCGGTGCTAAAGTCGCTGCGTCACAACATTTCCAACAAGACGTGAGGAAAAGTCATAAACCGTTCAAAACTCTTCAAGAACCAGAGTATTTTACTCCTACTGAGGCTCAAAAAACACCATGTACACTGGCGGGGTCGCTCACCTGGAGAACATGCGATACGCCTCCTGCTGGATCTCCTGCAGCCAGACCATGTGAACATTGACATCGCTGCAGAAGTTCTTCAGCTCGGCATTAACATGCTCGACCAGTTTCTGCGCGGTCTGGAACACTGAACTCATTCTGCCGATCCTGGAAAACAGGAAAAAGCAATGTAGTCTGATTCATAGACCTAAAAGCACATGAAATATCGATTACAGTTCACTGGATGTAGACACACAAATATAAAAGCTAGTCAATAAACCTGTTATATGCTGTCAAAATCCTACAATAAAAACACCACAGAAACACGAGCACCGAGTTAATTCTGTCTTGATATAAGCGAGTGTGTTTGTCACGTGTTTGCATTTAAATACAGAAAGCAAATATCTAACATTTATTGTCAGACCATTGAGAAAATTATTTTCTCAAAATAATTCAACTAAAATTCGATTTTTGACGCGTGCGTAATGGCGTCGTTCGGTTCAAATTATCGGTCAAACCAATATCCTTTAGCAATAAAACACGATTGCAATCAATGGTTAACGTTTATACATTACGAATTATCGAAATGCCCCAAAGCTGCCATCAATCTAACTAAATGCGTTTAACTAAACTGACACAATCGTCGAAAACACACGGAAACTCAAAGAAAATACTTGCAACGCTGCTGCTCCTATAGTGTGACGGAAGATCGCAGGATAAAGTCAGTTTGCAAAACCCAGTACAAACAAAATGTTGCTGTTTGCTGAGATTAGAACATTCGTGTTGGCCACTTGTTTCTTTCTTCAACACGTCCGCTTCCTGTTTCAAACGCCCGCTTTAAATGCTTGAAATTTTCCGGCCAATCATACGCGCGAAATTGACGTCATGAGGCGGGACAAAACTCGTTGCCCAATCAGAACACAGCGGGAGACGAGGGCGTGTGTTGTTCGCTCTCATTGGACAAAACATATGCCAATCTGTGATCGCCGCCTTCTCGCTGACTTTCTTGACAGACAGACAAACTATCTATCTATCTATCTATCTATCTATCTATCTATCTATCTATCTATCTATCTATCTATCTATCTATCTATCTATCTATCTATCTATCTATCTATCTATCTATCTAATCGATCTAATCTTCTTCTTCTTCTTTCTTTTTTTACGGCGGTTGACATCCAGCTTTTGGACGTATTACCGCCCCCTATGCCCCTGAGTGTGGGTTGGAGTGTTTCCCTTCATTTATCCACCTTATCTCTTTCTCTTTCCCCATCCCTCCACCCTCTTCCCCTCAGACCCGCTCCATCAACTGGGTCTCTCTGAGAAACGCCCTCACCACTCCTCTCTCTCTCCTACCCTCTGCTCCCACTACCTCATTCAGCGTGAATGCCCTCCCCATCTCCCTCAGCCTTCCCCTCATTATTTCTCTTTGTACCTCATACCTTTTACATGTCATCATCACGTGTTCCACTGTCTCCTCCTCTTCGCAATCTTCACACTTCCCTGTCCTGTGCTTCCCCAATATCTTTAGTGTTTTATTTAACATACAATGTCCCGTTCTAAGTCTAGTCATGGTCACATCCTCTTTTCTGTTTCCCTCTTCCACTCTTTCCTTTCCCACTTTTCCTTGAATCCTATAGAAGTGTCTTCCTTTACTTTCTTTATCCCATCTTTCCTGCCAGTTTTATATTATTTCCTCCCATATTTTGCTTTTCATTTCTGCCTTACTCACTTTGATTTCTGTGTCTATGCTTTCACTTTTAATTGCTTGTTTTGCTGCTCTGTCTGCTTTTTCATTCCCACTGATTCCCACATGTGCCGGGATCCACATGAATACAATCCTCTCTCCTTTTCTTGTTACCTTATTTGTTTCTTGTAACACCTCATACACTAAATCTTGTCTTGCCTTTGATACAAATGATTGTAAACTTTGTAGTACTGACAATGAATCTGTGCATATCAGAGAGCTGTCCCCGGTCTGTTTTCATCCACCCACTTCACTGCCTTCAATATTGCCATCATCTCCACTGTATAGATTCCAACCATATCCGTTGTTCTTTTTTTGATTTCTGTTTTTCTTTCCGGTATCCAAACCCCAAATCCTGTCCTCTTTGCCTCTGGTTCTCTTGACCCGTCCGTATATATTTTTATAAATTCCTTATATTTTTCGCTCACATATATGTCAAATTCATTTTTCCAGTTTCTTCCTTCAATCTTTTCCTTCTTTTTCTCCAAATCGATCTAATCGATCTATTCATTCTATCTCACTCTCCACGGCCATGTGTTTTGTCCAATGAGAGCGAACAACACGCTCTCGTCTCCTGACGTGTCCTGATTGGACAGCGGAAGTTTGACGGGCGGTCATTTTATTCACTTGTTTTTTTGTCCCGCCTTAGAACGTCTTTTTCTTATTTATGATTGGCCGGAAAATTTCAAGGATTTTGAGCGGGTGGTTGAAACAGGAAGCAGTCGTGTTGTAGTAATTCGTAAACAAGCGAATTAATGTTCTAATCGTGGCAAACAACAACATTTTGTACCGGACTTTCCAAACTGACTTCATCCTGCGATCTTCCGTCACTCCATAGGAGGAGCAACATTGCAAGTATTTTCTTCAAGTAGTTTCCGTGTTTTTGACAATCGTTTTATTTGGGTTAAACGCATTTAGTTAAGATTGCTGGCAGTTTTGGGACATGTCATAATCGCGCCCCGAGTGGGGCCAAGGGGAAGTGGGCACACAGAAGCCGAACTTCAGTGACGTAAATTTATTTACAAAAAAAGGACGTGAACACACAAAAAGAAAAATAAATCTCCTCCAAGCAGAAGTAACGGTATCCAGACCGTCAAAGTGCTTCACCGTTCAAACCTTACATCTTTCTCCTAGAAGCAAGAGAAAAGGTCAACTGTACAGTACGCGTCCTTAGTTCAACCTTTAAACTCCCTCTCAATCAAAGTGGACTGGCTTTTAAAGGCCCATTTTCCCGCCTAAACTGATTGGGCCAACCCACTTCGATCCAGAGGGGGAACAGAAAAGTACACATCACCAAATTAACATTAACAACATTAACTCTGCAAAATAACACGAATCTGAATAAATCAGGAAATTAATTAGAATAACCAAATCAATACACAAAATACATGCATCTGCATGAAAGACAGAAGACATCAGACAGAATAACCACCATCACCCACTCAAAATGGTCTCAGCCCAAGCCTTTAAAATGGCTGAGAAAAGCCACACCTTTTTCTTCTACAAACAAAAGGTAAGTGGTGAGTATACAGGGTTTAGCTAATTTAATAAAATGACTAAATAAATGGCGGCATTTTCGTTGACCTAAGACAGTGACCAGAAAAATTAAACGCTGACTGTAACAAAGGAACAAAGAGTGAACATGTAAAATATAAACCTGTTGCTGAGATTAGTCTCGTCATCACAGGGCATTTCGACAATTTATAATGTGAACCATTGATTGCACGTAGACTTGCATATAAGTGTTATACATCTGTTGAAAGTTTGAAGTGCCCATTTTTTAAGTTGCACCTAGTAAAAACACGACATTGTGTTTTTTGTAAAAATAAATAAATAATAATGATAAAACTTGAAGCACGTTTTTCCTTTTTGTCAGCTGAAAACAAAATAACTTAATAAATACTTATCACTCTAACATGAAACATATGTCTTAGAATGTACATAAAGAAATTACATAAAGCTTAGAATGTCTGTTTTTAAATATAAGTGTAAGTAAATACAGTATAATCCCTATGAATCTACAGTGGCGGCTTGTTGAACAGAGATTTGACTAACAAGTTACTTTGCAGTTGAAACGTCTAAATAAGGCAGAGTCTCAGTTTTAACAAGTCCATTCAAAACTCCCAGAGATCATTGAGACAAGCAAGTGTCTGTCATTAAACACTTTCACCTGCTGCTATTTAGGTGCAAAGTAATGACTTTGAGCTTCTGATCATATTGAGCCACACCTGGGGGACACTAGCACGGCTCTCTGGGTCCATTCATTGCATTTTCACCAAACCGAAAGTGAAAAAAAACTGCAACTGTGATTAATGGCGTTTAAAACTAAAAGTATATAATATATATACACTGTAGTGCGTGTGTGTCGTATTTTTACGTAGTTCATTTACATCACATTGTGATCATTTTTCTAACAGACTTAAAGTAAAAATCATTTTCTCAAGTGTCAAATCTGTCACAATGAAAGTTATGTATGATTTGCTTGCTATATTTAAACATAAACAACACGTGACATATTTCAAGACAGGATTAAGCCATTGCTCATTTTTCTGTAATGCAATGTTTTTATTCTAGGATTTTGTATTTTCTTTTGTATTTGTAGTGTCTTTTGTATTCGTGTACATACTTTTAGGTCTATGAATCAGACTACATTGCTTTTTCCTGTTTTCCAGGATCGGCAGAATGAGTTCAGTGTTCCAGACCGCGCAGAAACTGGTCGAGCATGTTAATGCCGAGCTGAAGAACTTCTGCAGCGATGTCAATGTTCACATGGTCTGGCTGCAGGAGATCCAGCAGGAGGCGTATCGCATGTTCTCCAGGTGAGCGACCCCGCCAGTGTACATGGTGTTTTTTGAGCCTCAGTAGGAGTAAAATACTCTGGTTCTTGAAGAGTTTTGAACGGTTTATGACTTTTCCTCACGTCTTGTTGGAAATGTTGTGACGCAGCGACTTTAGCACCGAGCCGGAGCTCATGCCGAAGACTCCGTCTCAGAAGAAGACCAACCGAAGGAGACGCTTGTCGGTGGAGCTCAACGAATCCCGTAGCAAGCGCCGGTGAGCTGGTCATGTGACCGCACGTGTAACGTCTAAACGACTCTCAGCCTCAGTTCCTCCCAGTCAATTCAAGATTTGTAACTTAAAGAAATAGACACGAGACAATTTCTTCAGGTTTCAGACAAGAGTGGCGGTCAGTCTTTACAGCGTGCTTCTTCCCAGCCTCGCTCCAATTCACTGACCACCTCACTCTTCACCACCACCCCTCACTCTTCACCACCACCACCTCACTCTTCACCACCACCACCACCTCACTGCACTCACACTCTTCTTACTTGCACTGCACTGCTGAAAGACTGACCTGTAACTTTATTCATGGTGATTCACAGAACAAAGATATTCACGTTTCAATCCAAATAGGAAAAATGCTCTTCACTTGACCAATCAGATCATTTGAAGAGAGTGTCCTTCCAAATCAGCATGTGGTCTGAAACACTGATGTAGAATGGTTTTACAACCGGTCTGATCAGATCACAGAGACACGAGGCAAAGACAAAGAAATAAAAGAATGAGAACATCAGGGTAAAAAACGTGAAACATTTCGCAGAATGAATCTCGAAATGAAACCCAATCAGTCAATTCAACGTATCCAAACGCTGAGCGTAACATCTGCTGCTCTCCAGCTTCTCCAAAGGAAAGCGCAGTAACCTGCGTGGCTCCTCGGTGCAGTCGAGTCTGAGCGGCGTCTCGGAGCTGGAGAGCGTCCGCCGCACTCGCCGCCAGCGCAAAGCCGCGGAGACGCCGCAGGAGCCTGAGGAGGAGGAGGAGGAGGCTGAGGAGATCTCCGCTCCACTGATGCTGTCAGAAGCGCTGGAGAAGGGTCCCGGGGCGGACGCTGTGAGGCGGGTGTCGGCTCGTCGCTCTCTGGTGCAGCGGCGCTCCCTGGTGGCCCTCAGGCACAGCTTGACCCAGGACGCCGTGCGCAGGGCGTCTCGCCGCTCCTTCCTGAAGAAGAAGGCCAAGCTGAGCAGCTCCACCTGCAGTTCAGCCTTCAGCGGTGAGAGCAGCTGCATGATCACGTCACTCCACGTGATGGCTGACCGCCGTTCTTTACAGACGCTCAACCTGAAGACGCGGAGGTGGACGCAGAAGAGCCGTGAGTGACGTTTCTCGCTTGAGTGGATGTTTGTGTCGGCCATTGGAAACTTCAAACTGATACTTGAGTATTATTTCAAAAATATATTTATTTATTGAGACTTGATACCATTTTCTTTATCGCGGGAAAAAGCTGCAAAAATGTTATGGCATTTTTTTTTTTTGCGTTAAGAAAAAAATACATAGCAAAACTGGAACATAAAATGTGTCTGAATGAGAAATCTCAAGACGATAACGTGCAAAATTAAATACAATTACATTTAGAGTTACAGATTTAAATAAAATTCACATTTACATATTTTATATTTTCTAGGAGAAACAAAAATACTTAACTTGAAAGCCATTTAAAATAATAAATAAAAAGGAGCTCTCTAATCCAAACCAAATATGTCAGGTACAAAAGTAGAAGAGTGAAATATTTTCTTCGTTTCTCAAAGTTGATAGTTTGCCTGGATGTGAGTGGGTTTTCTCTGCAGCTTGTTGGTTCTCAGATTCCTTCTGGTGCTTTAAAAGAAATATTACACATTTAGAATCATTTTTGTATGTTTTTTTTTTTTTTGTTTTTAGATCAAGTATTTAAAATGAATAATCTTACTTCTCAAACTTGTATTAATCTTCTGTTGGTATATTGTGGTCGGGATCTGCTTAAATCATTTCATGAACCAGAGTTGAACAGCAGTAATAATATAAACTGATTTAGATTTGGTGGATTGTATTTCACTGCATTAACGGGTAAAAACGAAACTTTAAAACACTTGTGTTAATAATGAAGCACTTACTAACTTCTCTAAATTCTTTCTACTCGTCTGTGTCTCAGTACATGAGGTTTTACTGTGGTTTTGTAGTAGCGTTTGGATAATTCTCACCGGCTTCATGCGCTCATTTGCCTCGAAGCCCAAAAAGTTCCAGTCAAAACTACTTTTTGCGCTTTTCCGATTTTTATCGCCTCAGATTTTTCCGTCTGGGATCTAGTCGTGGATGCTGGTTTTCATGGCTTTGCTGCAGACTGAGGTTTGACTTCTACAAGGATTGAACTGTGTTTCAGAGTTGATGCCGAGCAGCAGCAGGAAGCAGTGATGGACACCAAGCCTCCAGAGATCATCCTGCCTTCTGTGAGAACAGTTCTCTCCTCACCAGGAACATGGTGCTGGTGGTGTGTTTCTCACCTGGAGTGCTGGGATTGTTCCTAGGATCCTGAACCACCAGCAGCAGCAGCGGCAGGAGAAGAAGAGAACGAGGCGGCAGCAGTGGAGGAGAACCACTCTGAGCCTGACGCCACGTCTCCTGCAGGTGAAGCCCAGAACAACAGCTGCTTCACACGCTCCATGAAGCGTCAGTCCGACTCGTCATCCAGTCTCACCACAGGTTTGACCAGCCACATCTCAGTAATTATTGTCTTTCATGATGGCCGTTTCCGCTTTTCTATCACTTTATTTCTGCTTCACTGAGGTTTGTGTTTCTCATCACAGAACACCGTGGGAAGCGTAAAAGCGGCAGCGAGGAACGGTGAGCACGCGCTCTCTCTGCTTCTCAGGTGGAGGCGGCCATGTTTCTCTAAAGCTCCGCCCTCTTCAGGTTGACGCGCTCCGGCTCCAAGCGGCGAGTGCTGGAGGAAGTCAGCACACCCAAGAGCAAGAACCCGCCGCTGGGAAAGAAGTGTCTCACGGTAGAAACTCATCTGATCTCACACACACACACACGGATCCACATCACGTGTATGATGACACCCTCTACTACATAGACTGTAAACTATATAACTATATAAACTATAGACTGGATTTAAATCGTCAAAACGAAGCCTTTTGATTGTCCTTTCCTTTGCGTTTTCTCTTAGGGTTGGTGTTATTTTGCCAAGCTGCTGTTTGTTTTTTAGAGTTCGTGAAAGAGATTTTACATATTATTATTTAATTTAGTTTTTGACATGATAGTATTTATTTGTATTTAAGCATGCATTCAAAATAATAAAAAAAAAGTTATACTAAAAGACAAATATAAAGTGATTTAACATTTTATTTCACTTGAACCAATGAAGACAAACATGGTGATGGTATTTAAAGTTTCTTTAAATTATTTTATTATCAAAAATCCAAAAAAATCTGTTTGGAATGTCAGAAACCAAAATTAGACTTCATTATATTTCCCCATTCATACTCGGAATAAAGAAAGTTCTACAGCTTTCTGTAAAATGTATAATCTTAGTAACCGCTAAAACATGATGTTTCTTTGAGCTTTAACATTTAGAGAAAACTTTCCCCCATAACGATAATGTTTCATTTTGATTTAGGAATAGTTTATACAATTTACCACAACTGTATGGTGCTGGAAACACCTGAACATGGACCTTGAAAGTGCTTTATTTAAATTCTTTCACTTTTTAAAATATCTTTCAGAAAGTGTAGGAACCCTGACACGCGCGCACACACACGCACACGCGCGGGTTCAGTTGGTCAAGCTGATGGCCGTGTGGTTTCTGCAGAGCGTGGCTCCACATATGCGGGCCTTCGTCCACACGGTCCAGAAGAACCAGATGCTGATGACACCGGGTTCTCTGGGCCGCAGCAGCGTCATGAAGTCCTTCATCAAAGTCCCCAGAATCGAGGTCAAGGTCGGTCACAGTCGCCTTGTGCTTGGGTGTAACGATATCATGTTTCGCCGTCGGCCATTTATTTAGCTTCTCAGCTGGAATATTGATGAGATCATGTTATCGCTTCATCAGGAAAAAAAGAGCTTTCTAAAGTATCGTTACACCCGTTCTTGTCAGTGGTTACACATGTTTTGGTCTGTGATTCTGACTTCCTGTCTCTCCTCTTCAGGTCGGCTCAGGCGCTGTGGTGAGTGACCGTGTGATTCGTCCCTCACTGACGTCGTGTGCTGGTCGGCCGTTTTCTTTTTAGTAATAATTCCGCACTGTTGCTTTCCCACAATCCCGGTGTGGGTAATGTTCCCGCTTCATTTACCGTATTTTCTGGACTATAAGCTGCTACTTTTTTCATAGGTTCTGAACCATGCGGCTTATACAAAGGTGCGGCTATTCTGCAGATTTTTTGATAATGAAGAAACACTGTAGATAGTTTATTTTATCTTTTTTTCTGTCGCATTTTAATCAGCAAAGTTGCTGCAGTGTTAAATTACAGGTTAGGAAAGGATCTATCTAGTTACATAAGTGTACATTTACAATTCAAAATCGTTCATTGTGCAGATGCGGCTTATAGTCCAGAAAATACGGTAGATGTAATCTCAGTACTGGCTTTTTCTTTCTCTCCCACTATCTGACCAGATGCCCTTTTTTTCCTGTTTCAGTGTTCACACTTCCTTCACTTTCTAAAGAAATGTATACCTTTATATACGTACATTTGTTTAAGAAAATGCATAACCCTTTTTATCAATTTTTGAAGTAATCCCATTTATTTATTACTTATTGGTCAGTTAATGTTTCAATGTTATTCTTATAAATCCAGCGAAACGCAATGTAAACTACAAAATTCCAGATTTATCAATGTGTGTCTAATTATATTACTTTTTTTTATGTTATATTATCATAATTATATTATTGTGTTATATTTATATAATTATTACAATTCATATTATACCTACATTACCGAACCAGTCCTCTTAGTCCCATTAACCCCGTCCGCATTGGCCTTGTAGCCAGCAAAGGTTTAACGTTCTCCTCGCTCCAGGAACAAGAGCGGCAGAAGTGGGACGCCTTCAACAAAAAAATCGAGCTGGAGAACGAGCGAAAGAAAAGAATGGAGGAAGAGAAGCGAAAGAAGCAGGAGGAGATGAAAAGGTTTCCCAGTCGAATGTTTTCGCTCTCATTTCTTGCTGCTGACCTCACAAACTGGTTTCAGGAAGCGAGACGAGCGCGTGAAGCGAGTGGTGGAGACTCGTGTGAAGGGGGAGAAGGAGAAGGAGCTGGAGAAGAAGAAGAAGATCGAGGAGAAAATAGCGCTTCTGGAGAAGAAGAGCGACATGGTTGGTGCTGGAGCCGCAGGGTGTGATGGGGTTTCTGATGGTGGCGCTCGGCCTTTCAGCTGCGGGTGGAGCGGATGGCGGAGGAGAAGAACAAGAAGATGGTGGCCACCAAACGACAGGAAGAACTGGAGCTGCGCAAGAAGCGGGAAGAAGCCGCCCGACTGAAGAAGCTGCAGCAGGTGGTGAGTCCAACACGACAAGATCTAACATCTCGCTGACTTCACTCTGCCTTCACGTTTAAAGCCTTAAGAAATAAACAATATCAATATGTACCGTTTGTCTTCTATTAGTGGCCTGTCTCCAATAGTCGCCTGTCCTCGGTGCAAGCAGATGTGTATTATATAGAACATTATGTATTATATATTATATAAGATATTACTGTAATTAAGTGAGTATAAGCACCCCCCCCCCTTTTTTTAATTTCAAATAAAAACAAAAAAAAGTTAAGGGTGCTTATAATAGCCGATTTCAAATATGCGTGTAAATATTTAATATTCATGCCTATTTTTCTAGATTTCAATTCAGAAGCAAAGCAATAATAAGTAAACACGTCGTTCAATCTGTAATCGCAGAAAGAGTCGAAATGGTCAAAAATGAAGAACACTGGCAAGAAGTAAAAAAGATCAAACTATCAAAACGCTCAGTCTGCTAAACGGTGGAAACTAATTCTGACCACTAAAATTCACTTTTTGTTTTCTATCATTCAAGTTAAACGATATCAAAATTTCTACTATTTTCTCAAAATCTACTTTTATACGGTATGCTGTATACGTATAATTTTTTTCGAATTTTCTTTTTATATTGGCGTGTCATTTTTTTTTTCATTTATTTTTCTTGTCAGGAGGAAGAAGAGCGGCGACACCAGGAGATGTTGTCCACACGCAAGGCCGAGGAAGAGCGCGAGAGAGCGCGGAAACAGGCGGAGGCGACGCGAGCACTGGAGCTGAAGGAGCAGGAAAGGGAGAAAGAGAGAGAGAGAGAAAGAGAGAGAGAGAAGTACGTGTGTCTCTTCCTGAGAGTAGAGTGACACTGACTGACGCTTGTTTGACCTGCAGAGAGCGACTGGAGACTGAGAAGGAGCTGGAGCTGAGGAGGAAGATGATGGTGAGGAGTGTGTGTGTGTGTGTGTGTGTGTGTGTGTGT
>CM051493.1:14356348-14368304 GCA_028031935.1 Paedocypris micromegethes
TTTTTTTTAAATCTGTTTAAATACCAATAAACACTATTATGTTAAATAAAAAAATAAATACTAATGCCAAAAGACGAATATAAAGTGGTTTAAATTGTAACTCACTGGAACCAATGAAGACTGCTGTGTTATGGTATTTGGAGTTTTATTTTATATCAAAAAAATTTTTTTTAAATTAGACTTGATTACGTTTCCTCATTTATACTTTGAACAAAGAAAGTTCTACTACTGATGTCTGCAGCTTTCTGTAGATCTTAGAAACGTAGTAACCGCTAAACCGTGATGTTTTATTGAACTTTACATTTAGAGAAAACTTTCCCTCAACGTTTCACTTTGATTTAGTCACAGTAGCTTTAAATGTAAACTCTACCACAACTGCATGATGCTGGAGAAACTTGAACATGGACCTTGAAAGTGCCGGAGTTGTGTCTGTCAGCGAGTGGAGGAACCTCTGACACGCTTTACTTTGCTTTACAATCATTTGGCAGACGCTTTTATTCAAAGCCACTTACAAAAAGAGGAGCAAGTGAAGCAGTTTGTGTAGTAGATGTCTACACAGGATATATAAAGACACTTACTAGACAGAGCAGCGTGACAGTCAGTCAACACAAGACAAACATTTCATTTTTACTTTTTACTCTGACTCTCTCTCTTCTGTGTCGAATCCTTTGCAGAAATCTCCTCAGACCTACCAGATCACTCCCAAAGGCCAGAGAGTGTCTGCGCTGGTCAATCCCGAGGACTACGGCATGGACCAGCAGAGCGACGACTCCACCGACGACGAGTCGGACCCCAAGAAGCCCATCCCGTCCTGGGCCCAGGGTAGAAGCTTGTGCCCTCTCAGAGGAGCGTGTGCTGACTCTGGCCTTCTCCGCAGGCACCAAGCTGCAGCAGTGTCTGATGAAGCAGTACTACCAGCCGCCCGACCTGGACTCCTACTTTGGGGAGCCGGAGCCGCCCAGACTGGAGGACATCTTCAGCCGAGCCAAGCCTCGCTTCTTCAAGCGCACCAGCTCCGCCGTGTGGCACACGCCACCAAACACCGCCCTGTGATCGCTCCTCTAGGCCGCTTTCTGCTGCTTGCTTTTTTTTTTAAAGTTTTAATAAATAATAATAATAATAAAGTGTTTATTAAAAACGGATCAAACTCCGTGTCGCTGCTGCTGTGTTTATTATGCTAATGTGCGCAAAGAGTTGGGCAAGACGGTTGTCGAATGTGGAATCGGAACCTATATTGTCATTGTACATCAGGATATAATGTAATCTATAGCAGCCTCGGGTCAGTGTTACAATAAAAAGTCATAAAACTAATAATAAAGAACTCCTGAAAAAAATATGAATAAAAGTAAGAGGAAAAAAATCTGTATTGCACCTATTGCCAATGTCGATATTGCACCTGAATGTTGCACGTGTGATTAGCGCATTATAACACAATAAGTTTATTCCTTAAACGTAGCTAAGCTACTAGCTAACTCCTGGGAAATGTAGCGAAGCTACAACATGGTAAAAGTCGCTTAACTACATTCCAAGCTACTTCTATACATTTTCTGTATAATGAGCTTCCTCACACGTCAATACATCAGTAATTACTAAAACTGTCAATGAAACAGCAGTTCAGTTTAACTATTTTTTGCATTTAATAACTCCAAACAGTCTGGAAAAAAAAATTGCAATGTTTATTTTTAAGAATACTATAAATATTTGTGCACCTGTGCTGGCAGTTTAAATGCTGGACAGAAGCTTACTGCATTGGTAATAAACTTAATTTTTTATTTTCATTAAATTGAGTTTAATTTCGGTTATAAACCTAATAATACATTGATTTTACACATGTATGCAGTATAAATAACACATGAATACAGCATGTATGTATATACAAATAAATATATAATTATACGTGTGTGTGATCGTTTATATACATGGTCCTTGTCACATGCCATCTAAAATCTCATAACATCTTTGTTGGCTTACTTTTGGGTTTTTACATTAACTTTTACAGTGAAGAGTTGCAGTATAAAGCAGATGAATTGTGTGTTTGGTGTTTTCAGATCCCCGTTATAATACGTGATAATCAAAAATACTCATGTGTAGTCAAACTTGAGCAACAATCTGCAGGTTCAAGTTTATTTATATAGCGCTTTTCGTAGGTCGAGACCAACGCAATGTCGCTATGCGAATTAGGGGGAAAAAGTTTTATTATCATGATTCCAGGCAACATGTTTACACTTCTAACGTGTATAATTTTGACAAGAGACGTTTTCATGGAGAACTATTCTCAAAATAATTTAAATCTATTTAATATTGTACATTATGTATCCTGTAAAAATTTATTATTGTCTAGTTTTATAGTAAACTCCAATAGTTTATTATAGTAAATCCGGTGGCGCCAGACTTGCAAGCGCTTCTCGTAATCACCGCTAGATGTCGCTTCTGCTGCGTCTCGCTCCGCCCCCGGACAGCAACACCGTCGGTCGCGTGCGCGCGCTTCCGGTTGTGAGACGGATAGTTTTGATGCGTTTCTTTATATCAGCGGACGTTATTTGGATCGATTTTGTGATTCTGGACTAATTCTATCGCGCCGATGCTTTGCGTTTCGTCTGTGCCATTAAATAACTGCCTGTTGGACCTTTGACTGTCCGGCTTTTGCGTTAACGGTGCCGTTTAAAGAAACACCGGCATCTTCTCATGGAAATCGACATACTGTGTATATTTAGCTAAAAGAAAGTCATCAAGCACATGACGTCTGCACGGAGACATCTCTGGATTAGGGTGAATTCAAAGTGGAAATGTTTTTGAGGCGTGAAAAACTGAAAAGCAACGTCTCGAGGCGGGATTTATTTTTTATTTTTATTTCCATTTTGCCACACTGAGCCTTTCCTCCGTCACACGGTTGTCATGGAGACGACGGCCGAGCGTCCAGGAATGTTTGAAGATCCGGAATTCCCTGCCGACGATCGCTCCATCTTCAGGGACTACACCACGCCCCTCCCCAAAGTCCTGGGTGACGTCATATGGCTGCGACCGCAGGTGAGTTGTGCGCTCCCACTCGCGTTGGTCTAGAACTAAGGAAAGCGCTAAACAAGTGAACTTGAACTTGAAAGTCGCGGTTGTTGTTATTTTTACAATTTTTTAAAATCATTTGTTGTCGTTTTGTGTTTCAGGACATTTGCACAAACCCTCAGCTCTTTCCCGACAATCCTGTGGAGGCTCATCCGAAGCAAGGCATTCTGGGAGACTGCTGGCTGCTCTCGGCCTGCTCCTTGTTACTGAAGAACCAGCATCTTCTCAGCAAGGTGGATCCTCCGTTACTTTGTTAGAAGTATAGATACTAGAGTTAAAAAGTACTTCTGTGGAAGTAAAAGTAAAATGCCCAGTATTTGACTAAAGTAAAAGTAGTCAACTCTATTGACACTCATCTGAATCCATAACGCAGCCTCTCCGTAATTGTTTCGCCGACAAAGGTGTGATCAGTGTTGGGTGTTACTGTAATTAAATTACGTTTTCACTGAGAAAGTAAAGTAACGAATTGCTGTTCATTTTTAAGTAATTTAGTTACAGTTGCTTCGCGTTTTATATTCGCGTTGCAATATAAAATAATTGAATTAGCTGAATTTCATTATTTAATTTTTGTAAGTTTAGTTTTCCGCTTCAAAATCGCTTTATGGCTGGTGCACGTGATTCGCGACAGTCGTATTTATTTGAGCTAGTGACTGTTTCCCTTAATGACAATATTCAAGTCTCTTTGCTGTTCTGAAACACGCAGATAAGAACATTACAGTCATTTGTGAGATACTGTGAAACGGCAGAACAGACGAACACCGAAGGTGATGAACACAGAAAGAGTCTGAAAGTGTCTGAGGCTTAACGTACGATTGCAGGTGACTTTGTGGTAAAGACGCTGCGTCTTGCAGAATCGCATCTTTTAGCCGCATTTATTGTTATAGAAGATACTTAGTTTTTCAGGAATTGTGTTCTTACCTATAATAAGGTAGCATTACCTACGTATAACTTTATTTATTTTAGAATGTTTTATAGACTGTTATACAGATGATTCAGAAAGCTAAAAGGCTCGACTAGTTCATTTACTGGTATGTTTTAAAATGATTTATTCTTTAAGGGTTTATCAGAATATTAAAAAGTAATTCATGAAGTTACTTTTTCAGTAATTACGTTACTTTTCAGACACAGTAATTAGAAAAGTAATTTAATTACAAAATTGTAAAGTAACAAGTAATTAGTTACTTTTTAAAAGTAACTTACCAATCACTGGGTGTGTTGGACCGAGCACAAACCAATAGGGTGTCGGAATGATACGTGTTTATACGTCTCATCCAACCACAATCATTTACCAGCGTGATTGGTCTGGTCAGATTTTTCTTAGATCGTTTTAACACGGAAATAAAATGAACCGAAATTAAATTGCGGTAACGCAGCTAGTTTTGAAAAAGTAACGAGTAGAAACTAAAGTACAGATAGTTGCTTTAAAAAGTAAAAGTAAAAAGTAAGCGGGGAAAAAGAATACTCTAGTAAAGTAAAAGTAAGCCAAATTTCTACTTAAGTAAGGTAATGAAAGTAGTATTACTTCAATACTTGACGCCATGAAAATTTTAATGTTTGCCATGTTTATTTTTTTGTTTTGTTATTATTATATTGTGTACGATTGTGTTGTGTGTTTGCTGCCGGACACATGAATTTCTCCCTCGGGAGATTAATAAAGGTTTATTCATTCATTCATTCCTTTTTTTTTTCCAGGTGGTCCCACCAGAACAGCCGGTGTGGGGGGACGGCGATTACCGCGGTGACTTCCTGTTCCGCTTCTGGCTGAGCGGTCACTGGACGGACGTGCGAGTGGACGACAGGCTGCCCTGTGTCGACGGCTCGCCCTGCTTCTCACGATGCAGGAGCCCCACGGCATTCTGGGTAGCCCTGATGGAGAAAGCTTACGCCAAGTAAGAAAGACGCGGTCGTGTTTTGTTTAGTGTTGTAGAACCAGATTCAAATCAAAATTCAAGTTTCATTTCTCTCTCTCTCTCTCTCTCTTTAATGTATAGGTTTAAGGAGTGTAAAGTTAGGTTTAAGTTAAGTATAAGGAGTATAAAATAAAAAGTTATGATGCAATAAATAATCATAAAAAAGACCACAAAATGTAAGGAAGCACAAAAGAAAAAAAAATGTATAGTGTACACTATGAACTATATAAAAAAAAGTACTAAATTGTAGGAAATTATTATTGAAGCGTGCAGAAAGTACAAAATCATTTAATAAAAAACACTTGTAAAAAGTTCAATGTGAAGTATGTAGAATAGAACATAAATAAATTAAACACCTGAACGATAATCTATTCTCAAAAATAAAATGGTACAAAATATAAGGAAGTGTAAAAAAGTCATTTGCAAAGTAGGACAAAATAAATTGTACTAAATAAAAAAAAAAGTTATTTTATTTTATAATAAATGATACAATATACATATTAATACCACATATTATGTACCCCATACCATATAATATATAATTAAAATATATAATAATAATAATAAATTGTGTGTTAGGTGTATACGTTAAAATTAATATAAAAATAAATGAACTTTTGATATGAAAGGTAGAATTGCGGTGCAATTGTAATATGTTACATTACTTTTTTTATTACTTTTTTTTTATTATTAAAATATCTACAGAAGTAGAAAACATCCTAAAAAAGTGTACTTTTTAGCTGTGTGTGTTTATTTTACATCTATTAGAAGGCGATATTTGAATTTACATCTAAATCAAAAAAAAAAAAGAAACAAACGAAAAAATTTGAAGTGGAAAAAAGTTTCAAACATGAAAATTGTAAACAAAAATAAAAGTAGCAAACGTAAATGTGAAGCGTTTTCGTTCGTTTATTAGAAATTTACCTTGGACATTTTTGGCACTAATATGAATCCTTTGGAATGGAAGGCAAAGGGGCGGAGTCAGCCCTCAGACGTGTCTGGCTTTAAATTGGCGCTACTAAACACTGATTTTTGCCGATGGATATATATATAAAAAATGCCAAATATCGGCCCGATAATTTATCGGTCCACCTCTAGTTTACTCTACACACACACCGGTGAACGATGAGGTAAATGAAAAGTCACAAAGTGCAGAAGAACAATGAAAAACAGACTTTTTTTATTTTAACGGGAAGGATGCTAAAGGCTAACGAGTAGCCTCTTTGCGCTAGGTTGCGCGGCTCGTACGAGCGGCTGTGGGCCGGCCGGGTGTGTGACGCTGTGGTGGACCTGAGCGGGACGGTGGCGGAGAGGTGGACGCTGACCCTGCCCGGACACACGGACAAGAGCAAGAATCTGTCTCCACTCTCCCTGGAGCTGAAGGACGAGTGTGTCGTCAGCTGCTGTGTCCACAGCGCCACCACTGGTGAGGAGGAGGATTTGCCTCTTGGATCTATCTATCTGTCTGTCTATCTATCTATCTGTCTGTCTATATCTATCTGTCTACAGTATATCTATCTATTTATTTATCTGTCTGTCTGTCTATATCTATCTATCTGTCTGTCTATATCTATCTATTTATCTCTCTCTCTCTCACTCTCTCTATCTATCTATCTACCCACCCCCGACTCTATCTATCTATCTATCTATCTATCTATCTATCTATCTATCTATCTATCTATCTATCTATCTATCTATCTATCTATCTATCTATCTATCTATCTATCATCTATCTGTTGACCTACCCATTTCTCTCTTTCATTCTCTCTCTCTCTATTTCTCTCTATCTACCTACTCTGTCTGTCTGTCTGTCTGTCTGTATCTCTCTCTATCTCTCTCTCGCTCTCTCTCTCTCTCTCTGTCTACCCACCCCCTACTCTATCTGTCTATATGTCTGTCTGTTTATCTATCTATTTATTTATTTATTTACCTAGTAGTAGTAGTAGTAAACTTCATCTCCCAAGGGAGAAATTCAGAAATTCACCTACCCTTTGCTTTTCTTCATTCTATTTCTATGTCCATCTACCCACTCTCAACTCTATCTATCTATCCATCAATCAGTCTTTCATTATCTCTTTCTCTCTATCTACCCACTCCCCACTATTTTTATTTGTCCATCCATTCCCCTTACCCACTTTCTCTCTGCATCTGTCTGTCTGTCTATCCATCCACTACTCTCTTTCTCTCTCTATCTACTTACCTACCCTCCCTTCTCTCTCTACCTACCTAACCACTCACTCACTCACTCACTCACTCATTCTACCTACCCATCTCCTCACTCTACCTCTTTCTACCTACATATCTTTCTACCGACTACTCTTCCTTTCTTTCTTTCTCTCTATCTACTTACTAGTCTTTCTGTCTGTCCATCTAGTTGACGGTCACGTTCAGTGTTTTATCTAATGACCTGATCTTCTCTTCAGGTGTCCCTGAGCTGGGCCAGTTTCATGCCATGAGTGTGATGGAGTGGATCAGTGTGACAAAAACTAGTGGTGAACAAGTGCAGCTGATCAGGATACAAAACCCCTGGGGCAGGAGGAGCTGGAGCGGGGCCTGGACCGAGAGGTGAGGGATGGATGGATGGATGGATGGATAGAGTGGTACCCCGACTTACGAATGTCCTAGATAACGAAAACCGAGAGTAAATAAATGCGTCGCCACGGAATTGTTGTCTCGATTTCTGAAATATTTAGGCTAAACGAAAGCACCATGTATTTGTTCTTACCGCTAGCATGCATGGAGATGAAAGTCCAAACGTGTATAAAACAGCTGTTTAATCTTCGGCACGTCAAATAAACTAAAAATAGCAAAAACACTAGTTTGTTTCAGAGATTAAAATATAAAAAGCTTGTCTTCTCACACAATGGCGATTTTTTTTTTTTTTTTTTTTTTTTTTTTCAGTGTGGCGTAAGAATGTCGCTTGTCACCGTTCTCGCGAGATTGCGGAAATATCAGGGATTTGCATGACGTCATTTCAAGATGGCGGGATTGTCTGTATATCATTATCTACTGTACCTTTACAAACACCTGCCAAAGGGCAAACTAAACAACTGCCATGTAACATGTTTTTATTACAGTTATTACCAATTTTTTTATCATTTTTTTTATTTTGTCAGAATTTATGAAGTCATGGATTAAAGTTAGTGGCTCCTGGCACGGATTAATTTTGTAAGTCGGGGTATGACTGTAGATGGATAGATTTGGATAAATGACATATTGACGGGCAAATGTATAAGAGATGGATTGATGACGAATTATTTGACGAATTGTTTGAATGATTGGACTTTATACCAAGTTGGGAAAACAAAGATGGATAAATTCAATATAAAATATAGTATATACAAATGAAGCTGACAATTCATAGAAACAAATTAAAAATAAATACAAAAGTAGGTGGTTTATTTATGCTCATTGTTTATCATTGCATCTCTTAAGTTATGGAGGGATGGATGACTGACAGACAAATAAATAAGCATAATAGATTAAAATTCCATACAATATTTATAATTGTGGCTTTATTATGTGCATTTTCCATCTTTGTCTCACGTCCTTATGGATCTCGTCTCTTTAGTGGAGCGGGATGGTCGTCTCTGGACCCCGGCTGCGTTCAGGCTCTGATGGACCGGACCACCGAGGGAGAATTCTGGATGGACGAGACGGAATTCCAGCAGGAGTTTGATGAGATCACGGTGGCGTGTCCGGTCAGTGCCACAGGAGCCCTGCGCAGCATCTACACGGGTTTGTTCAAGTTCTTGTTTATTCCTATAGCGCTTTTCTCAGTACCAGACTGACACAAAGCCACTGTGCAGAATAAAGAAACAGACTGAGAAGTTTATTAGGAAGTTAAGACCATGGCTATGATCAGTAGAGCATGCTACAATCGCGACAGTGGCTAGGAAAACAAAACTTCTCTGGTGGGGTAGGAGGAAATAAACCCTGGGAGAACCTGACTCTCTGGTTCCAGTCTCCTCTGGCATACCAAGATTACAAAGTCAATGGTGAAGATGGTTCAGAACGGTGTCTACCTCCTGCGGGGCGGAAAGTAAGCAGCTCCATCCATGCCAGTGGCTCCAGATCTTCATAAGGAACCAGAAGAGTGGCATCACAGAGACGGAGATCCCGTTGGACGCTCCATGAAGCCAAAAAGCCAAGGGCGGTGAAGAACTCACCCGAAGACTCCTCCGAGCGACGTCATCTCCATCCAGTTGGCATCGATATCCTCCGAGCAACATCCTGAAGAAACGCTGTCTCGTTTCACTGTGTATCGCACTGCTAAGTGTAGTTGAAATGACAATACAGCTTCTTTGAGTTTGACTTGAACACCGTCTTCGTCCTGGTGGCACCGACACTCCTAGATGTTCCTAAAAGCTATTTACAACACGAAAAGGCTCTAAAACAGTAATAATAGTTGTGGTACTTTGATGCAGGTTCGGTTCGGTTCCGGACTTCTACCTTATGCAGCCTTCCTATTTGTTAATATTAGTCATTAAGCATGTCATTATTACAGTTATATATGCTTGTGTCTCAAATTGTGCTAGGCATAATTCCATACCATAGATCCATAATTTTGGAGCTAGATATGCGAAAGATCTTCCCCCTGTGTAGGTGTTAGGGTCTACCGAGACCCTTTCTATTGCGAGCGGCCTTCTCAAATTTCTCCACGCTCTAAAGATGGATCTTAGCCTTTCCCGAAATTTCTCTAATAAAATAAAAGACTTCAACACAGGGTTTGTGAAATCAATTGGGTCTGGGAAGTGCTCAAATGTTTTTCTCTCCTAACGTCTCTCTTCCTTCTAACGTTCCTTCTAACTCTTTCCTAACTCCCGTTTATTAAAAAAAAAATAGCAAAGTTCATCAGCGAATCATAGCGCGACACGTCAGAGATAAAACAGTTCCTCCCTTCGCCGTCACATAGCAACCGTCAAGGTTTCCTCACATTTGGACAATGGACTTACTCATTTAAACTGAAAGTTAGAAACGACACACACACACACACACACATCTGGCTCTCGCTTCCCCAAACACACAATCTTTCACACTAGATGAAAAGCATGAGAGAGTGCTGTGATTCAATGCATATACACACAGAAAATAAGTCAACAGAAATCAATCAATTAAATCATTATAAATGCATTGAAAGCTTAATATACTCAACAGTAGGTTTTAGCAATTGTGTGTGAATGAGTTTGTGATCCACCTCCGGCTGTTAGTGTGCCAGTCTGTACACCTGATGATGTTTTCTTCTCACATAGGAAGTGTTTTACCGCACAGCCACCAGATAGGAGGATGCTGGGTCAAAGGTCAGTCGGCGGGTGGATGCAGGAACAACGGCAGCTTCAGCACCAACCCCAAGTACTGGCTGAAAGTGTGCGAGAAGGGAGAAGTCTTGCTGTCTCTGCTGCAGGTTCCTCCGTCTGAGCCGCCAGCAGGGGGCAGCACTGGCCCTCACCCGCACCTTCAGGCCATCGCGCTGCACATGTGGAAGGTCGGAACCCTGATGGAGAGAAACATCCGTATGGTCCTTATTTCATCCGGGTTTCCTCCAGGTGGAGAAAAAGCACTTCAAACTGAACCGGACGCTGAACAAGCCGCCGCTCGTGTCTCACCCGCACGTGTACGACCGAGAGGTGGTGACCGACGCCCATCTGTGCCCGGGGTTCTACCTGCTGGTGCCTAGCACCTTCTTGCCGGGAGCCGAGGGCCGGTTCCTGCTCAGGGTTCACTCGTCCTGTCCCTCGTCCCTCAGGTGACTAGATGAATTACCGTATTTACGCCAATATGAGCACCCTGCGAATATAAGCACCCTGTTTTTCAGGCGCAGAATGAAAATTCAACAACCAATAATTTCAGGTTAAATACGTCTCTTAAATTACTTGTGACTCGAATCACTTCAATGTCAAATGACCTAAATGATAGATTTAAAAAATATATATATTCTACTGATCGGAACTTCGGTTCCCATGAGCCTTTGCACTCCGGTCAGCACAGTGACAGTCATTTTCAGTCTTTATCAGACGCATCACATTGTGAAGTATTGTTTTGCCTTGTGCATTAAACCGAGCGTTTTGATTGTGTTTGTTCCCTGGTTTTGACTCCTCGCCTGTGTTCTTCGTTTTTTTCACTCTTCTCTTCCGACGCTTTTATCCGCCTATGGACTTCGTGTTTAGCCGATAGCACTGATCTGCGCCTGATATGTGGTTTGATAATTATTGTATTTAGTATATTTTTAGAGTGAAAAGAGGACACAATGCCGTATGTGACGAGTATTTCCGTGTATTTGTGATCGCTCCTGATTTGAAATATAGAAAAATGGTTTCCTGTGTTTTTGCGCATATTTGAAATATGCAAATTTAAGCACCCCCCCCCAGTTTTTGAGCGTCTGAAATTGGCTAAAATGGGTGCTTGTGGGCAATCAGCTGGTGCTCTCTGCTTCTCAGCCTGATGAAGTCCAGCCCTGCGGTGAAGCTCAGTTTGGAGGGCGAGTGGGAGACCATCAGCTCTCATGGCGGCTGGACCCTCGGCTCCACGGCTGGAGGTGGACGCAACTTCTCCACCCATGGTCGCAATCCTCAGATACCCCTTACGGTGACCTATGACCCTGGGGGTAACAACATACAGGCTGTGCTACGCCAGCAAAGGCCTGAAAACGACCTTCACGCCATCGGCTTTCATATCTACAAGGTGGGCAAGCCTGCGTCTGACCTTCTGGGGTCCTTCTCGGTGTACGATGGCTTGTGTTTGTGCTCAGGTGCCCGAGGGTGGGTCGATCTCTCGGTTAAGCCCCTGTGAGGCGCACCCGGTGCTCAGCTGTGTGCCCCATGCCCACTCGCAGGAAGTAGGCGTGTCTTGCCGCCTGAGGCCGGGCGAGTACGTCGTAATCCCTTCAACCTACCAGCCTGATCTCAGCGCCCACTTCACGCTCACCCTCACTCGCCGGATACACAGGTAAATACAGCTGCAAGCAGTCCTGCAGTTTTTTTTTTTTT
>CM051493.1:14368319-14393429 GCA_028031935.1 Paedocypris micromegethes
TTTTTTTTTTTGTACATTTTGGAAAGAATGGAGGATTTCAATTTTAAACTAATTGTCGTATAGTATACACATGGTACAACATGCAATGAAATGTCATTTTCCAATCGTCCAGGATTTTAACATGTGGTGGGGCATGTGAGAAAGAGATGCAATAAAAAGATAAGAGGTAAAAATACAAAAAATGGATAAAGATAAAATATGAATAAAATACTAGGATTCTATGGAATCAGATCAGTGCCATAATAATCGTACGTACATTCTCTAAGAATTTTTACTTCACATTTTTGTTGGTTTTTTATTTTTTGTGAAAATAGTTTCACGCTCTTTTTGTATGTTTTAAGTTTTTTTTCGTTTGAACTTTTGGCACTAGTTTCACCTGGGGGCGGCCCTTACTCTGATTGGCTGGTGAGAACGTGATTGGCCGTAGTTGACTAGGATGGCTGGGAAGTTTAGTCAAAAATCTGAAATGCATAAAAAAATCTGATGTGAAAATACAAGTTTCGTACAAAGAGTTGAAGATTTAAAAGCCAAATGACGATGTCAAGCATAAATGAAAAATACATTTAAAAAGGAGTAAAAAGTGGAAGACCATTCTGGTAGGGCACTCTAATTACTCCACCATCACTTTATAACATGGTGGGGACACACAAAACCATTTTGTTTGGCACAATTTGCACAAATTGTACGTTTTTCCCAAGTTGAGTTACTAAAAGGCAAAACGGTGCCAAAAAAACAGAAAAGCATGCTAGATCTCGACAGTGAACAAAAGAGTCACACTGGATGGATTTACCGCCAAATGTATTTATTTATGATGAAACAGATACGTTTAATTCGAGAAAATGTATTGTTTTATTCATTTAAAACATCATTTCATTTTAAAACGGCGTCCTGTGTAGCCCCAGTGGTGGAGCGTTGGGCTGTAACGGCTGTAAGTCATAGAGAATTCTCTGCTTCAGGAAAGCGGTGCGACACCAGGAGCATCTGGACCGGGCCATTCAGGAGGTGAACACGCTTCTTCTCATCAGCTTCTCATCCTCGTCTCACTTCACGTCACTCTCTTCTCTCACAGGTCTCGTGCGTCTCTGTCATGAGACGATGATGGACCGAGCCAATCACCTTCCGCACGGACGAGCCACTCGAAGCCGTAACTATTGAAAGGCACTTGCTTCACGAGCCGTTTTACCTCAGTGATTGTCACATTCACACCAGGCTGAAAAGAAGCAAGACAGGCGCTTTCTTCTGCACTATTGCACCGGTTTTCTTGCAAAAAAGAGGCTAGTGGTGATCGATGCGAGATGCTGCTGTCATTCTCATGTCTGAATGATTGCAACCGCTATGAAAAATAAATTATTTCACATTATTTTTAATTGTTTGGATGCAGGATTTTTTAGTTTTTTTTCCACTCACGCAAATTATTTTCCTTTCTCCAACTCTTCATAACACACTTCATCGGAGTCAGCTTTACAGTTCGGCTCCTCGGTTTGTGATAAAATGTGTTTTGAGATGTTGACTTTGGCACTTGGAGGCTTTTTGTTATTTCGTTTACTTTCTTTTCTTTGTTTTTTTTTTTTTATTGCATTCCTCATACATTTTACCGTCACCTTCTAAACATTATGCAGAGCACGGTTTCCATTGGTCTCACAGTCATGGGGAGGAGATTAGATTATCTCTAGACTGAAGAGCCTTCGCTCATTGGCCAGTCCCCGACTCTCCGAGGGCGCTGTTGACATTCCTATGGTTCGCCAATTTCTACCGATGCTTAGTCAGGATTATCATTATTAGTCATTATTTTCTGTTGCATTTATATCAAATTGAACTTATTTCTACACAAATGCCACGCAAACGTCAGGAGGCTTTACCATTTATAGTTGATTTAGTAAAAGTAAAGGCCGACAAATTTTGTCCGACTTCTATTTATTGGGCACAAAGTCACTGAAATGACACAAATAAAATGCTAGTTGTGGACAAAACAAATTGACAGTAGTAGATAAGAACGTAAAACACAGGATTTATTCAGACATGTCACAGAGTTTCACTGAATAACCAACACCGACATAAACTCCAGGACAGAGCGGCTGAGTGAAGGTGGTCTGGACTCTGTGGATGAGGGTCATTGTGTCTGAGACGCTGTAGAAGCACAAAGTTCCTGCGTCATGATCCACAAACACTCCCACTCTCTTGCTGCTGGACACTGAGAGATTAGTCTTTATGTTATTGTGTCTGAATTTGAATCCATTGGACATACAGACCAAACTCCAGGACTGATTATCACACCCAAACCAACTCTTATAATACCCTCTCTTCCTGCTGATGCTCTTATACGACACTGATATCTCCACAAATTCTCCAGTCCACTCCAGCTCCCAGTAACAGCGTTCGCTCACACTCTCCTCACACAAAACCTGAGGAACACACTCAAATCTGTCTGGATGATCAGGATACGACTGAACTGTGTCTTTGTAAGTGACTGTGTTTCCCTCAGACAGACAGAGATCGTCACTCATCGTGTTCAGATCCAGAGTGAACTGACGAGAATCTGAGGGAAATAAAACACATGATTTATGAATCAGCGTAAAAGAAAAGAAAGAAAAACGTAAAGGAAACAACGGTTAAAAGATTCAGAGCTGATTAAGCTTCTCACATTATTAAGTAATAATTTATATAGATTTTTTATACACAATAACCTGTTTCTCTATAATGTGTGTGTGTGTGTTGTGTTGGTGGAATGTGTGCTACGGCTTCACACACACAGTCTGATTGTGAAACACTAGAGAAATCAATCTATCGATAAACTATTCTGTCACGTTTCCTTCTGTAGAAGATCATGAAGACCATCACTGAGAGTTTCTGTGGTTTTCTGAGAGACTTACAGCGTAGAAAGTCACTCCGGCTCCAGAGATCAATGTTGTCGACTGTGACTGTGGAGAAGAAAAGACAGAAACATTATCTGCTTCGTTTCCTCACACAATTCTGACATAAACTTCTACATGACCGCAGATGGAGGAGATGAATGTGCGGAAATGTACCTTTGTCATGGATCTTCTTCATCACATTGTTGCAAAACTCGTCCATTTTCTTTATCAGCTGATGAACAGATTGTGTCCCATCTTTAGCTGAGAGTGATGGAGAACTCTAGAAAGAAGAAACTCATCATCATCAGCATCATTCCAGAACTTCTCGTGACTCTCTGGACTCTCCTCTAATCGAGCTCTTCACCTTCATCACACTCTTCACATCACGTGATGATCAAACACAACAGCACAATTACTGATATCTGACTCTTCCTCATCATCTGCTCATTCTGCTCATGAGAAGTTCCTCTAGATCTGTTACCTGAATGAGGCTGACGTCATCTGGTGTGTGTAATAGTTCCTTTATCTCCTCTTCTTTTCTCTTCAGGTCATTGATCTCCTGCTGTAGTTCCTCCACGATTCCTTCAGCTTCAGTGACTGCAGTCTCTTTCTGATCTCTGATCAGCTGCTTCACCTCATCACGTCTTCTCTGGATGGACTGGATCATCTCAGTAAAGATCTTCTCAGTGTCCTCCACTGCTTTCATTCCAGATCTCTGTCAGAAACACACCAGCATTAGCTTCTTCCTCTTCATCACACTCACTCCAGACTCTTCTCTTCTTCTCCAGACTGACCACATGTGACTCCACAGAGTCTCTCAGCTGCTGAAGATCTTTCTCTTGCTGCAGGATCTTCTGCTGAAACTCTCTCTGTGTCTCCATCAGCTTCTTCTGCAGAACAAACCAGAAGAATCATGTCAGATTATCATTATGAGGGGAATCACCGGTTCGTAACAGAACAACGCGCCAATAGAGACAACACCACACGTTTAGTATTTACTGATCAAGGGTGAATATACCATCCTTTTATAATATAGCACCAGGCAAACTATAAACTCCATTAATAGACAAACACAGTCACCTCTTTATTTTCTCGGTGTTCTGACTTTCCAGAAGCCTAAAATGTCTGTCTAAATACTTCTCTTAAACACTTCTTTTAACAAACCCATTTCATGTTGATGTCGATTCACTAGAATTTAACGCTCGTCTTCCTCTGGAACCATTGTTTAAAGAAATGAATGATGACAACACAGAAGTGCACCGCTGCATGAAGACGACATATTTACATTTGTTTGTAATTGTTCCAACCTTGAAATATGTTTAAAAACGGTTGCTTATATTTACGCAAACTTGAAATGTGTGAATTTAAGCAAAACAGAGCTTCTAAAATTGGAGAAATGGGGGGTGTTTATTCTCTCGTAAATACAGTAGCTGACTGTGCTGTAGTAACTGCTGAAACTGAAGCTTGTTAGATGCTAATAGAACATTATCTCCTCTGTTTTCTTACCTGGGTCTCTGTCTTCTGCTGATCCTCCAGAGGAAGTCCATCAGTGGCTTCAATCATTCTGTGACGTTTACGTGAGTGAAACTCCTCGTGTCGTTCAAGATGAGAGAGACAGTACGACTGATCTTCGCAGTGTTAGTACAGCAAACGTCTTTCAGCAGCTCAGAGCAGGTAACTAATGAAACCGTAAACAAACATTTCTCTGAAACATTAAACAAACATTTCAGGTTGTCATAGAGACGTTGTCCTTACTACACTGACCAACAAACAAAAATACAGGGGTCTTCTTCTTCTCTTTTGTTTTACGGCGGTTGGCATCCAACTTCTGGTGCATTAGCGCCCCCTCTGCTCCGGAGTGTGGGTTGAAGTAGCGTCCGCTTCTTACCTAGTGTGTCTATGTAATATCACATGATATACTAAACCTCGCCTGATTGGTGGAATGGGAGGAGTTTCAAAAGACCCCCAAAACATCTCCAACACACAGTACCTGCGTACAATACATACTCCACAGAATATTGCGCAACGTAACACACCCAGAAATGGCAGCATCAAAGAAACGCAAGATAGCATCTTACACTCACTTAAGTGAGTGTAAGAGATTTCAAACACGGTGGGAAATGAATATTTCTGAAATCAGTCAGAAGAATGCCACGATCGTGCTTTTCTCTGATTTCCTTCTTTAGCTCAATGGTATTTTATTTTAAAACCTTGCTCTTGTATTTATCTTGCACATCTTGCACGCGCTCTTGTAGAAAAAAAATGGTTATTGAAATCATCATGCCTTTTTCATTCGCTAAGTAATAAAACTTTATTCTTAGTATAAATGAGGAACTACACTTGTGTCAGTTTAAAAAGTTTTTTTTTTAAAGGATTAAAGAAAAAAATTTAATTGATAATGTATAATTCAAAAATGTTATAAAAAAAGAAAATTCTAATATAATGGGACCTTCCTTGGTGAGTTAAAATGTTCAATCACTTTATTTGTATTTTTGTATATCTGTTTTGTTTTATTTCAAATCCATGTTTAAAGACAAATAAATACTATTTACTATATTATACTAAATACTATAAAGTTATATATAAAAATTTGAAAATTACGTTAGTGTGAACCACAAGGTACCACTGTATTTCCTCTTTATCCCAAAATGTGTATTTTTTTCCTCAAGCCTGGTCCGGCCCCTTTTAGAACCCAATGAATGAATGAATGAATGATGACTTTATTTGAATGAATGAAGACTTTATTTATCCCACTAGGGGAAATTTCTTTGTTTAACAGCAGCAACATTTAAAAACAGTTGAAATTGTGCAAAAATCTTAGGTACGAATAAATAAACAAGAGGTGCAAAAATACAAAACAGTAGTAAAACAAAATGTGCAAAAATACAAACAGTTAAATTACAAAGAGACAAAAAGGTGCAAAAACTAAGGTGCAAAAATAATACACGGTAAAGATTTACAGTGCAACAGTGTTGAGTAAGACGCATTGAATTGTTACTGTATTGACAGATTATACAGTCTTATTGCTGTGGGCATGAATGACCTGCGATATCGCTCCTTCTTGCACTGAGGATGGAGGAGTCTAGTGCTGAAGGAGCTGCTCAGGGTCTCTACAGTGTGGTGCAGCGGGTGGGAGGGGTTATCCATGATGGATGCTAATTTGGCCAGCATCCTTCTGTCTGTCACCTCCTCGATAGTTTCCAGTGGGCAGCCCAGGACAGAACCAGCTCGCTTAACCAGCTTGTTAAGCTTCTTCCTGTCTCTGTCCGTACTGCCTCCGCCCAGCACACAACACCATACAGGACCACTGAGGCCACCACGCTGTCGTAGAAGGTCCTCAGTAGTTGTCTGCCCACACCGAAAGACCTCAGTCTCCGCAGCAGATGGAGGCGGGTCTGACCCTTCTTGTACAGGGTGTCGGTGTGCACTACATCATGTTCCAGATGTGTTTCGTGCGTTTCTGTTTCAGGTTCTTTGTTAAATGTTTGCGTTTTTTTGTCACTCCGGCTTTCCTGCTCCGCACGAAACAGTAACCGGTGTGAGGATGCTTTCTTCGAAATTTATTTAAACCTACAGCTAAATTATTTTCTGTTAGGTTCAGATCAAATCAGATTGAACTTTTTTTTTTTTTACATAAATGCTACGCAATCGTCAGGACGCTTTACCCATTTCTAGTTTATTTCGTAAAAGTAAAGGCATACCAACAAATTTTATCCGACTTAAATGTATTGGGCACCAGTGTTGGGAACGTTGCTTTAAAAAAGTAATTAGTTACAGTTACTAGTTACTTCATTATAAAAGTAACAAATTACCAGGAAAAGTAGCTATTGCGTTACATTTTGTGACAATGTTTTTTTTTTTTTGTCAAATTACTTGGCTGCTGTCAATATTAAATATGTTAAATTAATGAAATGGACCACAAATAAAATAAATTATTATTATAAAGCACTGTACATTAATCTACACTATTTTAATATTGTTGTGGGACAATGCGAGAGACACCTATTAAATTCAAAATATTATTGTAAAAAGTATCATTAATATAATAAGTAATAAAGCAAAATAGATGGTTTAGAACTTTTAATATTTTAATACAGTATTAGGACTACAACTGGTTGAACAAATAAGTCTAAATATAAATTGTGCTTTTTAAGGAATTACACATAAATAAACGAACACATTTCACAAAAGTAAACAGTTTAACATGTTCTGCTTTCAGTCAGTTTTGTTTAACAATGTACCAAAATTAAATAACAACAACAACACAAATGTCCACTCTTTCTAGTGCAAACAGGTAGTAAATTAGGGTGCTTTCGCAGTTTGTATAGAACTCAATTCGGTTATTGGCATTGGTTTCGCTAATAATAGATAAAAGAAGACTAATTTATTAGGGATAAGACCAAATTATTAGAATTATCTCCACCTGGGACACATAACCCCCCCCCCCGCCCCCTTAACGATAATGGCGTTGTAATGGAGGAAAAAGTAATTGTGTTAGATTACTCGCTACTGAAAAAAGTAACGCCGTTAGTAACACCGTTTATTTATAACGCCGTTATTCCCATCACTGTTGGGCACAACGTCACTGAAATAACAATTGTGTAAAATGCAAGTTGTGGACAAATCGAACTTACAGTAGCAGATAAGAACGTGCAGAGGGAGTATAAGAATGTAAGATACAGTAGAAAGTACAGTATGCACAATCATTCCGTTTCCACCAGACGTTTCTGTGAAAGCTGAGGTACAAAACGGTGTCATGAATGAATATATGACATTTTAAATCATCAAGTGATAGAATCAGCAAACACAGGATTTATTCAGACATGTCACACAGTTTCACTGATGAACTATCACCGACATAAACTCCAGGACAGAGCGGCTGAGTGAAGGTGGTCTGGACTCTGTGGATGAGGGTCATTGTGTCTGAGACGCTGTAGAAGGACAAAGTTCCTGCCTCATGATCCACAAACACTCCCACTCTCTTGCTGCTGGACACTGAGAGATCAGTCTCTATGTTATTGTGTCTGAATGAGAACCAAGAGGACCAATAGATCAAACTCCAGGACTGACTATCACACCCAAACCAGCTCTCATTACTCAGTTCCTTCCTGTTGATGCTCTTATACGACACTGATATCTCCACATCATCTCCAGTCCACTCCAGCTCCCAGTAACAGCGTCCGCTCACACTCTCCTCACACAAAACCTGAGGAACACACTCAAATCTGTCTGGATGACCAGGATACGACTGAACTGTGTCAGTGTAAGTGACTGTGTTTCCCTCAGACAGTAGGAGATCGTCACTCATCGTGTTCAGATCCAGAGTGAACTGATGAGAATCTGAGGGAAATAAAACACGTGATTTATGAATCAGAAAAAATAAAATGTAAAGAAAACGATGGTTAAAAAGATTCAGAGCAGATTGGGCTTCACACATTTTTCAATAA
Organism: Paedocypris micromegethes; assembly: GCA_028031935.1. NCBI lineage: Eukaryota > Metazoa > Chordata > Actinopteri > Cypriniformes > Paedocypris > Paedocypris micromegethes. The sequence goes on from CM051493.1 coordinate 14,376,619, forward strand.
TAATTTAAATATTTTTTTATACACAATAACCTGCTTCTCTATAATAAATGTGTGTGTGTGATCTTTATCATCGAGTTCACTGTTGTGCTGGTGGAATTCACACACACACACACACACAGTCTGACTGTGAAACACGATAGGGAGACACTTCTGAGAGACTTACAGCGTAGAAAGTTCCTCCGGCTCCAGAGATCAATGTTGTCGACTGTGACTGAAATGAAATAAACATAATCATGTAGATGGAGGAGATGAATGTGCAGAAATGTACCTTTGTCATGGATCTTCTTCATCACATTGTTGCAAAACTCTTCCAGTTTCTTCATCAGCTGATGAACATATTGTGTCCCATCTTTAGCTGAGAGTGATGGAGAACTCTAGAAAGAAGAAACTCATTGTTATCATCATCATCATCATCATCGTTACAGCAGAACTTCTCGTGACTCTTCTCTGGACTCAGTCTCCTATAATCTATTGAGCTCTTCACCTTCCTCACACTCTTCACATCACGTGATGATCAAACACAACAGCACAATTACTGACATCTGACTTTTGCTCATCGTCTGCTCATTCTGCTCATGAGAAGTTCCTCTGTTCCTCTAGATCTGTTACCTGAATGAGGCTGACGTCATCTGGTGTGTGTAATAGTTCTTCTATCTCCTCGTCTTTTCTCTTCAGGTCATTGATCTCCTGCTGTAGCTTCTCTATGATTCCTTCAGCTTCACTGACTGCAGTCTCCTTCTGATCTCTGATCTGCAGTTTCACCTCATCACGTCTTCTCTGGACGGACTGGATCGTCTCAGTAATGATCTTCTCAGTGTCCTCCACTGCTTTCAGTGCAGATCTCTGTCAGAAACACACCAGCATCAGCTTCTTCCTCTTCATCACACTCACTCCAGACTCTTCTCTTCTTCTCCAGACTGACCTCATGTGACTCCACAGAGTCTCTCAGCTGCTGAAGATCTTTCTCTTGCTGCTGGATCTTCTGCAGAACAAACCAGATCAGATTATCAGATTAATTTTAATTATATTAAAATTTTGAGCTTCTAAAATTGTAGAAATGGGGGGGGGGGGGGGTGTTTATTTTCTTGTAAAAACGGTACAGTAGTTGATTGTGCTGTTTTAACTGATGAAACTGAAGCTTGTTAGATGCTAATAGAACATTATCTCCTCTGTTTTCTTACCTGGGCCTCTGTCTTCTGCGCTGACACACTGTCGTGGATCATAAGTTCATCAACACACTGCTGATCCTCCAGAGGAAGTTGATCAGTGGCTTCAATCATTCTGTGACGTTTACGTGAGTGAAACTCCTCGTGTCGCTCCAGATGAGAGAGACAGTACGACTCCTGACACTCCACACAGGATTTCACTGCTTTATATTTTCCTCCTGGACAGGCGTCACACGGAACATCTCCATCTCCAGCGAGACGGTCAGCAGAAGGTTTGTTCTTCAGTTTCTCCAGCATCTCAGCCAGGATGATGTTTTTAGCTAAAGCAGGTCTTCTATAGAAGGTCTCTCTGCACTGAGGGCAGCTGTAGATCTCGCTCTCGTCCTGCTGATTCAAACATTGTCTAATGCAGCTCCAACAGAAACTGTGTCCACAGTCGATAGTGACCGGATCCTTCAGGAGATCCAGACACATTGGACACAGAAACTCATCCTGAGAAATTCTGGCTTCTGCCATTTTAAAGATCTTGAGACAGAAGAATTGGATCTTTGCAGTCTTAGTACAGCAGACATCTTTCAGCAGCTCAGAGCAGGTAACTAATGAAACATTAAACAAACATTTCTGTGAAACATTAAACAAATATATCAGGTTGTCATAGAGATGTTGTCCTTATAGTCGACTCATCCTGGTTGGTTAGAGTTCTGTGATTACTCTTGTGTTCATGATGTAACCGGAAGTGTTGAGAGTGATGGAGACGAAGTAAAGAAACGTGCATCAGTTTGGTTAAGTAGTAAGGACTGGTGCACCAATATTTTACAATAAATCAAATTCAAAATCAAATTGTGTCATACCCCGTGACTTATCCCTGAACAGATAGAACCGTGGGAAATACACAGAAGGGAACTCATGGAATTACTGTATTAACATGAACGAGTGGATGAGGCAATGGATGAGATCTTGTGCCGGGGCGAGGTTGTGAATGGCCTTGAAAGCGAGATTGAGAATGTTTTAACTAATTCTGTGATGCACTGGAAGCCAGTGTAGCTGTTGCAGGACCGGGGTGATGTGATTAGAAGAAGGAGTCTTGCTGATGATGTGAGCCACGGAGTTCTGGACCAGTTGGAGTTGGGGAAGGCCATAGAGCAGGGAGTTGCAGTAGTCAATGTGGGGACCAGGATGTGGACCAGAATAGCAGATGAGTGTGAGGTGAGGGATGAGCGTAGGCGAGTGATGTTCTGGAGGAGGAAGTAGGCAAAACTGATGATGTTATTCATACATAGTTTGAAGGTTAGTAAACTGTCCAGAATGACGCAAAGACTTTTGACACGTGGAGAAGGGGACCTAAAGGAGCTGTTGATAGACAGAGCAAAGATGGCAGCTTTGGAGATAACAGATTTAGTACCCACCAGCAGTAGTTCCGTTTTGACAGCACTCAGTTTGAGAAAGTTGTTGGTGAACCAGAAATTTATTTCGGATAGGCAATCGGTTAGAGCGGTGGGTGGGAGATGGGCATTAGGTCTGCATGAAAAGAGCTGGGTGTCATTCAATTCAAGATTCAAGATTCTAAAAACTTTTGAAGAAATTGCTTTCTCGGTTACAGTTGCTCAATTGAACAAAAAAATCATCAGCAAAGCAGTGAAAAGAAATATTGAATTTTCGAAAAATATTGCCGAGGGGTAGGATGTAAATAAAAAAGAGCAAGGGCCCCAGGACTGAGCCCTGGGGAACACCAGTTGTGGTCCAGTTGTAGGGGACTCGGACTTGTGTCCCAAACGTTGCTGGTTCGAATGCCCCTACGGCTTGTTTGAGATTGACTGGATTGACTAGAGTGAGATTGTCAATATGGCAAACCATATCAAAATTGGTGCTCTGCTTTTAATCAATTCAAGTGAAGTGCACATACACGCAGTGAAATGAACTCACACAATCCCGAAGCAGTGGGCAGCCTAAGCCGTGGCATATAGGGTTCAGTGTTTTGCCCAAGGACACAGGAGTAGAAGGGGGGAATTGAGCCTAGTGGGGTTCAAATCCGAGATTAGGGGATACCTTTTTTGTAGAGGGACTTGAGCCTGCAACCTCTCGGGCGAGTCCATGTCCGTCCATTTGTATGTCCTACCACTGGACCACAACTTCCCACCTGCTGCATAATCTGCTGCAAGCGTTATTGCTATTCGATAATTCCAGTCTGCAAACAGTATAATTATTGTCTCGGATTTTTTACAAGCTTCGTTTTATGTTATGATACACATTTGGCAGCTTGATATTTGGAGTTGACCATTTTATATATTTTATATAATATATATGTGTGTGTGTGTATATATATATATATATTATATTTTGTAGATTATTATTATATTATTACTATTTGAGAAGCAGGTCTATGATTGACTTCATTGTTGTATCATCAGACCTTTGACCATATGTCTTGGACACTCGTGTGAAGAGAGGGGATAAGCTGTCAACCGATTACCACCTGGTGGTGAGTTGGATCCAGTGGCGGAGGAGGAAGTTGGACAGACTTGGCAGAACCAAACGTATTGTGAGGGTCTGCTGAAAACGTCTAGCTGAGCTCTCTGTCAGAGAGGTCTTCAACTCGCATCTCTGGGAGAACTTCAACCAGATCCCAGGGAGGTGGGTAACAGTAAGTCGGAAAGGACTACGTTCTCCACCGTTAATGGAGCTGTGCGGAGTTGTGGTAGTAAGACTTGTGCCTGTCGTGGTGGTAATGCCCAAGCACAGTGGTGGACACAGGAAGTACGGGATGCCGTCAAGCCGAGGAAGATGTCGTTTCATGCTTGTTTGGCCTGGTTTGGGAGAAGTTTGGTGAGGCCATGGAGGAAGACTCAATAGGCCAGCCTCAAAGAGATTCTGGCAAATCGTCCAACGCCAATGGAAAGCGGTTCAAGAGCCAATACAGTTTAGTGAAAGTGGGTAGCTGCTGACCTCATCTGGGGATACAGTGGTATGGTAGAAGGAATACTTTGAGGACCCTTCAGACATACCTTCTGTAGTAGAAACTGTAGAATCAGGGGTGGAGAACTTGAGGCTGAATCATTTATTACCCTGACCGAAGTCACTGAAGCAGTCAGAAAACTCCTCAGTGGCAATGCTCCGGGTGTGGATGAAATTCGTCCCGAGGACCTCAAGTCTCTGTATGTTGTTGGGCTGTCATGACTTACATGCTTATGCACCATTGCAGGGAGGTCAAGGTCTGTACCATTCGGAGTGGCAAACCCGGGTCGTGGTTTCTATTTTCAACTGTCGCTGCACTGAATGTCTACAGCCGATTTGATTCCCGGCTCTCTTAGAACTCTTCGAACTTTACTCTTTTGGGTCTTAGAATTGTTACCTGTCCCTGACGGAACGATCCGACCAAAATTTATGAACCCAGCAGAGAGAGAACAGATTTGCAGCATTCTGACTCAACAAGGAGCTGGTCTGTCAGCATGAGGCTCAACACACAGACACCTCATGTGGGGCAGAGTTACTTGCAGCTCAGGTGGCAGTGCTGTCAACCACTGTAGCAGAGCTTCGATGGAAGTGTTGTCCCACAGTATTCAAGTGGTTCGCTTCGCCCACATTATTCAACGAGCCAGAGCCACAGGCTAACAACCCCCCCACCGTAAGAGGGGGATCCAGACTCTTGTCGGTCATTTTTGGACCAGTGCGAGCTAGTATTTTCTCTACAACCAGGTTGTTTTCCCACTGAGCTGTCAAAAATGGCCTATGTTATCACGCTGCTAACATTTAGAGCAAGGAACTGGGGGACAAGCCTTGTTGTGACAGTTTGCGGGCTCTTTCAAGAATAGATGAAGGGCCTATGGCTCCGGCAAGAGGGACAGACAAATTTTGGCATCAGTTTTTGTCTTCTGGCTCGCTGCTTGCGATTGGAAGGATCACCAGCTCAGACATATATTCCATAATGAACTGTCTGAGGACATCTAAGATGAGATTGCACTCAAGGATTCGCCTGGAGACTTACTGGACCTGGAGATAACCTAGTGGGGTTGGCGATTAAGATTAAGGGACGTCTCCATCAACACAGACCTTGCACGCTATTGAAATTAGAGGGTCCCCTTACAAGAACCAGAAGCCGCTGTTCCTACTGCTGCTGCCTTCATCCAGAGAAGCCGGCGCATCTGGAGGAGATCGGAGAAGAAGTTAAGGCGATCTTCCATAGAGCGAGGCTGTAGCTGATCGTCACAGGACTCCACTACTTCTGTGGTCAGAAAGTGTATTTATCCACCAAGGACCTGCCTCTTCAGGTGCCCTCTTGAAAGTTGTCTCCTCAGTTCATTGGACCTTAACTTACCACTGTAGTGAAGCTACATTTATTGCAGTTTAGCTAGTAGCTTAGCTCAGTAGATTTTACAAGTGGCTTGGCCAACACTGAATATAGCATCCATTTCCCATCATGCTCACATTCAGGATTCACTGCCCTTGACCTCCATGAGCCTTTTTTACTTCTCTGCAGAAGATCTGATCTCTCAAGAACATTTTTAAGCCACCTTCATCCAAAGAACAGATGCGATCACAGAACTCTAGTGTTTGGGAGTCAGTGTCTTGACCAAGGAAACCACCAGACTGGGATTTGAAGTGGCAACCTCTTTCAAGTTCAAGACCACTGGACCACAACTGCCACATACAATTTAAATAAGATTTAAGATTATCAGAATAACTTGAGTCTAAATATTTGCTTTCTACATTTGCAAATACATCATGTTCCAGATGTGTTTTGTGAGTTTCTGTTACAGGTTCTTTGTTAAATGTTTGTGTTTTTACGTTCAGATCAAATCAGGTTGAACTTTTTTTTTTTGGTACACAAATGCTACACAATCGTCAGAATGCTTTACCCATTTCTAGTTTATTTAGTAAAAGTAAAGGCATACCAACAAAGTTTATCCGACTTATCTGTATTGGGCACAAAGTCTGACAAGAATCAGCAAACACAGGATTTATTCAGACGTGTCACACACTTTTACTGATGAACTAGGACCGACATAAACTCCAGGACAGAGCGGCTGAGTGAAGGTGGTCTGGACTCTGTGGATGAGGGTCATTGTGTCTGAGACGCTGTAGAAGGACAAAGTTCCTGCGTCATGATCCACAAACACTCCCACTCTCTTGCTGCTGGACACTGTGAGATAAGTCGTTATGTTATTGTGTCTGAACACGAATCCAGAGAAGAAACAGATCAAACTCCAGGACTGATTATTACACCCAAAACAAAAGTCATCTCTCAGTCCCTTCCTGTTGATGCTCTTATACGACACTGATATCTTCACATCATCTCCAGTCCACTCCAGCTCCCAGTAACAGCGTCCGCTCACACTCTCCTCACACAAAACCTGAGGAACATACTTAAATCTGTCTGGATGATCAGGATACGACTGAACTGTGTCAGTGTAAGTGACTGTGTTTCCCTCAGACAGACAGAGATGAATATTCATTGTGTTCAGATCCAGAGTGAACTGACGAGAATCTGAGGGAAATAAAACACGTGATTTATGAATCAGCAAAAATAAAACGTAAAGAAAACGATGGTTAAAAAGATTCAGAGCAGATTGGGCTTCACGCATTTTGCAGTAATAATTTAAATATTTTTTATATTCAATAACCTGCTTCTCTATAATAAATGTGTGTGTGTGTGTGTGTGTGTGTGTGTGTGTGTGTGTGTGTGTGTGTGTGTGTGTGTGTGTGATCTTTATCATGTGCTGGTGGAATGCGTTACCGCTTCACACACACCGTCTGACTGTGAAACACTACAAGAATTATTCTGAAAGTGAACTCTTCTATCACGTTTCCTTCTGAAGAAGATCGTGAAGACCATCACTGAGAGTTTCTGCTGGTTTTCTGAGAGACTTACAGCGTAGAAAGTTCTTCCGGCTCCAGAGATCAATGTTGTCGACTGTGACTGTGGAGAAGAAGAGACGGACACATTATCTGCTTCGGTTCCTCACACATTTCAGATGACTGTGCAGAAATGTACCTTTGTCATGGATCTTATTCATCACATTGTTGCAAAACTCTTCCAGTTTCTTTATCAGCTGATGAACATATTGTGTCACATCTTTAGCTGAGAGTGATGGAGAACTCTAGAAAGAAGAAACTCATCATCATTGTTATCATCTGCATTACCATCATCACAGCTGAACTTCTCATGACTTTTCCCTCTGGACTCAAGTCTCCTCTAATCAAGCTCTTCACAAGCTCAAACACAACAGCAAAATTAGACATCAGACTTTTCCTCATCATCTGCTCATTCTGCTCAGAAGAAGTTCCTCTGTTCCTCTAGATCTGTTACCTCAATGAAGCTGATGTCCTCTAGTGTTTGTAATAGTTCTTCTATCTCCTTGTCTTTTCTCTTCAGACCATTGATCTCCTGCTGTAGTTTCTCTATGATTCCTTCAGCTTCACTGACTGCAGTCTCCTTCTGATCTCTGATCTGCTGTTTCACCTCATCACTTCTTCTCTGGATGGACTGGATCATCTCAGTAAAGATCTTCTCAGTGTCATCCACTTTCAGTGCAGATCTCTGTCAGAAACACACCAGCATCAGCTTCTTCCTCTTCATCACACTCACTCCAGACTCTTCTCTTCTTCTCTAGACTGACCTCATGTGACTCCACAGAGTCTCTCAGCTGCTGAAGATCTTTCTCTTGCTGCTGGATCTTCTGCTGAAAGTCTCTCCGTGTCTCCATCAGCTTCTGGGGAATGAGGGGAATCACCATTGAGTAACAGAACAACCCCATATCGCTCTGTTTATCTGGCATATCTGGCACACAACACCACACATTTAGTATTTACTGATCAAGGGTGAATATAGCACCCTTTTATAACATAGCACCAAGCTAAATAAAAAACATTTTTTGTCCATTAATAGATAAACATAGTCACTTCTTTATTTTCTTGTTGTTCTGACTTTCCAGAAGTCTAACATTTCTGGCTAAATATTTCTCTTAAATACTTCTTTTAACAAACCTAATTTGTGACTCGTCTCCATATTTCATGTCGATGTCGTTTCCCTTGAATAAAATGCTTGTTTGCCTCTGAAACCATTGTTTAAAGAAATGAAAAAGGACACAACGCAGAAGTGCACCGCTGAAAAAGACGACATATTTCCATTTATTTGTAATTGTTCCTGACTTGAAATATTTTTTTAAATTGTTGCTAAAATGTACGCATATTTGAAATGTTTGAATTTAAGCAACCCAGAAGATTTTGAGCTTCTAAAATTGGAGAAATGGGGGGTGTTTATTCTCTCGTAAATACAGTAGCTGACTGTGCTGTAGTAACTGCTGAAACTGAAGCTTGTTAGATGCTAATAGAACATTATCTCCTCTGTTTTCTTACCTGGGTCTCTGTCCTCTGCGCTGACACACTGATGTGAATCATGAGTTGCTGGTCCTCCAGTGAAAGTCCATCAGTGGCTTCAATCATTCTGTGACGTTTACGTGAGTGAAACTCCTCGTGTCGCTCAAGATGAGAGAGACAGTACGACTCCTGACACTCCACACAGGATTTCACTGCTTTATATTTTCTTCCTGGATAGTCGTCACACAGAACATCTCCATCTCCAGCTTGTTTGTTCTTCAGTTTCTCCAGCATCTCAGTCAGGATGATGTTTTTAGCTAAAGCAGGTCTTCTATAGAAGGTCTCTCTGCACTGAGGGCAGCTGTAGATCTCGCTCTCGTCCTGCTGATTCCAACATTGTCTAATGCAGCTCCAACAGAAACTGTGTCCACAGCCGATAGTGACCGGATCCTCCAGGAGATCCAGACACATTGGACACAGAAACTCATCCTGAGAAATTCTGGCTTCAGCCATTTTAATGATCTAGAAACAGAAGAATTGGATCTTTGCAGTCTTAGTACAGCAGACGTCTTTCAGCAGCTCAGAGCAGGTAACTAATGAAACATTACACAAACATTTCTCTGAAACATTAAACAAATATATCAGGTTGTCATAGAGATGTTGTTCTTATGGTCGACTCATCCTGGTTGATTAGAGTTCTGTGATTGATTTGTGTTCATGGTGTAACCAGATTTGACACTAATAATTGTGTATTGGAGTGTCGAGCCACAACAGTTAGTAAGAGCTGGTGAGATTACTGGTGTGAAACAACGTTATGATCGCGCCAATATTCTTCAATATATGAAAGACGAGAATATATCAGGCGAGTGCCTAATTTTTGAGGACCTCATTTTTTCCCTCTTTACTTACACTGAATAAAATGTTACAGTTACAAATTCTATAGCGCAGAAACATTATTACAAAAAACCTGGATTTTCGTTCACTAAAGCCGGACTCATCACCTCTTCTTAAAGGTTAAAACGTTACTTTAATGTTGTCAGGAATCACAGCAGAGACTCAAGTGGCAAGCAAACAGTTTATTTAACCAACGGTAGTTCCGGCAATCACCACCGGAGGGAGCTCAGCGTCCACGTACGGCTCCGATTTCTTCAGCACTCAATACAAGGCAAATCCTCACGAGCTCAGTTCGTAGAGGCAGTCCAACGAAAGCACGGATGCAAAACTATCCAAAACAAGATCAGGAAAGAGAACAGTGATCCACAAACATGCAGACGAGACCAAAAACTCACATGACATCAACAAGACTCCGACGATGCGCGCGTGCACGCGAAACCGTTAAATAGCCCTTCGGAATGAACAACTGGTGCTGCACAATCAATAATCATACGCCAGGCGCGTCGGTTACCTGGGTGACGTGCCGCGCATGCACACAGACCTGCGAACGACACGAAGATACCACGATCATGACAGTGCCCCCTCCCTAGGAACGCCTCTTGGCGATCTGTGGCAAGGTATTTGCCCGCTGATGAAAATCCTGGATGAGGGAGCGGTCCAGTATGTCACGAGCAGGGACCCAGCTCCTCTCCTCCGGGCCGTACCCCTGCCAATCGACCAGATACTGGAACCCGCGACCCCTCCGCCTACAGTCTAGGATCCGGCGAACAGAGTAGGCTGGCTCTCCGTCTACAAGCCGGGGTGGGGGAGGGACTGGAACAGGGGTGTTAATGTTAGAAAAAATGACCGGTTTGATTCTGGACACATGGAAGACAGGATGGATTCTGCCATAAGCAGGTGGAAGTTTTAGCCGCACTGCCACTGGACTAATGACTTTGGTCACAGGAAATGGTCCAATGAATTTGGGCGCCAGCTTCCTTGAAGCGGCACGTAAAGGCAAGTCCTTACAAGAGAGCCATACCTTCTGACCGACATGATATGACGGCTCCTTGGATCTGCGACGATCGGCCTGGGCCTTCATTTGCCGCCCCACTTTGAGCAGGACCTTCCGCTCCCTTCTCCAAGTGTGGCGACATCGCCTAACAAAGGCGTGGGCAGAGGGGACCGCGACCTCGGATTCTAGATCTGAAAATAAAGGTGGCTGGTAACCCAAACTACATTCAAACGGAGAAAGACCCGAAGATGACGGTAAAGAATTGTGGGCGTATTCTACCCACGTGAGCTGCTTGCTCCAAGTGGATGGGTTCTGCGAGACTAAACACCGCAGTTTTCTCTCTAGTTCCTGGTTAGCCCGCTCAGCCTGACCGTTACTCTGCGGATGAAAGCCAGATGACAAGCTAACAGACGCTCCTAGTAAATGACAGAACTCTCTCCAAATCCTGGAAACGAATTGGGGGCCTCGATCCGAAACCACGTCCGTCGGGAGGCCATGGATTCGAAAAACGTGATCCATGACCGTTACCGCAGTCTCCCGAGCCGTTGGCAATTTGGGCAGAGGTATAAAATGAGCTGCCTTCGAGAACCTGTCCACTACCGTGAGAATTGCTGTGTTGCCATCTGAAGATGGAAGACCAGTGACAAAATCAACGGCAATGTGGGACCAGGGTCTCGAAGGAACTGGCAGCGGTTGAAGGCGCCCCATCGGGGGGCGGCAGGATGTCTTAGAAACCGCGCAGATAGAACAGGCACCGACAAAACGTTGAACGTCTCGAGCTACGGACTGCCACCAAAAGCGTTGCTTGACCGAAGCTAACGTACGTCTCACCCCCGGGTGGCAAGCCAGCTTGGAATCATGACACCATCGGATGACTGCAGACCGGAGCTTACTCGGGACGAAAAGTCGACGAGGTGGGCACTCAGGAGGTGGTGTTACCCCTTGTAAGGCCATGCGAACCCTTGCCTCAATCTCCCAAGCCACCGCCGCAAGTACACGAGCAGAGAGAGCATTTGGCTTTATATTCTTGGACCCCGGTTTGTACGAGATGGTAAAATCGAATCGCCCAAAAAACAACGCCCATCGTGCCTGCCGCGAGTTTAGCCGTTTAGCCGATCTGATATACTCTTATGATCCGTATACACAACAAAAGGGACCCCCGAACCCTCTAGCCAGTGACGCCAAACCTCCAGGGCTAACTTAACGGCCAATAGCTCCCGGTTACCGACATCGTAATTGCGCTCTGTGCTAGTGAGACGATGTGAATAAAACGCACAAGGATGCACCTTTCCTTCAGAGGGGAAACGCTGCGACAGGACCGCCCCTACCCCCACCTCTGACGCATCCACCTCCACCAAGAACGGTAAAGATGGATTGGGTGCCATCAAAATCGGAGCTGAAACAAAACGTCTCTTCAAATTAGAAAAAGATTCGTGGGCCTCTTTTGACCACTGGAAAGGTACCTTACTGGAGGTTAGACTTGTCAGAGGTGCGGCGAGCTGACTATAATTCTTGATGTATCGCCTATAAAAATTGGCGAAACCTAAAAATCGCTGAAGGGCCTTGCGGTTCTCTGGAATCGGCCAATCAATCACCGCCTTAACTTTGGATGGGTCCACCTGCGTCACCTCTGGTGAAATGATGTGACCTAAAAAAGAGGTAGATTGCGAGTGGAACACGCATTTCTCTACCTTAACCCTCTGGGGTCGGTGGTGTCGCCGGCGATACCAACGCACTTTTTTTAAGATCAGTGTAAAACACACGAAAATAACTCCGTCAGTTTTGGGATTACATACAAGTGTTATACATCCATAGAAAGTTTGAAGTGTCTACTTTTTTTCTATATTTTTCTTAATGAATACAGAACGTTGTGTTTTTCGTAAAAAATAAAACTAAAACGTGACGCGCGTTTGCCTTCTCCTTCATAAGGGTTAGGGTCAGAAATGCGTCTGAAAAAGAGCCGTAACTTTATAAATATGTATCACACAAACATGAAACACGTGTCTACATAAAGCTGAGAATGTCTATTTTTTAATGGTGTGAGTAGAAATAAACAGAAATATTATCTGTTTCGCTAATCCATCTGAATGTAACAAGAGGTTCAGTCTGTGTGGGTTTGCCTCATTATACGAGTAATGAGACAGAGATAACCCCGCCCCCCGGCCATTCACAAGCAAATGAGTTTCGGTTTCGATTTACCGGGCAATGCCATAAAAGACTCGTCAGTCTTACACCAGATTTACTCTGTACATTCGTCGCGGATTGAGGATGGCACGCTACACTGCTGAAGATGTTCTTCAGAAACTTCTGGACAGCGAGGAAGAGTTCGCCTTTTCCTCTGACGAAGAGTGTGACTCTGACGAAGAGCGGCTGCATTTTGAGGAAAGAATTGATCCGACGGAGGATGATCTTTTTAGGAGTGTGGCTAACACACCAGCATCAGCTCCCCTCAAAGGGAAACGCGGGCGCCGTTCAGTCTTCAAATCAACCGAAAACCATACAGAGTAAGTGCACAGTCATAATATTGATATAGTATTGCATAGTATTAATTACATAGTAGTATTTTGTTTTAAATTAAGTGATAATAATGTGCTAATATAACATGATGTGTAATGTCATTATTTTATGTGTCATTATAAGAGTGTGGCTCTTATATATAGTTGTATATAGTAATATACTTTTAAATAAAGTGATAAATCAAATTGTTTTATTCATTTTCTACACAGATCTGATGAAAATATTGGAGTACCAGTTTCAAAGAGAGCCAAGACTACAAAGCAAGTCGGGCAGCCAACTCTGTCTTGGAACACTGAGACTGTACCGGATGCGATTCCACTGCCAATGCAATTCCGGCCTGTGCGGCGAACTGGACCTCACCTTTCACCTACGGAGTCACGCACTCCTCTGAGCCTTTTTAAAAAGTTTTTTTCAGAAACTGTTGTGTCAACTCTGTGCCACAACACCAACACGCAAGCTGCCAAGGCAACTGCACAGGGCAGAAAATATAAGTGGAAGGATGTGAGCACCAGTGAGATGTATCGGTATATTGGACTGGTTTTTTACATGGCCCTGTTGAAGCTGAGCTCCATTGCAGACTACTGGCGACAGAACAATATTTTCACTGCCAGTTTCCCAGCTACAGTGATGTCAAGAGACCGTTACCGGACAATATCATGGAATGTGCACATGAGTCACCCAGATGCAGACAAGGAGAATGACAGAAAGAGGGGCACAGCTGAACATGACCGTTTATTCAGGATCAAGCCTCTAATGGACAGCATTCGCCAAGCATGCAAAGAAATCTATCAACCTCGAAGCAATTTAGCTGTGGATGAGAGAATGGTGGCATGTAAAGCAAACACAGGAATGACACAGTACATGAAAGCCAAGCCAACCAAATGGGGTTTCAAGTTGTTTGTTCTTGCAGACTCTTCCAATGGATATACAGTGGACTTTTCTGTTTACACAGGCAAGAACAACTTTCCCACCGGCCATGGACTGTCATATGACGCTGTGACATCTCTTTTGGACCGTACCTTTTTAGGCTCTGGGTACAATGTGTACATGGACAATTTTTACACAAGTCCAAAGCTCCTGAAAGACTTGTTTGAAATGAACTTCGGTGCATGTGGGACCTACAGGGACAACAAAAAAGGCTGCCCTCGGAACGCTGAGAATTCACTTGGTAAAAAATCTACCAGGGGATCAATCAGATGGATTCGGGAAGGGCCACTTGTGTGTGTAAAGTGGATGGACACTCGTGAGGTATCTGTCTGTTCTACGATCCATTCTGCCTACACAGCAGATACTGTACAGAGAAGAGTGCTGGCAGACACCAAATGGAGGAAGACAACATTTCCATGCCCTGCACCGGTCACTGCCTACAACGAACACATGGGTGGAGTTGACCTGTCGGATCAGCTGTTGCAGTATTGCACAGCACAAGACCATGAAGTGGTACCGGAAGATTTTTCTCCACTTTTTGGACATCGCTGCCACCAATGCTTTCATTGTGCACAAAGAGGTATTTGGTACCTTGTCCCATAAAGAGTTTATGGAACAACTAGTCTCAGAGCTCTGTGGTGTACCTGAGGAAGTTGCACCAAAACAGACCAGAACTGACCATTTACCAGTTCCAGGAGCTGAGCTATCCTCAGATCCAAGGTCTGTCGCCACTGCTGGTCGTCGAAACTGTGTGCACTGCAAAGAGGTGCGCAATAAAAAGCAGTTGACGCCATGGAAATGTGACGCATGCAATGTTCACCTATGTGTTCAGTTGCAAAGGAACTGTTTTCATGAGTGGCACAAACATCTTTAGAAACGTCTCCATTTCCTAAGGACACTTTCTTGCTGAAACTTGCACAATAATACACAACTTGTACCTGGATTGCACGCCCCATTGTTGTTTTCTTGTAGATTTCATTGCTGTGTTCATTTTATATATTTATCCTATGTGATGTGTAATGACAATTTGTATGGGCATGAGAAGAAAAAGCCCTTTTGATTGACTGATGATCGACAATAAATCTGACTTTGACTTTGATTTGTGTTGACTTTGATTCTCTTTTTACATTTTTCCTAACACTGCCAGGTCTGATTTAGAGGTCTGTCCTGTGCCAATGTGGCTAGAGCCTTGCTACAAATGCAAATGTGGCCATCATAGGGGTCTTTGAGAGTTGCCGAGGTGTGAGATGGCTGGCTTGTGCGGGGGAGGGTTTTTTTGTTTGCTGTGCTCTCTATCTTACCATGCTTTTGGTATATCATTATACATTACGATTTCAGAGGATAAACAGATGTTAGGTGACATGATATAGTTTTTGCATTTCAGTTGTAGAAAAAAAAGCTGAATTGACAATAAAGTTTACTTGGACATTGATTTCTGTTTTCTGAACATCTTTACATTTTTACTAGCACTGCTAAGTCTGGTTTGGGGGTCTGTCTGAGCGGGGGAAGCTAGTGTGGCCATTATTGGGCTGACCAGGTGAGTTGGGAGAGAAGGTGTGAGGTGTGGTGGCTGCTCGTGTGGGGGAGGGTGTATTTGCTGGGCTCACCAATTCTTCCATGCTTTTGGTTCAGAAACAGGCAACAAAGGGACCATGACTTTATGAAACGTGTTTGTGTACAAAAAAATGCTTCCTACACTTCTGTGTCTTTTGCTTTTTTGTCGTTTGCTAGTATACAGTACGTTTTGTACTATTTTTGCAAATACACCCCAGAAAACACAATGACATTTTTTTGAAATATGTTTGGTTTGGTATCTTTATACATACAAACATATGCAGCAATGTTTGATTTGATGCTGAACATGCAACCTGATTCAAACTGCATGTCAGAGGCTGAACAGTTTTTAGGTGAGATTTTTTTGCAATTCAGTTGTAGAAAGAACTGAATCTGAAAAAAAATTTAATTCTTTGTCATTCCCTTTTTACGCCCTGTATTACAGAGAAATAAACCTCAGACTAAAACACAAAAGTTGTATTTTATGTTATAAAACTTAAAAAGCTTTATAAAAAGTTTATAAACTTTCAAATGAAACCAAAAGACAAAGGAATCTTTATGATAGAATAACTCGATAAATAGGAGAGATTCTTTTTGAAAAATTATTCACTCTTGAAGCTGGACCCTATTCAAAAGCAATTTCCACCTGGGTATGAATACAGTTTTTTTGAATCTTGTATTGTCCACAAGGTGTGAAGCTGAAGCTAGCTGAGGTCGGCCACACGGGTTTTCTGTCAGTCAATTTGACAGAAGAGGCAGAAGTGTCAGTGTGAATGGTTGACTGACAGCATTATACCTTGATGGGGGGTACATTTGCATAAGTGGGAGTGTCTTTTGTCATTCCCGGTGAGAATTTCATGAATATTCACATACAATGTCCCTCCCACGCATACGCCAGTGCTGACACAAAAACTGACTTTGCCTAATGTAAACTATTTTATTCTTTCTGTGAATGAGATAACACAAATATGTTCACATATTTTTGAAGTAAACACTTTAGCCTACAACACTAGGTCACTTTTAAGTGTGTTCAGGACTTTTCAGTATGGGTGTTTTGGCCTTCTGTCAGCTACTTTTTTTTTTAAAAACTTAAAAAGCACGCATAATATTTTTTTTCTAAAAAATGATAAAACATACATCAATTTTGCTCACATATTATTGTAGCACAGCTTGTGCTGAATACAAAAACAGTGATTTTTGGCCAGTAATATGCTGTAAGTAGATGAAATAGTTACAAATATCAGAGCATGTCAAAACACCTCAGAAGCCCAAAAACACCCTCAGACCCCAGAGGGTTAACATAAAGTCCATTCTCTAGCAGCCTCTGGAGAACTCGCCTGACATGTTGGATATGGTCCTGAAGAGAGTGAGAAAAAATCAGAATGTCATCTAAATAGACAAACACAAAGTCATCAATCATGTCTCGCAGCACGTCATTGACAAGA
>CM051493.1:14399373-14444385 GCA_028031935.1 Paedocypris micromegethes
TAGAACATGATCCAGAAGCTGGATTAACTCGACGCAGACTCAAGTTTGAAAGTCAGATGTCTGTACGCCACCACCTGGCTAACGCCGACATTCCCATGTGACTGCTACTGCAAGATGAAGACCCTCGCCTTGCTTCCATTCCAAGTTCGTTTTGGTCAACCGGACCAACGGATGTGGGGCTCATGACCACAGCTACACCTGTTGTCATCACCCCAAAGTCAGAGACTCGTCCTAGAATTCGCCAGTATCCATTAAAGCAAGAAGCCATTGAAGGAATCGGCCCTGTTGTTCAACAAATGATCGACGCTGGAATTATCATACCAGCTCCAGAGGCTCAGTGCAACACGCCTATTTTTCCTGTCCTGAAAGCAGACAAGAAGACCTGGCGGATGATTCAAGACCTGCGCGCTGTCAACGCAGCAGTTCAAAGTCGTGCACCGTGTGTTCCGGATCCACACACTCTGCTAAATCAACTGTCTCCCCAGCATGCTTGGTTTACTGTTGTGGATTTAAGCAATGACCCACCTATGGTCCTCCCCGTCACCATCAATCCCTCCAAGATGGGAACCAAGTGCCCTGATGGACAGACTGGATGGCAGAGATGTGTCTCCAGTGATGCAGGAAAAGACGATCTGGGAAACGTTGCCACCATTATGCCCTGCTGTGCGACTGGTCAGTACCTGCCCAACGAAAGAACCAACACCGCTCCAGTTGATGATGTCTGGTGGCTGTGTGGACATCGAGCCTACTCTCATCTGCCCACAGATTGGAAAGGAACCTGCACCATCATTGGACTCACTGACCATTCCTACATTGTTAGAACTAGCCCTCCTGAAATACCAAGAAAGAAACGACATTTGGCTATTCCTACGTTTGCCCCATTTGACCCGATTCTAGGCCGCGATGTACCCCAAGATCAGAAATTGTGGAACTACGCAACTAAAGCGGCTGCTGCGTGGTTCCCAGGAATTGGTGTGTACACTTCTATGTTACACATCGAAACGCTGAACTACCACTTCAAGTCTTACCAGAATTTAACTTTCCACATTCTCGAAGCCCAAAACCGAGAAATGGATGCCCTCAGAGACATGACAATGCAAAACAGAATGGTGCTGGACCTGCTGACCGCCAAGGAAGGGGGTGTGTGCCAGATAATAAACACTTCCTGTTGTAGTTTTGTCCCCGACGAAGTCCACACCAACATCTCCTATGGAATGGCGGCCCTGCGAAGCCTGAGAAAAGTCATGGACCAGAACACCGTTGCTGCAGGGAGACATCCGCTTTCCTGGGTGGTGGACTTTCTTGAAGGTTCATGGGGAGAGCTGTTGATGAAAATTTTCATGCCAATAATTTTTGTGTTAATGCTTATTGGATTAATTGTTTTGTGTGTGATTCCCTGTATCAAAGCGATGTTTAACAGATTGATTAATCATGCTTTTGTTATGCAAGACCTGTACCGTGCTAGAGAGGATGAGTTAGATGAGGATGAATTCTGAAGAATGTGATGATATGCATGTTTAAAGTCTCAAAAGAGAAATTTCATGTGTTGATACCTTTTTGGGTTATTCTTTGGACTTTCAAATGATAAGAGGAGGGAATGTTAGAGTGTTTTGCTTTTACTATATTATCATTTGAAAGAAACGTTAGGTAAATACGTATGCATGCTCATATTTACTGTTTTACTATGATGTTTAATGCTTGCTTTAGGAATAGAATGTTTCTCAGGAAGAGAAAGGAAGGGAGTGGGTGAGTCATGTAGAAGAGGTGAGAGGTCGGGACATCGTACCAGGCGGATCTGGTGTGGCTGAGGCTCGCGCTCAAGAGATAAATATCTTTGGCCTAAACAGCCAATAAACCACCTGGATAGGACTGAAGGAAAGAATGCAAGCTGGGCAGAACAGTTTAGAACGAGAACAGAGAAGGAAGACAGATTTGCTCTTGAGAAGCTACACGCATAAGATTCGCCGCTTCACCAACTTCACCGATTTACTCCTGTAACCAAAATAAAGGTATATGAACTTTCAACAAACTGCAACTTGTTTTCTGTGATGAATAAGGTCCATCGTTAAGGAAAACCGGAGAACCCAACAAAGTGGCATATTAAGAACATTTTTTCAGAGTTGCTCAGAAGTTCAGAAAAGCGTGTGCTTGTGGTTCTGTACAGTTTGCTCAGGTATCACTCTGAATCCGATCTGCTGGTCAGCAACACCAAGGAGACGTACAACTGGATTCTGACCGTTCCACAAAACAGCATGAGCATGAATTACCAGGAGGTGAGTCACCATCATTCTAACAATCTTTTTCACCATCCTCACCCTCACTCTATAGGAGCCATTTCTTACGTGATACAAAGTGACTTTTAATTTGACAGAGATGTGTCTCACATAGAGGTGTGCCTCACATTTTTAATATGGCCGCCACTGACCTTAAGTTAGAGAACGTTTCGTTCACTTCTTTGTTGTATCATCAGATCTTCGACCATAAGTCTTGGACACTCGTGTGAAGAGAGGGGATAAGCTGTCAACCGATTACCACCTGGTGGTGAGTTGGATCCTGTGGCAGAGGAGGAAGTTGGACAGACTTGACAGACCCAAACGCATTGTGAGGGTCTGCTGAGAACGTCTAGCTGAGCTCTCTGTCAGAGAGGTCTTCAACTCGCATCTCTGGGAGAACTTCAACCAGGAATATAAACTTTGAGGACCTCCTCAACCCTTCTGACATACCTTCTGTAGTAGAAACTGTAAAATCACTGTAGAATCAGGGGCGGGGAACTCTGAGGCTGAATTTTGTATTACCCTGTGTTTAAAATATGCCATTATTGCAAGGAGGTCAGGGTCAGTACCTTTGAAGTGGCAAACCAGGGTGGTGGTTCCTATTTTCAAAAAGAGGGGACCAGAGGGTGTGTTCCAACTCGCACTTTAGGATCACACTTCTCAAGATCCCAGGTGAAGTCTATGCCAGGCTGCTGGAGAGGATGATTAAGCTGATAGTGGAACCTCAGATACAGAACAATGTGGTATTTGTCCTGGCTGTAGAACATTGGACCAACTCAACTGCCCTCACTAGGGTGCGTAAGGCTTTATAGGAACTTGCCATTCCTGTCTACTTGTGTTTTGTAGACTTGGAAGAGGTGTTTGACCGTGTCTCTCGAGTACGGAGTGCGGGACTCTCTAATAAGGGCTATTCGTTCTCTGTTTGACCAGAGCAGAAATGGTTTGCATTGTGGGCAACAAGTCAAACATGATGGACTTCAGCAAGGCGGTCCTTCATCACCTGGTCCTGTTCAAATTTTTGGACAGGATTTCTAGGCACAGCCAGAGAATGGGGGATCTGGCTTGGGGTCTGTCATGGTGAAGAGCTGAGCCGAGAAGAAGAGCTTTCATTTTACCAGTCAATCTATGTCTCAACCCTTACCTAAGGTCGTGAACATTGGGTCATGACTGAAAGGACAAGGTCACGGATACAAAAGGCCTAAATGAGTTTCGTGGCAGAACTCCTGGGAGGAGACCCAGTTGCAGAAGAAAAGTTTATTCACAAATCGCTTCAAAAATCATTTTAACCTACAGGAAAATAATTTCTGTAGTGATTTAGGTTTTTTTTTTCTTTCTACAAATGCCATGCTTGTGAGATACAGGAGAATGCGCAATATGAACAATCGTTCCGTTTCCACCAGACGTTTCCCAGAAGCTGAGGCACAAATCGAAATATTAGCCAGTGTAATGAATGAAAAAAATGAAATTCTAAATCCTAAAGTGAAAGACTCAGCAAACACAGGATTTATTCAGACATGTCACACAGTTTCACTGATGAACTACGACCGACATAAACTCCAGGACAGAGCGGCTGAGTGAAGGTGGTCTGGACTCTGTGGATGAAGGTCATTGTGTCTGAGACGCTGTAGAAGGACAAAGTTCCTGCGTCATGATCCACAAACACTCCCACTCTCCTGCTGCTGCTGATGCTGCTGCTGGACACTGAGACATTAGTCGTTATGTTATTGTGTCTGAACACAAATCCAGAGCAGAAACAGATCAAACTCCAGGACTGATTATTACACCCAAACAAACTGCTATTACTCAGTCCCTTCCTGCTGATGCTCTTATACGACACTGATATTTCCACATCATATCCAGTCGACTCGAGCTCCCAGTAACAGCGTCCGCTCACACTCTCCTCACACAAAACCTGAGGAACACTCTCAAATCTGTCTGGATGATCAGGATACGACTGAACTGTGTCAGTGCGAGTGACTGTGTTTCCCTCAGACAGAAGGAGATCGTCACTCATCGTGTTCAGATCCAGAGTGAACTGATGAGAATCTGAGGGAAATAAAACACATGATTTATGAATCATCAAAAATAAAACGGAAAGACAACAATTCAGAGAAGATTGAGCTTCTCACATCTTTCAATAATAATTCATATATATTTTTATAGACAATAACCTGTTTCTCTATAATGTGTGTGTTACAGCTTCACACACACAGTCTGACTGTGAAACACTAGAGCAGGCGTGTCTAAAGTCCGGCCCGTTTACAAATTTTCACGGGCCCGCAGCATCTGTTTTTAAATCAATAATAAGCGGCCCAACAGCATTAATAATAGTGAACAATAAACAATATTTGTTGTTCAATTGAAGTTGATGATGAATGGTATGTATGGTTTAAAGAATGTTGGGCGGAATGGTTGGCCCGCACATTTACACCTCATCAAATCTAGCCCTCTTTGAGAAAGGTTTGGACATCTCTGCATTAGAGAAATATCTAACGATAAACTCCTCTGTTTACTGTCACGTTTTCATTCTGCAGAAGATCATGAAGACCATCACTGAGAGTTTCTGCTGGTTTTCTGAGAGACTTACAGTACAGAAAGTTCCTCCGGCTCCAGAGATCAATGTTGTCTGTGCGGAAGAAGAGACAGAATCAGACAGTTCCTCAGACATTTCTGACACAAACTTCTACATGATCACAGATGAATGTGCAGAAATGTACCTTTGTCAGGGATCTTCTTCATCACATTGGTGCAAAACTCCTTGACCTCCTGCTGTAATTGCTCCATGATTCCTTCAGCTTCACTGACTGCAGTCTCCTTCTGATCTCTGATCTGCCGTTTCACCTCATCACGTCTTCTCTGGACGGACTGGATCGTCTCAGTAATGATCTTCTCAGTCTCCTCTACTGCTTTCAGTGCAGATCTCTGTCAGAAACACACCAGCATCAGCTTCTTCCTCTTCATCACACTCACTCCAGACTCTTCTCTTCTTCTCCAGACTGACCTCATGTGACTCCACAGAGTCTCTCAGCTGCTGAAGATCTTTCTCTTGCTGGATCTTCTGCAGAACAAACCAGATCAGATTATCAGATAAATTTTAATTATATTAAAATTTTGAGCTTCTAAAATTGTAGAAATGGGGGGTGTTTATTTTCTTGTAAAAACGGTACAGTAGTTGATTGTGCTGTTTTAACTGATGAAACTGAAGCTTGTTAGATGCTAATAGAACATTATCTCCTCTGTTTTCTTACCTGGGCCTCTGTCCTCTGCGCTGACACACTGTCGTGGATCATAAGTTCATCAACACACTGCTGATCCTCCAGAGGAAGTTGATCAGTGGCTTCAATCATTCTGTGACGTTTACGTGAGTGAAACTCCTCATGTCGCTCAAGATGAGAGAGACAGTACGACTCCTGACACTCCACACAGGATTTCA
Source organism: Paedocypris micromegethes (assembly GCA_028031935.1). Classification (NCBI taxonomy): domain Eukaryota; kingdom Metazoa; phylum Chordata; class Actinopteri; order Cypriniformes; genus Paedocypris; species Paedocypris micromegethes. Next base: position 14,405,080 of record CM051493.1, read on the forward strand.
CTGCTTTATATTTTCTTCCTGGACAGGCGTCACACGGAACATCTCCATCTCCAGCGTGACGGTCAGCAGAAGCTTTGTTCTTCAGTTTCTCCACCATCTCAGCCAGGATGGTGTTTTTAGCTAAAGCAGGTCTTCTACAGAAGGTCTCTCTGCACTGAGGGCAGCTGTAGATCTCGCTCTCGTCCTGCAGATTCCAACATTGTCTAATGCAGCTCCAACAGAAACTGTGTCCACAGCCGATAGTGACCGGATCCTTCAGGAGATTCAGACACATTGGACACGGAAACTCATCCTGAGAAATTCTGTCTGCCATTTTAAAGATCTTGAGACAGAAGAATTGGATCTTTGCAGTCTTAGTACAGCAAACGTCTTTCAGCAGTTTAGAGCAGGTAACTAATGAAACATTACACAAACATTTCTGTGAAACATTAAACAAATATATCAGGTTGTCATAGAGATGTTGTCCTTATAGTCGACTCATCCTGGTTGGTTAGAGTTCTGTGATTACTCTTGTGTTCATGATGTAACCGCATGTGCTGAGAGTAGGGGTGTGACGAGTGATATTTCGAGAATTTGGCGCCATCTTTGATATATTTGCAATACCGTGGATACCGTGATAATTAATGGATTTGATATTTATACAAGTATATAAACCCTTTAATACAGTATAACACATTCGTTTTGTTACAAGTTGTAACTTACAACTATCAATGACGGCACGGACATTGCTAATCGAACACAGAAAGCAGTGTAACAGACTGAATTAATCGATCACACCCGCGACGCGCATATGCGCCGCTCCGTTTTCTGCGCTGTGCCTTTAAGAGAACGTATGACGCGCGAGAAAATCTGCTTGTTTTATTTTGTCTTTTAGTTTTTTGTCTTTTAAAATTTAGTTTTTATTTCTCTCTCTCTCTCTCTCTCCTCTCTCTCTCTCTCTCTCTCTCTCTCTCTCTCTCTCTCTCCTCTCTCTCTCTCTCTCTCTCCTCCCGCTCTCTGTCCCGCTCTCACTCTCTGTCTCTCTCTCTGTCTGTCTCTCTCTCTCTCTCTCTCTCTCTCTCTCTCTCTCTCTCTCTCTCTCTTCTCTCTATAATTGACTGGACAGTGACACTTTCAATACATGTGTTTTTTAAAGCTAAAATGAACACAGTGAATTTAATCATAATGAAGTAGATTGATGTTGAGTTGAACTTGATGCCAAAATGATTCTACCATTCTTTACAATTTACTGGAAGACTTGTCTTTGTCTATAAATAGTGTTTAATGACTGCGCTTGATGGATTTTCTATACTATTGACAGTTTTTGTGAAATTACTTGCCTGGCAATTTATGGCATCATATTTTGTATGATCAATATTATGTTGGTTATCTGGTTATGACTGCATGCAATTGGTGAAAATATGTTGCATCAACAGTTTTGAATGTTTTAGTTAAATAAAATACAGATAAAATATGGCTCTCCTTATATTATATCGAAGGTTTTTTTTATTTAAAAAAAAAAATCTAAATCTCGTCTCGTCTCGATCTCGTGAGCCTAGTGTCTCATCTCGTCTCGTCCCGTGGGAAGAGTGTCTCGTCCCACCCCTAGTTGAGAGTGATGGAGACGAAGTAAAGAAACGTGCATCAGTTTGGTTAAGTAGTAAGGACTGGTGCAAAACATGATTGCACCAATATTTTACAATAAATCAAATTCAAAATCAAATTGTGTCATCTCTCGTGACTTATCTCTGAACAGATAGAACAGTGGGAAATACACAGAAGGGAACTCATGGAATTACTGTATTAACGCAAACGAGTGGATGAGGCAATGGATGAGATCTTGTGATATACGCCGGGGCGAGGTTGTGAATGGCCTTGAAAGCGAGATTGAGAATGTTTTAACTAATTCTGTGATGCACTGGAAGCCAGTGTAGCTGTTGCAGGACCGGGGTGATGTGATTAGAAGAAGGAGTCTTGCTGATGATGTGAGCCACGGAGTTCTGGACCAGTTGGGAGTTTATGAAGAGGTTTTTGGGGAATGCCGTAGAGCAGGAAGTTGCAGTAGTCAATGCGGGAGGTAACCAGGATGTGGACCAGAATAGCGGATGAGTGTGGTGTGAGGGATGAGCGTAGGCGAGTGATGTTCTGGAGGTGGAAGGTAGCCTAGTTTGAAGGTTAGTAAACTGTCCAGAATGACGCAGAGACTTTTGACATGTGGAGAAGGGGACCTAAAGGAACTGTTGATAGACAGAGCAAAGATGGCAGCTTTGGAGATAACAGATTTAGTACCCACCAGCAGTAGTTCCGTTTTGACAGCACTCAGTTTGAGAAATTTGTTGGTGAACTAGAAATGTATTTCGGATAGGCAATCGGTTAGAGCGGTGGGTGGGAAATGGGCATTAGGTCTGCATGAAAGGTAGAGCTGGGTGTCATCAGCAAAGCAGTGAAAAGAAATATTGAATTTTCGAAAAATATTGCCGTGGGGTAGGATTTAAATAATAAAAAGCAAGGGCCCCAGGACTGAGCCCTGGGGAACACCAGTAGGAACACCAGTCCCTTCAGTTGTGGTCCAGTTGTAGGAGACTCGGACTTGTGTCCTAAAGGTTGCTGGTTTGAATGCCCCTACGGCTGGTTCGAGATTGACTGGATTGACTGGAGTGAGATTGTCAATATGGCAAACCATATCCAAATTGGTGCTCTGCTTTTAACCCATTCAAGTGAAGTGCACATCAACCTCACGAGTCCATGTCCGTCCATTTGTATGTCCTACCACTGGACCACAACTTCCCACCTGCTGCATAATCTGCTACAAACGTTATTGCTATTCGATAATTCCAATCTGCAAACAGTATAATTATTGTCTCAGATTCTTTACAAGCTTCATTTTATGTTATGATACACATTTGGCAGCTTGATAGTCATCACACTCAGCATTTCACTGTGTGAGAGACTTTTATATTTTGTACTGTTTTATAATTATTTGAGAAGCAGGTCCATGATGGACTTCATTGTTGTATCATCAGACCTTCGACCATAAGTCTTGGACACTTGTGTGAAGAGAGAGGCTGAGCTGTCAACAGATTACCACCTGGTGGTGAGTTGGACAGACTTGACAGACCCAAACACATTGTGAGGGTCTGCTGAGAACGTCTAGTTGAGCTCTCTGTCAGATAGGTCTTCAACTCGCATCTCTTCAACCAGATCTCAGGGACATGGGTAACAGTGAGTCCGACAGGACTACGTTCTCCACCGTAGTGCCCGTCGTGGTGGTAATCCACGAGCCCAGTGGTGGACACAGGAAGTAAGGGATGCCGTCAAGCAGAAGATGATGTTGTTTCATGCTTGTTTGGCCTGGTTTGGGAGAAGTTTGGTGAGGCCATGGAGGAAGACTCAACAGGCCTCAAAGAGATTCTGGCAAATCGTCCAACGCCAATGGGAAGCGCTTCACAGCCAGTACAGTTTAGTGAAAGTGGGTAGCTGCTGACCTCATCTGGGGATACAGTGGTACGGTAGAAGGAATTCTTTGAGGACCCTTCAGACATACCTTCTGTCGAATCACTGTAGAATCAGAGGTGGAGAACTTTAGGCTGAATCATTTATTACCCTGACCGAAGTCACTGAAGCAGTCAGAAAACTCCTCAGTGGCAATGCAATGTGGATGAAATTCATCCCGAGTTCCTCAAGTCTCTGTATGTTGTTGGGCTGTCATGACTGACATGCTTATGCACCATTGCAGGAGAAGGTCACGAAAACAAAAGGTTGAAATGAGTTTCCCTCGCAGGGTGGCAGGGCACACTACGAAACACTAAGAAAAAGGGTGAGATCTCCCGGGAGACCCAGTTGCAGATGAAAAGATTATTCACAAATCTCTTAAACGGAAAAAACTGAGCTCTAATAATCAGATAACAATAACCAGTATGCGGAAACTGCTTCAAAAATCATTTAAACCTACAGCTAAATAGTTTCTGTAGTCATTTAGTTTTTTTTTTCTTTCTACAAATGCCATGCTATCACCAGGAGGCTTTACCCATATACAATGTATTTGATATAGTATGGTAATGGCACACATTTTGTCAGATTTAACTTTATTGGGAACAAAGTCACTGAAATAATGTTAGCATCAGACCAAACATTCATAAGTTTTGTCACAAACTTACCACAAAAAAAATACAAGTTGTGGACAAAGCTAGTTTACAGTAGCAGATAAGAAGGTGCAGAGGTTTCCACTACACGTTTCCGTGAAAGCTGAGGCACAAATCATTATAAAAAATGAAAAAATGAAATTTTAAATCAGTTCACAAAAAGTGAAAGACTCAGCAAACACAGGATTTATTCAGACATGTCACACACTTTTACTGATGAACTACGACCGACATAAACTCCAGGACAGAGCGGCTGAGTGAAGGTGGTCTGGACTCTGTGGATGAGGGTCATTGTGTCTGAGACGCTGTAGAAGGACAAAGTTCCTGCGTCATGATCCACAAACACTCCCACTCTCCTGCTGCTGGACACTGAGAGATCAGTCTTTATGTTATTGTGTCTGAACATGAACCCAGAGAAGAAACAGATCAAACTCCAGGACTGACTATCACACCCAAACCAGCTCTTATTACTCAGTCCCTTCCTGCTGATGCTCTTATACGACACTGATATCTCCACATCATCTCCAGTCCACTCCAGCTCCCAGTAACAGCGTCCGCTCACACTCTCCTCACACAAAACCTGAGGAACACACTCAAATCTGTCTGGATGATCAGGATACGACTGAACTGTGTCAGTGCGAGTGACTGTGTTTCCCTCAGACAGATAAAGGCGATCACTCATTGTGTTCAGATCCAGAGTGAACTGACGAGAATCTGAGGGAAATAAAACACATGATTTACCAATCAGCAAAAATGAAACGTAAAGACAACACCATTTTAAAAGACTCAGAGCAGGTTGAGCTTCTCGCATATTTCAATAATAATTAATATATATATATATATATATATATATATTTTTTTTTTAGACAATAACCTGTTTCTCTATAATAAATGATTTGTTGAAGCTTTGTCGAAGACACAACTGAATTGGGAGTCGTCAGCTGTTCTCCACATTTTCCTCAGTGGACTAACTAACTAAAACACACCGTGTCTCCTCGTACCGGCGGACTAAGTGTGTCCGTGTGTTCCCAAATGTTTTCTGAGTTTCTGCGTGTTGGAACATCCTGAGTTAGTTTGTGGATTAATGTTACATTTTTGGACTCTCCGTGTTTCTGATCACTTGGGCGGAATGGTTGGCCCGCACATTTACACCTCATCAAATCTGGCCCTCTTTGAGAAAGGTTTGGACACCTCTGCATTAGAGAAATGTCTAACGATAAACTCCTCTGTTTACTGTCACGTTTTCATTCTGCAGAAGATCATGAAGACCATCACTGAGAGTTTCTGCTGGTTTTCTGAGAGACTTACAGTTCAGAAAGTTCCTCCGGCTCCAGAGATCAATGTTGTCGACTGTGACTGTGCAGAAGCAGAGACAGAATCAGACAGTTCCTCAGACATTTCTGATCACAGATGGAGCAGATGAATGTGCAGAAATGTACCTTTGTCATCACATTGATGCAATGTGATGATCTTCATCACATTGGTGTAAAACTCCTCCTGTTTCTTTATCAGCTGAAAAAATATTGTCTCACACCTTTAAACAAGGAAAGTGACGTAAAGGGAACATCTGCAGATTCAGGGGGAGCTGAGAGTAATGGAGAACTCTAGAAAGAAGAGAAACTCATCATCATTACAGCAGAACGTCTTGTGATTGTCTCCTCTGGACTCAATCTTCTCTAATCGACCTCTTCACCTTCATCACACTCTTCACGTCACGTGATGATCAAACACATCTACACATTTACTGACATCAGACTCTTCCCCATCATCGGCTCATTCTGCTCATGAGAAGTTCCTCCAGATCTGTTACCTGAATGAAGCTGAGGTCATCTGGTGTCTGTAATAGTTCCTCTATCTCCTCGTGTTTTCTCTTCAGATCATTGATCTCCTGCTGTAGTTCCTCCACGATTCCTTCAGCTTCACTGACTGCAGTCTCCTTCTGATCTCTGATCTGCTGTTTCACCTCATCACGTCTTCTCTGGATGGACTGGATCGTCTCAGCAAGGATCTTCTCAGTGTCCTCCACTGCTTTCAGTGCAGATCTCTGTCAGAAACACACCAGCATCAGCTTCTTCCTCTTCATCACACTTACTGCAGACTCTTCTCTTCTTCACTTCCAAACCGAATCTGCACCATAGCATCACTACTATTATTACTGTCTTAGAGCCCTTCAAAGTGCTGATAGCTTTTGTTCTTGCTCGTTTCTTTCCACTGCCGAGGTCCTGAGTGATCCACATCCCTGCCGGAATAGACTTTCATCTTCACCAATGACTTTGTATTGTTAGCATGCCAGAGGAGACTGGCACCAAAGAAAAACCGAGTCGGGTTCTCCCTAGGTTTTTTCCTCTCACCCCGCCAGAGAGATTTAGTTTTTCTAGCCACTGTCGCAATCTAGCTTGCTCTTCTGCTCATAGTCCATAGTCTGAACACCGATAAACAATGAAAACATTTTTTTTACTGACTCTTTTTCTTAATTTTTGAACAGATGAATAATGGACATTTTTCTTCTTTAAAGACTATTTCCCCCCACTAATTCACAACAATGTGTCGGTCTTGAACTAAGAAAAGCGCTCTATAAATAAACTTGAACTGGAAGTTGCGTCAATAGTTCACACAGCAAACAATACCATATGTACATTAATATAAGCACCGCGCAAATCTAAGCACCATGCGCACATTAAAATTCCATTAATAGGCGAACATAGGCGCATCCTTATTATCTTGGTGTTCTGACTTTCCAGAAATCTAAAATTTTTGGCTAAACAATTCTCTTAAATGCTTCTTTTAACAAGCTTAATTTGTGACAACCCCATATTTCATGTCAATGTCGTTTCACTTGAATAAAATGCATGTCTGTCTCCGGAAATCGTTGTTTAAAGAAATATTTCAATATTAAAGAGGACTTAATGCAGATGCGTACCACTGATTAACATATTTCCCTTTATTTGTAATTGTTCCTGACTTGAACTATATATTTAAAAAATGAAGGCTTACATTTAGGCACATTTGATATGTTAATTTAAGCAACCCTGAAAATACTGAGCTTCTAAAATTGTAGAAATGGGGCGTGTTGATTGTGCTGTTTTAACTGCTGAAACTGATGATTGTTAGATGCTAATAGAACATTATCTCCTCTGTTTTCTCACCTGGTCGTGAATCATGAGTTGCTGGTCCTCCAGAGGAAGTCCATCAGTGGCTTCAATCATTCTGTGACGTTTACGTGAGTGAAACTCCTCATGTCGCTCAAGATGAGAGAGACAGTACGACTCCTGACACTCCACACAGGATTTCACTGCTTTATATTTTCTTCCTGGACAGGCGTCACACGGAACATCTCCATCTCCAGCGTGACGGTCAGCAGAAGGTTTGTTCTTCAGTTTCTCCAGCATCTCAGCCAGGATGGTGTTTTTAGCTAAAGCAGGTCTTCTATAGAAGGTCTCTCTGCACTGAGGGCAGCTGTAGGAGCCGCGCTCTCGTCCTGCTGATTCCAACATTGTCTAATGCAGCTCCAACAGAAACTGTGTCCACAGCCGATAGTGACCGGATCCTTCAGGAGATCCAGACACACTGGACACAGAAACTCATCCTCAGTAATTCTGGCTTCTGCCATTTTTTTTTTCCAAAGTGGATCTTTGCAGTCTTAGTACAGTAAACGTCTTTCAGCAGCTCAGAGCAGGTAACTAATGAAACATTAAACAAACATTTCATTGAAACATTAAACGAATATTTCAGGTTGTCATAGAGATGTTGTCCTTATGGTCGGCTCATCCTGGTTGGTTAGAGTTCTGTGGTTTTGTATTTATGACGTAACCGGATGTGTTGAGAGTGATGGAGACAAAGTAAAGGAACGTGCATCAGTTCAGTTATGATGTTATTGACTTTGGCACTATTAATTGTGTATTGGAGTGTCGAGACTGGTGAGATTACTGATGCAAAACAACATAATGATTGTGCCAACATTCTACCATAAATTAAAATAAACCTTATTACTCATCAAATTGTGTCATCTCTCATTACTTATCCCAGATAAGATAGAACAGTGGAAAATACACAGCCTTGTGTTAAGTTATTCAGAAATGCCTTCAGAAATGTAATTTGCATCTCATTTTGATGTGCTGTATGTCTCTGCCGTGAACTCCAGGACACTTTATCTGTTGTTCCCCTAGTGACAGCTAGAGGGCGCCTTCTAGTAATAAAATCAACACAGTACTCTATAATTGCAAATATCAGCCCCATACTTATTACCAGGCTACATACGTATTCAGATGTCTAAGACATAGCAACTTTAGGAAGCATTTTGAATATATAGGACCTACTTTTTCGTTGACTAAATCTATGTTGCAATTTAGTCGATTGATATGTTGTGGTATTTAGTTGGCTAAAATTAGACTAAAACAAGAAATGGCTCTGGAAGGAAGAGGCATGAAAGTCAGTCGTAGTAAGACAGAAAACATGTGTCTAAATGAGAGGGGGCAGGGTGGAGGAGTGAAGTTACAGGGGGTGGAGGTGAAGAAGGTGCAGGAGTTGAAGTACTTGGGATCAACAGTGCAGTGTGATGGCGAGTGTGGAAAAGAGGTGAAGAGGCGAGTGCAGGCAGGGTGGAGCGGGTGGAGGAGAGTGTCAGGAGTGTTGTGTGACAGAAGAGTGTCAGCTAGACTCAAAGGAAAGGTGTACAAGACAGTGGTGAGAGCAGCTCTGCTCTACGGCTTAGAGACAGTGGCAGTGAGAAAGAGACAGGAGGCAGAGATGAAGATGTTGAGGTTCTCCTTAGGAGTGACGAGGTTGGACAGAATGAGGAACGAGCACATCAGAGGAACAGCTCACGTTACTTGTGTTAGCAACAAAGTCAGAGAGGTCAGACTGAGATGGTTCGGACATGTGCAGATGAGAGATTATATTGGTAGAAGGATGTTGGAGATGGAGCTGCTAGGAAATAAGGCAAGAGGACGAGCAAGGATGAGATATATGGATGTTGTAAGAGGACATGAGGTGGGCTGGGGTCAGAGTAGAAGATACTCAGGATAGCTGGAAGAGAAATAGTAGAATCCAGTGTCTGTTGTTTACCCATCATCACGATCCCTGACTCTTCATACAGACTCTCAGCAGTTGCTCTTCATCTTTGTTTGTCAGGATCAGGTCAAGGTGGATTTTTTTGGGGCCGATATTTAGAAATGTTGCCCTTCATTTGCAAGCTAGAATGTCACGCTAATACACAACATTTCCAAACGTAACATTTATTTATTAAACAAAGACTTTTTTTGATGCGACATCATAGAATCACAATCTGCAGGGACATCATGACAGTCACAATAACTGAAGGACAGTTTCCCTTTCCGTCATAACCTGAAAGAATTAATTCTGTTTGAATATTTTACTCATGAATCTTTTGAAGTTTAGTCCTAGTTATTCTATTCTGGTTAGGAGTGTGTTTCAGTAAAACGCTGACACTGGAGAACGGAGTGGAGCTGTCTGGGTCGTGCCGAGGCCACTCACGCTCCATCCCGGGAATAGATGTTTTGAAGGGAAAGGCTCTGACTCTGGTTGATTCATTCACGTCCCCTCGGATTCCGAGAGACGGCTGCTACGGCGAACCAGATCCTTGACTGATAAAACCTCCTAAAATTCTAACATAACCATTTCAGACACATACACAAACAGACTCCAAAATCAAAGTCTAAATACTGAGGGAAAATGTCAGAATTCTAAACGTATAACAATTATGTAGAAAGTAAACGACAGGAAAAACTATTGTCGCATGTAACGTATTGCAGCATCAGGATAACTTCAAAGGTCACTACAGGTCAACATAATAATTTCCCCATGATTCTTTGACACAACAGGAGAGCGCTAATATCTCAAGTGTATTCTTATAGTTCAACAGCTGTGTCTAGTGATCCCAGATTCGACCCGCAGTGACACGGAAACGTCTGAATACATCTAGAAATACAATTGGACATAGAACAAAGTTGGTTATTGAATGCTTATTTGAAGTTTATTCAGAGTTTTCACATACCGTTCTAAAATTCCAAACCTTCGTTTAATACAAAAAATGGTAATACAGTTACTCTAAAACAGGCATTCAAAGTCATGTTCTCGCCGGAAGCAAATCGCACACTTTTCTCTCACGCATACTGCAATGGGTTAAAAAAACATACTGGGAAGATACACATTGCAAGGATACAGAAAACACATTTTACAACCCATGAATCTCATGAAATTCTATCACACTAATGTAAAGGTGGAAAAACAGAACAGGCCATGGAATAGAATGAGTAGAGTTAGTGGTGATACATTGAATTGAACAAGCCTTTAATTGTCTCACAGCGGGGAAATTATATGTATCAACAGCAGTCAATTATATGTATATAAAAAAAAAACATCTATTTGAAGAATAAGACAAGTAAATGAGCATGCATACATTTTTATATATAATAACTTAAATATAAATAACACAGCACACACTATAGGACTATAAACATAACCATAGCACAGCACGCACATCATAATGGAACAAACAAAAACCATAAGAAAATAGCGTCGCACACCACAACCACAGTTCAAGTCACCAGTTTAAACTGTGGAGTCTAAAAGCAGCAGGTAGGAAAGATCTGCGATATCTCTCCTTCACACACCGAAGCTGGATACAAGTGTAAAGTAGAGCAATCATAGTTTAGAAATAACTAAATATAACTGACCTGGAGATACACGTATAAAGCAGGTCAATGAATAATGCGTCAAGTTCTCCCACACAGAAGCGCAACCTTTTGTTGAATGTTTTGTCACCTGTGCCAAACTAAGTTTAAACTAAGAGCTAATCGAGTGTTTCTCACCAGTGTGAATCTTCATGTGTCTACTCAGACTTCCCTTCAGTGAGAAACTCTTCCCGCACTGAGAACAGAAGAACGGTTTTTCTCCAGTGTGAATCCCCATGTGGCTGCTCAGATGTGACTTCCTTGAGAAATTCTTCCCACATTGGGAACAGTTTCTCAATTCTTCCCACATTCAGACAGTTTTTCATCTGTGTGAATCTTCATGTGAATCTTCAAACTTGATCTATGTGAAAAAAGCATCTCACACTGAGAGCAGGAGAATGGTTTCTCACCAGTGTGAATCCGCATGTGGGTGCTCAGATTTGAGTTCCGTAAGAAACTTTTCCCACATTGAGAACAGGAAAACGGTTTCTCGCCAGTGTGAATATTCTTGTGTCTATTCAGACTTGAATTGCATGAGAAACTCTTCTCACACTGAGAACAGAAGAATGGTTTCTCACCAGTGTGAATCATCATGTGAACATTCAGATGTGACTTTTGTAAGAAGCTCTTCTCACACAGAGAACAGGAGAACGGTTTCTCACCCGTGTGAATCTTCTCGTGAATCTTCAGACTTATGCTATGTGAAAAAAGCTTCCCACACTGAGAACAGGAGAACGGTTTCTCGTCAGTGTGAATCCGCAAGTGGCTGCTCAGATTTGACTTCTGTGAGAAACTCTTCCCACACTGAGAACAGGAGAACGGTTTTTCATCAGCATGAATCCACATGTGGCTGCTCAGATCTGACTTCCGTGAGAAACTCTTCCCACACTGAGAGCAGGAGAACGGTTTCTCGCCAGTGTGAATCCTCTTGTGAAGTTCCAGACTTTTCTTCAGTGAGAAACTCTTCCCACACTGAGAGCAGGAGAACGGTTTTTCATCAGCATGAATCCACATGTGGGTGCTCAGATTTGACTTCCGTGAGAAACTCTTCCCACACTGAGAGCAGGAGAACGGTTTTTCATCAGCATGAATCCACATGTGGCTGCTCAGATCTGACTTCCGTGAGAAACTCTTCCCACACTGAGAGCAGGAGAACGGTTTCTCGCCAGTGTGAATCCTCATGTGAAGTTCCAGACTTTTCTTCAGTGAGAAACTCTTCCCACACTGAGAGCAGGAGAACGGTTTTTCATCAGCATGAATCCACATGTGGCTGCTCAGATTTGACTTCCGTGAGAAACTTTTCCCACACTGAGAGCAGGAGAACGGTTTCTTGCCAGTGTGAATCCGCATGTGACTCTTTAATTCACTGTAAAAAGTGAAAGTTTTGTCACACTGAAGACACCTGTGCTTGTTAACATTTTGGACTTTTTTGTTGATATGATCTTCAGACATCTTATGTCTTTTTTTCTCTCCTGTGTGAGTTTTCAGAAGAATTTGATTGTTACTGCTAATTAATGAAAAATCTCCACAGCGTATGAAAGCCGACACTTCTGTTTTGTCTTAGGAACTTCAGTCCGTCTTTAAACGACGAATGGTATTTTTGACGATTGTTCATTTACGTTGTTGAAACGTCCTTTGAACTTTTCTTTCACCCGCATCAAATCTGAAAACAATAAAACAATCTATTAAAACGTGAAATTTTCTCGTGTGAAACAATTATTTAGACGTTTACTAACCGAAGCTGAAGCTTATCGAATCACGCAGTAACACTGCCACCAATGGCGACAGATTTCGCCCTCGAAGAGGGAGTCAACAAGGCAAAAGCACGGATCTGGCCACCATTTCCTCAGAACACTTTTATTCACAAAGCTGTGTATTGATTATTGTTGTGTGTCTCTTAGGTAGGAATGCAGAAAGGAGTGGATCGACCTTAGGTGAGGTCATGTGACACGGGGGAGTGAGATCGAGGACTCTTCAGATCGGTTCACGGAGGCTTTGGGCGGATTGGAGACTGGCGTCAGTTCGGGAGGTTCATGTACTGGGAACGTTGAATGTGGGACCGGACATGTTATCGAGGGATGAAGTGATTCACAAAGAATGGAGGCTCCATCCGCACGGGACACAATCCTGCTGGTAGCTTCCTACTCCTGGTTATTCATTAGAATAATCGAAGACACACTGTTTGTCACACTGGATTGTGGCTGTAATTCGGAGGGGGTGTGCACGAACATCTGCAGGGCGTCGCTGAATACGTTTGCGACGTTCTATAACCTTGCAACGTTCTGAGGACATGATGGCCAGATCCGTGCAGACTCCCCATCAGCGTTTTACTGCGCGATTCAATAATCTTCAGCTTCGGTTAGGAAACATAGTTTCCCCACACGTTCCTCTCCCTCAGGGGACAAACGGTTATTACAGTAAAATTAATTTATTTTTAGTTATTACATTAAACAGTTTTACCTGCTCGAACAGGGGTCAACCGGAATCGCAATATTTTAACGATTTTAACGATTAATCGTGCAGCTCTACACAACTCACTCGCTACCCTGCCCCCCCTTTGCCTCTCCCGCTAAGAGAACATTCTGCTGCTACTTTGCACAGTACTGTTGCTGTTTTTTGCACTGGTTTATTGCACACATTCACTTGCACACTTTTTGTACCTTTTGCACATTTTTTTGTCATTTTTTAAATTATTGTTTTGTACATATTGTTCTTTTGTATTGTGTTTACTGTCTTAAGTGTTTGTAGGTAGGGGACGAGTGAAAAAGGCAATTTCGACTCTCTGTATGTCTAGCATGTATAGCTGAGTTGACAATAAAAGCTGACTTGACTTGACTTGACTTGAGTTACAAATTAATATTTTACAGCTGAAGAGACTAGTCAACATTCTCGACAACAAAAAATTGATATGACAGAATGCAAAGGAAGTCGAAAGATTTACAAAACGTACAAACCAAAAATGCCGTTTAACATATTGTGGCGATCCACTGCTGCTGTGTGCTGTGCTGCAGCAGAGCCCCAGGAGGTGTGAAAACCCAGCAGGGGGTGTGGGTCACAGCAAGGGGGGTTAGCCCAATGCTGTCCCACAAAGCATTGCGGTTTCTGTTTAAGTTGTGTGTAAAAGTGTTGTTTTTAGTGTTTAAATGTTAATTTTATGTGAATCTTTTTGTATGAGTGTACTGTGTGTAGTGTGGTGGTCATGTTTGTCTATTTTTATAACTGTTTATTGTGGAATGGTTTACCTACCATGTGTGCAAGGTGTAGTCAGCCTAATGACCTGGCTGAAGTTTCTGTGTGTTCTTTGGGAAAAGGAAGAGTGGTAGTGTTGTGTGCATTGGAGAAAACTCTCTAATAAAGACCACCTCCTCAACTACGCTGTCTCTGTGTGTGATGTCAGCAGATACTCGGAGTCGTGCGGTGTATGGGGCACGAGTATCTTGAAGGCATCAGCGCTCTTCGGGAAAGCCAACGCCACCCACGAAAATCGTTACACTGGTGTCAGAAGTGGGATGCTAGCTGTTAGCTAACGGCTACGATGGCGTAATGGACCGAAGGGCAACACAGGACAGCCGGCTACTCCAGAACGAGCCATGGGATGGAGCAAGATGGCGAGGGGACTCCATCTATGCGGAGAGGACCAGGGTGCCAAGGAAGGTGTTCCGAGCTGGAGAGGCTGTGCAGCTGCCGCACTGCAGTAGAGCACCCCTGGATTCCTACCTGGCTCAACTGGACGCAGCCGCACATCTCCGGAGCTGCTATCGGCGGAGAGGCGAAAGTTTGGGAGCATTCGCCGCTCTTGTGCAGCTCATCTGTCGGCAGGCCTACCCCACCTTTCCGGCTGAAGCGTTGGAGACGCTGAGCCTCGACGCGTTCCTGCGGGGACTAACACCGGACCTGTTGCGGCATCATGTACGGTTGACATGGCCCGCAACGGTGCAGGAGGCTCTCGAGACGGCTGAACGAGCTGAAGGGATCCGGCACGCTGGTGTTCGTCGGGCTCAACCACTAGCACAGCCGGAGGAAGGACGGGCTGAGTGCAACGGGCGTCGGCGACGGGAGGAAGAGGAGGTGCTGATGGAGGAAGTGGTCGTGGAGATGCAGCTGGAACGAGATCCGCTGGAGCCCGGCCTTATGTGCTGGAGAGAGCCTGACCTCCAGCAACAGACCCCCCCTGATCCTGAGCCGGATGCTGCATCTGGTGGCCATCCTGAGGAGAATGAGGAAGGGCTGCAGGTTGAAACCGTTGTCGCCAGCGTACCTCCATGCCTGGACTTGACTGTGGGGGAGCTTGTGGAGCTCCCTGGTCCAGAGGAGGCAGGGTCGTCCGTCTCCCCGTTAACCTCCATCCAGGAGAGGGAAGTGTCCCTGGAAGAGCTGGAGCCAGAGAATGTGGCAGTGGAGGTAATGGTGGGAGAGGAGCCGGAGACGTGTGCTGCCGAACAGCTGGAGCGAAAGAGTTGTGCTACGGAGGATATGGCAAGGCCGGAGCAGAAGATGTGTTCTGGGGAGGCTGTGAGTCTGTGCCGGAATACAGTGATCGTGGTGACTGATTCTGTCACGGGCATCGAGGCGAAGCTGGGAGACGTGGACTGCGAGGGGTTGGAGTATGGCGGGCTGGAAGAGGAAGCCGCCGCAGAGGAACTCAACCGGGAGAAACCTCAGTTCCGGAGGGTCTCCACAGCTGACCAACACTACGTCAAGGTCCTTTCAGTTGGGCCAAGGCCCGCAGACCTCTGCCGAGATCTGGAGGGTGCGGGGTCTTCTTCGCATCCGGTATGGACATTGAATAAGGCCTGGGGATGGCCAAAGGTGGATTATTCAACAGCCGGAGTGTTGGCCGACGAGTCTGGGTCAGTCCGCCGGGTGTTTGACCCTGGTGGCCTGGTGACTTGTCCGGTGACCCACGAACTATCCCGAGACCAAAAGATTGCCCGGAGTTTTTGGGGGGCTATGGGGGCCTGATTTAATGACTTTGGACTCGGGTTGTGGGGACACTTAACCCTCTGAGGTGGGGGCTGTGTGGCGATCCACTGCTGCTGTGTGCTGTGCTGCAGCAGAGCCCCAGGAGGTGTGAAAACCCAGCAGGGGGTGTGGGTCACAGCAAGGGGGGTTAGCCCAATGCTGTCCCACAAAGCATTGCGGTTTCTGTTTAAGTTGTGTGTAAAAGTGTTGTTTTTAGTGTTTAAATGTTAATTTTATGTGAATCTTTTTGTATGAGTGTACTGTGTGTAGTGTGGTGGTCATGTTTGTCTATTTTTATAACTGTTTATTGTGGAATGGTTTACCTACCATGTGTGCAAGGTGTAGTCAGCCTAATGACCTGGCTGAAGTTTCTGTGTGTTCTTTGGGAAAAGGTAGAGTGGTAGTGTTGTGTGCATTGGAGAAAACTCTCTAATAAAGACCACCTCCTCAACTACGCTGTCTCTGTGTGTGATGTCAGCAGATACTCGGAGTCGTGCGGTGTATGGGGCACGAGTATCTTGAAGGCATCAGCGCTCTTCGGGAAAGCCAACGCCACCCACGAAAATCGTTACAGTATTTAATACAACATACTTGTAAAAAGTAATTAAAAAAATAAAGTAATTGTCCACTTAGAAAACAACTTGAATCTTACCACCATGTTTTCCCTTTCCACTTGAAGTAAAAAAAAAAATCCCCCGGCAGATTGGAGAACTTTTTTTCTTCTTTACGCTTCAGCATCAGTTATACAATCTCCTCGATATTGTGCCACAAATTCCCCTTTGCAAAATGGCCGCAATGCAAATACACCGCGTCCTGTGAAAAGAGATACATTTTATTTAGAAACAAAAAATCTGTATGACATAACCGGTTCCTCTTGAACTTGAACTGAGATAAAAAAAATAATTATGAATTCTGCAATAATTTTGTGCCGGTACTGTAATTTCCTAAACTTGCAGAAATTTGATCTACATGTTACTACATGTTGCTTCTAAATATTTTCTAATAGTAGCCCAGGCGTTGCTTCAAAGACAGCTCTTACAGTATTCCCTTCTTAGACTGTCACACTCGGCACAAACGTGCCGGTGCAAGCGAGAGAAAAAGTCACACAGCTCTAAAGCGTCTATTGAGGAACGAGGTAGATACAGACCACAGGGTAAAAACTATGAGAAGTCAGCGCTCAGAGTCTCTCAGCACACGACTCGCAGATTCGAATCCTCCGTACTTCATCCATCGCGACTGTACTTGATCCGCGTTATAAAGAGCAGTATTAGGTGGAGTTAAAGCAGCGCGCGTGAGAAATAACATAGATGGACACACAGAACCGACGCGAAGACAGAGACTGAGCAGAGCACAGAAAATATCTCGTCTCTCTGCACCAGTTGAGTAGTTTGCACCCTTGTTGTCTGATATGTTCAGTGAAGTCCTGCAAGAAATTACCTCTAATAATACTAATACGTAGGCTATTTTGTTTTAGGCTATTTTATATGTGACAGATTGTAGTCCTATTTCTGCAAGATGTATATTTTTTTATTCACTGGCCTTATTTAAATACAGTCTCAAGTCTTTCCCAAATGTCAGTCAGATGACAAGCTCAACAGCGACCTATTTATACTATTATTAAGACCTGCAGAGAAAATGTTGTGTCCTTTGCACTCGTTCTGAATGCACTTTAAACTTAAATGCAATTTTTAATGGAGAAACATTATTATTATTATTATTATTATTATTATTATTATATTATTAATTTTACAACATTTCAGCAGGCCAGTAAGTCAAGTTAAACATTATAGTTTGAATTATATTTTATACTCTTGAGTGTTGCAATATGCTTAATAAATATTTGCATGTTTGTAACACATTTAGTTTCATTAATTCTTTGCAATTGCATAAATTAATAATGAAGTTTCAATGCCTTGATTTTAGTAAAGTTAGTACACCAACATAGCAATAAATGCAATTTTTTTTTTCAGCCAGGCTTTCCTCTTTTTCGGTTTTGGCCAAGAATTTTAATTTCGGTGCATCACTACTAAAGTGTTTTTGTTGTGTGTGAAGATTAAAACAGTTTTTTACACTTTTGGACTGTCATCCATGCATGCATGTGGTAAGAAAAAGAATGCGCTCGTTTCGTATAGCTAACATTTTTTGCAATTTGGGACAAAATTTTTGCGCTGACGCATTTCTTTACTATGATTTTCGTTACCTAGGACATATGTAAGTCGGGGTACCACTGTACTCTAAAATAATTGACTGTACTGTAAAATAATTACCATTTTGTATGCGGCATATAATTCTACGTTCTCAATCATGCAACACCAAAATATGTTAAATTCATATAAATAATGATAGCTGTTACGACTTGGAAGGATGGATGAAGGCAGAGGTAGAAACTGAAGTTTTAATGTCCAAACTGAAGAAGAAGAAGACAACTACCGGAGTGTGGGAACTCCAACACAAACACTGACATGCAGCCTGGTAACGAGTTTGACCGACAGCTCGTCAGCCTCAGCGATCTCCTTTTAACCATAATGGTAATTGGTTACAGGTGTCGCTGATGCTAACGAGCTGTCAGTCGTGAACAGTCCTCAGACGCTCCCCGGCTCAGCCACCAGAGGGAGCTGAGCCGAGGGACCGTAACAGTAGCTTACCTTTTAAAGGGGTTTATGTATTTCACCTCGAGTTTACATGTTTTGTCAGTTTTTGAACTAACATGGTCCAAGGCATCTTTTGTGGGAGTAATTCTTGGTGGCATTATAACCTGCAAAACAAGTAAATTGAATTGAATTGAATTGAAAAATCCTTTATTAGTCCCACAGCGGGGAAATTTCACGTCACAACAGCAACAACAAATCCAAATAAATAAACAAACATCACCATAACGCACTGCACACATCATAATGAACCAACAAACACAGACCATAATGAACAAGTAGCGCTGCCCGTCTTAAGCATAGCTCCAGTCACCAGTTTAAATTTAAGTTCAAATTGTAGAGTCTAATCGCAGCAGGTAGGAAAGATCTGCGATATCTCTCCTTCACACAGCGGGGGTGAATCAGTCTGCCACTGAAGCTGCTCTCCAGAGCAGACAGTGAGTCCACCAGTGGGTGAGAGTCCAGGTCCAGGATGGATGATAGTTTATCCAGGACTCTTCTCTCACCCACCTCCTGCACTGTGTCCAGAGTGCATCCCAGGACAGAGCTGGACTTTTTGATGATCCTGTCCAGTCTCTTCCTGTCTTTGCCTGAGATGCTGCTGCTGCTCCAGCAGACCACACCGTACAGGATTGCTGATGCCACCACAGAGTCATAGAAGATCTTCAGGAGTGACCCTCTCACTCCAAAAGACCGCAGTCTCCTCAGGAGGTAGAGTCTGCTCTGGCCCTTCCTGTACAGTGCGTCTGTGTTGTGAGTCCAGTCCAGTTTGTTGTTCAGATGCTGTGGGAGTTTTGTTTAATATAGCTTTATATTCATTGTATACATTAATCAGCTAAAGTGAAGATCATATACTCTAACTTTGTTCTTAAAAGTTTGGATGTTGTGAAGTCAGTGATTACGAGACGAGGTCAGGAAAGATGCGATCTGCCACATAACCCTCATTAGTGCAGAATTTGATTATCATTAAGAGAAAATGTAATTGTCACATGTTGAAATTGAATAACAAGAGATGTGTCAACAAATCAAAAGGACTAATTGAAAACAGACTATGCCTAACAACCGAAAGATAAATGGAAGGAAAGTAAAATCTGACGTTAGGTGTGTCCAGAAAACGTATTTAAGCTCCACGGACCGAAGCTCGACGAAGTCCAGAGAAAGGAACCGAACTCTGTGCTTCCCAGCGCTGCATTATATACTTGGTCTCTGCTTCAATGTGCTTGTGCTTAAATTTCTCTGTAATAAAATGTTTGACTCATTGGCATTTCAGTCTTGAGCTGAATTTTGAACACGCAGGGGCCTGTTTCGGCCAACAGCTGGTGAATGGCCAAATTAAAAAATATAATACGTATAAAGCTGCGAAGCTGTGACACAATTTATTTACATTTTATTATTTACTAAAGAAACCATATTTTGTGTGAAATGAAAGTTCTATATGTGTGTGTGTGTCAAGTGTCTGTCTGTCTGTCTAGTAAAACTTGGTACCAAGGTCATAATTTTGATTCAACTACAGTCCTAAGCTAGATAAAGTTTTGTTTTGTTTTGTTTTTGAAGCAGCTGAAACAAATTTTTTTTTATTTTTTTATGACGTTTTACTTGTTTTGCGTCAAGAAAAGGCCTGGAAACAATGAAAATAATGTGTATTCTCAAAGACTATTTTTTCTCCTCAAAATTAAATCATTCTGGATTGGCGATCAGCCATTCTCAGATGAGTTATCACTTTTTTTTTTTGAAAACGTTCGCTCTTGTAAGAAATGCAGGAAAGAAACTTTAAAGGATTTTATTGTGATCACTAGACACTGGGAAGCAGACGTGCTTCCCTCATGATTTTACACAGGAATTAAATGCATTGTTGATTCTGAATTTAAATACACAGGACTGGAGTACAGAAGAAAACTGAAATCATATTTTCATTGTCTAATTTGAAAATTCGAAATCATTGACTAATTGAAATATTTTTCCTCAACAGAAGACGCAAAGCAGATTGCGTTAACTGATGTGTATATGACCAAAGTAAAACTAACCAAATTTTTCCTCCAAAAAATGTTGACAACAGGTGGACAGCAAAAGAAAATTAATACATTTTGAGATTGTTGTTCTGGATTATTTAACATTTACAGGTCATTTTACAGGATTTTGACATAAATTGTACAGGGATTTATATCATTTTGTTATGCTGGGGTTGTTCCTGTTTTTGTCTGTTCAAAAGTTTTCACAGGATAAAGAAACAGATGGAAGAGTTCTTGCCAGCTGCTCTGAGATATGAGTTGAAGACTTCCTTTTCTCCGGGTCATGGAAAGACACAGCTGAGGACTGCAGAAGGTCCTCTATATCCAGATAAGAAATTCGAAACAATTACGAATGAGATAGAGTGATATAAAACATTTTTTACATACACTTGCACATTAGCTACTAATTAGAATGTAAATTATTCCACTTGAATATAGAAAAGAACAAACACATCAGCGTGGAAGATGCTCAGGATAGATTAATTCAAGAAAAAATGTTTTGCTGTGGCAACCTTTAATAAGGGAAAAGCCGAAAGAGAGTAGTAGTAGTACACTGTAAAATAAACAAAATAATAATAATTAGGGTAATGATTCACATCTATATTTTATTACTTGGACCAACTAAGAAATATTAATTTGCCCAAAAAAATTATTTTTATGTCTATAAAAATATTTAGTATAACTTGAAACCTACAAAATGATGTTTATACATAACAATTTCTCATTTAAGAATCTATCCACTTTAAAGTTTCAATAAGGACTAATTCTCATTCTTTATTTATGAAATGTATTATAATCAACTTTATCCAATCCAGCGGATAATAATAAATTAATTTAAATGTTTTAAACTGCTGAAGTCTCTGAATAAAAGTATCGGCAAACCATGGCCTCGGCAGTTAAATATAATATAACATTATAATCTCAAACTATATGTAAAAGTCAATTCGTCAATGTAGATTTTCACTACCACACAACGTTCAAACATTAATTGCTGACAATCATCAATCTAATTTGCAAATACATTTACAAACTTTTTGTAGTAGTTGAAGTAGTTGTCACCTCGAAATTTGAATGATAAAGAGCAGAGGTGACTTGTCTTCACTTTCTTTATTTAATACGCATGCAAGTTTACTAGTAACCTTAAATTTTAAATTTATCCAAATTAATACTTTTTTGAGCACCTAATGAAAATTTTTAGATTCAATGATATTTTGAAGATAAAATAAAACAAAGAATTGCAAATTAAATCAAAAGACAAACTCGACCTTCCTCTGCATTCGGATGAACCTTCGCACTTGGAGCTGGGTTCGACTTCGACAGTTCAGACGCAAGTGGAAGGAACCTCGTTGGTCCAAACCATTAAAGGTAACTGCACGTACAAGTTGCAGGTAAGGGGGACACGTGGTTCCACCTTTCATCCTGTGTGCCGCTCCCGTTCGTTGGACGACATTCGATTGAGCTATGCTTCGCTAGCTCAACAGGGGGAATGTCTAACACCCGTAGACCCACCTGCAGTTACTGCAGTTTCCATAGACGATACACCAGATTCAAATTTTCCGAATCCAGGATCAGGGGATACACCAACACTTACACATATAGAGAGGGACAGAGCACAGAAACAGGCTCTACAAATTCAGCATCGAACAGGAAACTTATTTTTTGCGCCCAGAGGGGAACCTCTGGCCCATTGTGTAAGTGCCGACTGTGTGTTTGGAGCAGGAATTGCAATACGGAGTACACAAAGTCAAAGCACAAAACAGACAGAAAGGTGAATGTGCTGTTACTAATGAAGTAGACAGGATTGTGTTTCATTTAGTAATAAAAAACCCACGTATTCGGATTTTAGAAGTTGTCTCAAATGCATGAAAAAATATTGTCTTGAGAATCAAATCCAGATGATTTCCATTCCTCGTCTAGGTTGCGGATTAGACCAATTAGAATTTGAGAGAGTTTTCAAAATAGTTAAAGAAGTTTTCAGTGACACGAGTATGACCATCACTGTTTACACATTCTAAGAGATTGAATGGAACTAGAACTTTTTCGTTTGGACCCGAGATTTGATCCATTCAGAGACGAAAACGGTGAGATTGATTTGAGACGTCCACGTCCTCAAAATCAGCCACCCTTCAGACTTCCAAGACGTAGGAGTTCTGTATTTTTTATTATATTTTTATTTCTCATACATCTTCGTTTAGTGACTATCCGCACTATATATCATTTACGAATAGTACTTTCTTACTAACCTGATGTCTCCTGCTTGAATGGTTTGTACTATTTAGACTTAGAATAGGGAAATAGAATTGTGGATGTCATAAGGTTAAAAAGCAAAAAAGAAACGTTTTTTGGCTTTCATTGAAGAAATTACAATCGAATTTCTAAAAAAAAAAAAAAAAAAAACTTCTAACAATTTTATAAGATTATACATCCCAAGTTATTTTCCAGTAACGATGGCCAGGATGCAAGTTCAGCTTTTGGAAAATTGGCCTCTAATGATTTTCCTAGTGATAATTTCAATAATAATTACAGGGTCGATCCTAGGACTAACAAGTGATGGAACCCCTCCAGAAAGAGGCAATTCAAACACCACTCCAAACAATAACAGAACACGTAGATCAGTCGTACCAGAGGATAAATGCCTTAAAAATTATGGGGGAATAGAGTTGACATATGTAAAAGGATCCACCACTTCCTTTACCTTTGATTTATGTGATGTAATAAGTTGTAAGAAAGACACTCGCGACTGGAATGGGTATGAAGCATACTTATGTATGAATCACGAAGTTGATGGGAGCTGTAATGGTATAGGGACAATATGGTATAACACCTGGTGCCCTGATTGGGATGGGGTAGTTGCCTATACAGCGACATGGAAACCTGACCCAATCCACAGTAGGGTTATGAGATTAGATTGGAAACCATGGACTCGAATAGCTCTTCAAAGGGATCACTCAAACAGTGGGAATCCTATAACATTCTCCATAGATCAATGGGTTGAAAAGCCTTATAAACAACCAAACGACTCCATACTCTATCCATCCTTAGGGGTGGATGCGAACGGAAAAGACCCCCAGAGTCTAGTAAAAATAAGAATTGTCGACCAACCAACAAAACCCCATGTAGAAGATTTTAGTATTCAGAAAGATGGCGATAAAGTTATAATTGAAATGGATTACACCAAAATTACCCCTGACAAATTAGTGAAACAAGCTACAGGGTATGGAGAAAATAATTTGTGGCTCGAATGGGTGGCTAACAGCGCCAGAGCAGTGGGTATGGAAGGATGTATAGCTTGTGCAAAAGCACATGCCACTTTAAGAACCCGCACCATTGATCAAAACAAACCAACAAGGTTACAACTGTAACCTTCTGTAACTGTAACTTCTTGGCCTGACAAAAGAGGCCAATCCCAAAGGGTGTGATACTGTACATACTCGTGTAAATTCTTATACAGTGTATATAGTCTGTGTATACAGTGTAAATTCTGCTCATGCATCTGTAAATAAGATTTATATCTATTCCTGCGTAGATGGCTCATGGTATCTGTAAACATAGTCTCTGTTCATAGCTTTTAATTCACATCTCTGCACATGTACATTCTGTATATTTTAGCTTATAACCGATATTCAGCACTTACTGCTATAGCACTTCTGGTTAGACATAAACCGCATTTTGTTGCCTTGGACACTGTGTTGAATGGTCATGATTAAATTGGCCAATGGGCAAGAGCGGGCCTCTACTGGTACTGTGGTGGAGATTGGCTCTTTGTCCGAATTAAGAAAGACATGGAGGGAACTTGCGCACTAGTCAGACTAATGGCACCCCTCACACTCATTGGACACAGAATAAACGTAACTAATCAAATCAAATCAGAAGTAGAAGAGATCTTCATGCAGACCATTTGCAAAGTTTTCAAGAATGATGATGTAGTGATCAAAATGTATGTTCTGTGAATTGCGTCCTTTGTTTCAGAAAACATCCACGGGACTCTCCTTGCATCGTTACAATCACTTGTTAAATGTTTACTGTAGGATTGCTAAATTTGACTTAATTTTCTATTTTTCCTAATTAATCTTAGAGTGGTAGTTTAAGTTCACTCTTCTTATTCCAACCCCAAAAATGGTGAAGCTTTGGGAAAGAAAAATGTTTTAGTAATCTAGTCTAGTAATTGGAATCATTGTTATAATCATTGCTTTCATGATGGAATATTCAGAGATCCACACGAATCAAACCAGATCGTGTCGTCTGATAAAGCTAACTTCCGGCAGACTGGTGTTTCTCCAGGTTTGGAGAATTGGAGCTAAATTATACAAAGAAAAGTAAAATTTCAATTATCTAAAACTATAGTAGAACATTCTGGAGTTAATAATCCCCTTGATGAATGGTTCACTAATGCATTTGGTAAATACAAAGCGATGATCTTTTTGATGACAGTTATGACATTGAAAAACGAGACACTCTACCAGGTCCACCACCTGCTTACTCTATGCCACTCCTAAAAAATTCTGATGATGATGATGATGATGTTTCTTCTGTTTAAATGGATTTAATTGTTGTTCTGTTTTTCAGATTTTCAACTCATTGTTTGCTCTTGAAATATTTAAGTGATAGAATTGTTAAATGATCTAATGGTAACTTTGAATTGTTGACCGGACTCGGGATGTTTTTTCTCATATAATCACTTGCATGTTTTACTCTTAAAAGGTTGTTAGTATTACTCACTTGTTGCGAATTACGGGAATGTTATAGTTAATATTTGTATGCAGCATGATTATGTATTCTATCAGACATGCTTGTAACCGCCCAAAAGCTAATTAGGGGGTTGATTGAACGTCTTTCCCTGGAAAAAATCAATTGAGAATTGATTAAGCCAATTAGGGTTTTCGGCTCAATCCTGATGGGACATGCTGATAGCTAGCTTTCTTTATTTTTCTCACCCCCAATATGCTATGCAGATTGACTTGTAGTGACTGCTCATACGCTAATTAGAGAGTCGGCCCAGGTGTCTTTTCCTCAAAAAGGTTTTTCGACCTGGCCCGGTCTGCACATAATTGGGCTGTTGTTTCTGATATGTGTGACATCAATGTCACAACAGGGGGAGTTGTGGGAGTTTTGTTTAATATAGCTTTATATTCATTGTATACATTAATCAGCTAAAGTGAAGATCATATACTCTAACTTTGTTCTTAAAAGTTTGGATGTTGTGAAGTCAGTGATTACGAGACGAGGTCAGGAAAGATGCGATCTGCCACATAACCCTCATTAGTGCAGAATTTGATTATCATTAAGAGAAAATGTAATTGTCACATGTTGAAATTGAATAACAAGAGATGTGTCAACAAATCAAAAGGACTAATTGAAAACAGACTATGCCTAACAACCGAAAGATAAATGGAAGGAAAGTAAAATCTGACGTTAGGTGTGTCCAGAAAACGTATTTAAGCTCCACGGACCGAAGCTCGACGAAGTCCAGAGAAAGGAACCGAACTCTGTGCTTCCCAGCGCTGCATTATATACTTGGTCTCTGCTTCAATGTGCTTGTGCTTAAATTTCTCTGTAATAAAATGTTTGACTCATTGGCATTTCAGTCTTGAGCTGAATTTTGAACACGCAGGGGCCTGTTTCGGCCAACAATGCACACCCAGGTATTTATAAGATTCTACTCTCTCAATGTCCATTCCCTGGATGTGCATTGGTGGGATGACAGTAGACTGTCGCCGGCGAAAATCCACCACCATCTCCTTAGTTTTCCCTGCGTTGATCAGGAGGTGGTTCCGCCGACACCAGTCCACAAAGTCCTGAGTGAGTCCTCTGTACTCAGCATCGTTATCTCCTGTGATCAACCCAACAATTGCTGAGTCATCAGAGAACTTCTGCAGAACACAGCCGTCCGTGTTGTGTCTGAAGTCTGAGGTGTAGAGGGTGAAGAGGAAAGGAGCCAGTACAGTCCCCTGTGGAGCCCCCACACTGCAGCTCAGAGTGTCAGACACACAGTCCTTGGCTCTCACAAACTGTGGCCTGTTTGTCAGATAGTCCATGATCCACTACGTCAGATAGAGGTCCACACCAGCCTCCTCCAGTTTGTGTTCCAGAAGCACCGGCTGGATGGTGTTGAAGGCGCTGGAGAAATCAAAAAACATGATCCTCACGCTACTGTCGGGCTTCTCAAGGTGAGAAAGAGCTCGGTGCAGAAGAAAGATGACGGCGTCTTCCACTCCTGTGCCATGTCTGTAGGCAAACTGCAGTGGGTCAAGGTAGGTTCCCACAGCAGATCTGAGGTGACCCAGGACTAGTCTCTCCGGTGTCTTCATTAGATGGGACGTGAGAGCCACCGGTCTGAAGCTGTTGAGGTCTTTGGCCTGCGGTGTCTTAGGCACTGGTACCACGCAGGAGGTCTTCCAGAGCTGTGGGACCTTCCTCAGCTTGAGGCTCAGATTGAAGACTAGTTCCAGGACTTCACACAGTTCATCTGCGCAGGACTTGAGGAGTCTGGAGCTGATGCCATCTGGTCCGGCTGCTTTCCTACCGTTGATTCTTTTAAGCTGGTTTCTCACCTGTATACTGGAGAAAGACAGGGGTTGTGGTGGTGTTGCAGTATCAGTGAGTAGAGGGTCTTGATGGGCTGGTTCTGCAGGAGGTGCTGATGGTGTTGAAAGCAGCTGCTGCGGGGTGGGGGGGGCTGCTTGGTCGAATCGATTAAAGTGATGGTTCAGGTCATTGATTCATGTCCCCCTCCACCTGAGGGTGTGGTGCTTTAAAGCCAGAGATGGTTTTCAGGCTTTTCCACACTTCCCTGGTGTTGTTTCGCTGGAGCTGCTTCTCCATCTTCCTCCTGTATCTGGTCTTCCCCTCTCGAATTTTCCTCCTCAGCTCCTTCTGTACACGCCTGAGTTCTTCCCTGTTCCCGGATCTGAACGCTCTCTTCTTCTCCTTTAAGAAGACTTTAATCTCAGAGGTGACCCACGGCTTGTTATTAGCGAAATGCCGTACCACTCTGGATGGAACAGTGTTTTCACAGCAGAAGTTAATGTATTCAGTGATACAGTCTGTGATGGCATTAATGTCCTCCCTGTGTGGGTCACAGAGCTCCGTCCACACTGTGGTGCTGAAACAGTCTCTGAGAGCCTCCTCACTCTCTGGTGTCCACCTCTTCACTGTGCGAGACACCACCGGCTGCCTGTGCACCGCAGGTTTATACACGGGCAGAAGATGCAAGATGTTGTGATCAGCTCTGCCCAGCGGCGGGAGAGAGGACGCGCTGTAAGCCTCTTTGGTGTTGGCGTAAAATAAGTCCAGTATTTTATTGTCTCTGGTGGAACAGGTGACATACTGGGTGAATGTAGGTAGAGCAGCTGAGGGCGGAGCGTGGTTAAAGTCCCCAGAGATCAGGAAGAGAGCCTGTGGATGCTGTGTCTGCAGCCCGCTGGTGACAGAGAGCAGGCTCTCTGAAGCTGCGTTGGCATTAGCCGAGGGAGGGACGTACACAGCGATTATTATCACGTGTGTAAACTCTCTCGGCAGGTAGACTGGTCTCATGCCCACCGCTAGCAGCTCAATGTCTCTGTTGCACAGCTTTGTTTTAACAGTACAGTGTCCTGGTTTACACCATCTTAAGTTTACGAACACAGCCAGGCCCCCTCCCTTCATCTTACCGCTCTCTTGCGTTCTGTCCGCTCGTATCAAATGAAAGTTATCCAGAGACACAGTAGAATCCGGGATGGTGGGAGTTAGCCAGGTCTCCGTGAACAGAAGAACGCTGCTTGTTTTATATTCCGGTTGATGCCGCGTGAGCGCCGCGAGCTCGTCCATTTTGTTGGAAAGCGATCTTACATTTCCCATGACGACGGAAGGGAGAGCCGGTCTAAAGCGTCTCGTTTTTTCCCGACGTTGTCGTCCAGCGCGCCGCCCCCGGCGAGTCTTCACGAGTAGCTCAGCGGGGATATCGTGTCTGTGGCCGTGGAGAGAAGCAGCGTTGCAAAGCTCCAACAGCCGCTCCGTTGTGTACACAAAAACGCGCGTTGCTACTCCGAGGCACATTTCGTCCTTAAATCAGCAAAAACTAGCGGAAAAAAAACTATGTACAAATGACAAAAATAACTTAATTTAACGAAATAATAAACAATTTAACGAAAAATCCTTAAATAAAACATAGGAAGAATTAAAAACAAACTTCGAACGTAAGAGCTGTCGTGACAAGCTGCCAGCTTAACCGGCGCCATGGCAACAAAAATAAATAAATAAATAAAAATAAAATAAATAAACAAATCGATTATTAAGGTCATTAATTTTAATCTGCATAATTCACATTAAATGAATTCATATTCATTCAGCACAAGTCATATTAAACTTTAAAACAAAGCTTTAGTTCAGCTGAAGGAATTCTTCTTTACACTAATAAACATTGTTCATCCTTACACTGTAACGCTTACGTTAAAAGTGCAGAGTGGGAAGAACGTTTATTGAAGCAGTAGTTTGCATAACAGTTGCATAATCCGTGGGAGAACGAAAAATAAAAGACAATTACAAATAACACTCCCGTCTTTAAGTTAACGCTCACCCAAGCACCCAATCCTGGTCCTAACGCCCGCCGGATTATATCGTCCGCACGTTAAACCGTTTCGGCAACAACTGACAATCTAAAATACGAATTGTCTGCGAGTTATAATCGTTCAGGGAATACCAATATGTGAATGCGCGCAGATGAGTTGAGCCTGAAGAGAATCCGATCCTGCGTCCCGCGGAGCGGAAAAGACGTGCAATGAATGAAGCGATTTATAGAGAAATGAACTATTCTTTAACAAAGTAAAATCATACTTATTTTATTTTTAATCATTCAGATAATTGAAACGACGTTATGTACTTTTCGGGAATTAAAGAACCGAATTACAAAAATGATTTGAATCTCCACACCTTGATTTCGGATACAATAAGTCGTTTTATTTAAAATAGTCCGATTGGATTATTGTAATCGGATTGGTTATACGCGTTTTCTGTGATTTATTTCGCGGAAAAACTGGTGGAATTGTCCTGGTTGAATGTTTATTTCAGATACGTGGCTGGCTTTTAACTAAGGAATAAAAACGACAAACTTAAATAAAAACTATTTCTTCAGGTGATTTCTGTGTTACTTCATTTAGACTGTATGTATTAAAGAAGTATTTCGACTCTATGTACGTCCAGCATGTATAGCAGAGTTGACAATAAAGCTGATGAAGTTCATTGCAGCGAAGGCACGGAAGAACCGAGGCCTATCATAAAACTAGCCGTTTGATACTCGCCTAATGGCAAAATATTAGACGATTCCATATATGCAATAAAATAACACACAAAAAAAGACTACAACCAAGATGTCGCCACCTCCTTGCTGCTTTTTAATGATTGCAAAACGTTTTTTTTAAGTAAATGTTTGTCTAGCCGTTATACCAACAAGGCCGGCCGTGAAGCCTGGGTGTTGAGTTTGACTGTTGGGGGATGCCGTGAACTTTAGCGACATCTCCATCAGCTAATACATATTACTTTAGAACAAATACACGCCGTGCATCTTAAAATCTATATCTTAACGTTGTTAAAGCATTGATAAAAGACTATATAATATATAAAATATAATACATTTTAATAACATTAATAAAAAGTGCGTACCTAGTACAGCTTGCAAGCATGTCCTTGATGGCTCCTTTGGAAATTGTCCACAGGTGCAGAGACCCACTTGAAAAGGTCCACCCACCAATTAACTATAGGAGTTCCTTCGCGGGCTTGTGGGCGTGACTGACCATATTTGGAAGTTGTGTGTGTGTGAAGTGGGTGCAGTAGCGGTACAAAAGGTTTGGGGGGCGCATGTGAGCACACACACCACACACACTTTTTGGTTAAATCCTCACTTATGAGCCTGACTTAAAAAATCAATTGCCATACTTTAGCATGGTTTAGCAGTCGTTTCTACATAGTCATCTGTTAGGGGACGTCGGTTTTTGTCCCCTAAACTTCTGTCTTGTCAAGGTTGAGTTGTAGGTGATGTTCTGTCATCCAGTTGGAGATATCTGAGAGACAGGATGAGATTCTGCTGGAGACGGTCGGGTCGTCTGGTTGAAAAGACGTGAAGAGCTGTGTGTCATCTGCGTAGGAGTGGTAAGAGAATCCATGTTTGTTAATGACCTTGCTCAAAGAAGTTGTATAGATGGAGAAGAGTAGCGGTCCAAGCACTGATCCTTGGGGAACACCAGTGGGTACAGGAGACAGTGAAGGTTCTCTCAGAGAGGTATGACCGGAACCACTCCAGAGCAGTGCCGGTGATGCCCATTCCTGTCAATGCAGATAGTAGGATCTGGTGGTTTCCGGTGTCAAAGGCGGCTGATAAGTCAGATGTAAACAGATGTTATTGCAATGGCAGCTAAGGAAAAGGTATTTCTTTCTGTAAATCGTGATCATCTGTAGATATTATTGTCTTTTGTAAAGGATGTGTAATTGAATGCTATGCTTAGGGAATGGATGTGTTTGCTGCAAATTCCTATGTTGTGGTTACCTGGCTACCACCACTTGATTTGGACCCATTTTTATCATTTCCGGTACGACAGTAAAGTTTTCTTTTATCTAAAACTGGAAAGGTTCTAAATGCAGTTGCAACAATTGACAGTTTTTTACAAACAGGATGACATGGCATCCAAGGATTGTGTTCCGTTCCCTGCTTGAAAGCCAGGACACTGGATGTTATGTGTATGTTGTTTCCTTAATTTTTATGTCAATATAATGTGTATAATTTCCCTGAATCAGTTTCTAATTAAACTGATTATTAAGATGACATTTATGTAAAGTGATAATAGATGATTAAGTGATAATAGGATTCTGTATACTAACAACTGTACTTCACAGGTTATGAAAACAAGGCTATTTACTTTTTTGATTCAAATCATCCCTACGGGATTGGTGATTCGCTACTCGTGAATGTTTTCAGGTTGCACCAATGTAGATGTTTTTTTCAGAGTTCAGAGTTTGCAGTTCAAGGTTTGCTGTTCTGAGTTCACAGTTCCTTCAAAAGTTGTTTGTTTTGTTCTCTGCATGATGTTCTGCATGTTTCCTTTATATTCTATGTATAGACATTCTTTATATATGTATCTATTATTCTATGTTGTATATAAGTGATATATATATATCATATATACGGTGTTGGGCAAGTTACTTCGAAATTGTAATATGTTACATATTACTTATTACTGTTTGTAAAAAGTAATAAGTTACATTACAATATTACTTTCTCAGAAATGTAATATATTACATTACTTTTATATTACTTTTAAGTTACTTTCACCAAAATAACTACAGAAGTAGAAATTAACGTCCTAAAATAACAAGATGTACTTTTTACTTGTACAGTAATTTATGTTAAAACCAGTGGAAGACATAGAGTTATGTAGCGTAATGACTGTGGCTCTCCAAGCTACAAATAACAATATACATAATCTATAATTGTAGGGTGACCATATATTTTGTTTTCCAAAAAAGAGGACAATCAGCGCGGCCTCGAGACAAATTCAGACAGGCTTCTCGGAGGCTGATGAACATGCTTTAATGTGCTTCAATGTTGCTAAACTATAACTTAGTAAAAATAATCACTTAACTTAAAACAAAATCAGTAAAAACCTAAATAGGTAACTATTTTAGTCAGAATTTTTTGAATAATGAAAAATGTTTTTAAAAATGTGATTGTTTTTAAAAAAAATAATAATACAAGAAAAAAGTCGGCCCATTGTTTCAAACGATACGCGCAATTTCATTCTCAAATATTACTTTCTCATATAATTTAAAGCACGGGTTGTGAACCTGCGTACACGTGTATTAGTCGTTTGAAGAAGAGGGAAAACCGGACATTATCGTGAATTTATAAAATCCGCCCGGATGTCTGGGGAAAAGACGCTTGTCAACACTAATAATTAACTTTAAAAAGTGTTAAAAGTATGGTAGACAAAGCGATTTTCCTCCAACATCAGTGAATAACTTGGGTATATCTGATACCAGACACAACAGGACTATGTAAACTTCAGTGCGTTTTATTCATTTTGAATGACTCACCACACAATACTGTCCTGCTTTCTGGTCATAAAGTGCAGACGACACTGTCGTTGCTGTTTTCTTTCTCTTCAGGTCGAGCGATCTAATGGCAGTTCGACGTGTTTTTTTAAATAGCTGTTTTTTGATGCCGACAATTCAGCGGTTGCATTTCACCACAATGTTCTTGTTTTTTACAAAACTGAAACAATGCGCATAAGACCATCTCGCGAATGTACCACCGGCTGTTGTTTATTGAATGTTCAAATGTGCCGCGAGGGCGCGCTCTGGCCCGTGCACAGCCGCCAATCAGAGCCACAGCTGTCAGCCGCTAGCTCAGAGCACAGCCAATCGCTCAAAGCACACCTCGAGCTCAGAGCCAATCACTGCACACCTGAAGCTCAGAGCACAACCAATCGCTGCGCACCTCGAACTCAGAGCGTTACAAAATACAACGCTCCACCAGCGAAAGGCGGAACGAATGACTTACGCGTCTATTTGCGAACATGAAATGTTAAATGTTTGATTTACTGTCTTGAAAGTGAAAGATTTGATGTAACGCAAGCGTTACTTGCATGTAACGAGTAATATATTACTGAAAATACTAAAAGTAATAAGTTACACTACCACGTTACAGCAAAAAGTAATATATTAGTGTAATATGTTACTTTTGTAACGCGTTACTCCCAACACTGCATATATATATATATGTCTGATGGTAACGACACTCCTCAGCAGCCAGACCGGCGTCGTTTCCACCGGCAGGGATGCGTTCCTCCGGCAGGGATGTGGTATGTGGCGTCGTCTCCTCCGGCCGTGGGAGTCTGATGACATATATGACACTTTAAAATTAATTTTCTGGACAATTCCACAATAACTTTTTTTGAAACTTCACATACATAAACTAGAGATGCCCCTGAACAAGAATCTACCTTTAACAGAAGATGTAAGATTTAATTGTTATTAATTTGTCTTATGTTTCATTATAATGTATGACACTTTAATTTAATTAAATTAAAATTAATTTCCTGGACAATTCCACAATAACTTTTTTTGAAACATACATAAACTAGAGATCTAGTCTGTCTGTCTGTCTCTCTCTCTCTCTCTATTCTGTCTATCTATATGTCTGCCTATCTATCTTTCTAGCTATCTATCTAGTCTGTCTGTCTGTCTTTCTGCCCATCCATCCATCCATCCATCCTGCTTAGACCTATTGATGACGGCGATTTGACCGTGTCTGACTGTTGAACCTCTGGTGAGTTTGTACTGATGTTGAAAATGTAACTTCATGTGAACGTTAAATCGGAATCAGCATTCTTTATTTATCCCCTTGGGGAAATTCTCCTTCGTTTCAGAGTTCCCAATAAACCTTTGCTTATAATAATAGCAACAGCACACTTAAATAGATAAAAACAGCATAAATAGATAAAAAAAACAAGTCTTGGAAAAATGTAGACAATGTGTACTATCTTAGCAGTCACACACATGGTGGTGATTCGGAAGAAGTAAAAACCTGTGTGTGTTACAGATTATTGTTATATAGTTTGATGGCTACAGGGAGGGAGGGTTTTCTGTGTCTTTCCGTTGTGCAGCGTGGAAGTCTGAGTCTTTTGCTGAACGTGCTTCTCAAACAGGTCAGAACACTGTGGAGATGGTGAGGGAAAGTCCAGAATGGTTTCAATTTGAAATCAACTGCCTCAGGAAATAGAGCCCTTCATATAGCCTTTCAAATAGAGCTCTGGCCCTTCTTGTAGACTGCATCCAGTCCCAGTCCATCACCAGCCCAGTTCAGTTTGTGATCCAGGTAGACCCACAATTACTCATATACCCCCACAATGTCCACATTGATGTTGATTGGGGTCATTGTGGTCTTTGTCCTCTTCATATCCACCACTTTTGTCTTTGTGAACCATCTGCAGCCGAACGGAAAAAGAGATGACACCAGGCAACAAAGTCACCAACCACCGTCCTATACTCCCCCTCATCACCCCCTGTTATGCACCCAACTACCGCAGAGTCATCTGAAAATTTTTTGGAGAATGCACGTCTCCCAGCAGTAGTTGAAGTCGGTGGTGTAGAGAGTGAAGAGGAAGGGAGAGAGGACAGTCCCCTGTGGGGCCCCAGTGTTGCTGATCAGACTGTACAACGTGCAGTTCTGTAGGCGAACATACTGTGGTCTTCCAGTCAGATAGTCCTCTATCCAGGTCACTAGAAGGGAATCCCTGAGTTCAGCTTTTCAGCCAACAGAGCCGGCATGATGGTATCAAAAGCACTAGAAAAATCAAAGAAAGTGATTCTCACTGTGCTTGCTGGGGTGTCCAGGTGTGTGTGGACTCAGTTAATCAGGTAGATGATGGCGTCTTCAACTCCTAGGCGAGGCTGGTAGGCTAACTGGAGGGGATCCAGATATGGTTGGACCATGGCCAGCTGCTCGAGAATTAGTCTTTCCAAGAACTTCATAATTTGGGATGTCAAAGACTGGCCTATAGTGCTTGGGGTTGCTAGGATGTGGCTTTTTCGGGACTGGGACTATACATGATATCTTCCAAATCTCCTGAACTTTTTGTATGCTCAAACTCATATTGAAGATATGATGGAGCGCTCCACTTAGCTGGGGGGCACAGGTTTTGAGTACTCTTGGGCTTACTCCGTCTGGGCCTGCTGCTTTGCCTGCATGTAGTTTACTCAAATGCTTTCTCACCTGTTCCTTGGAGTGTTGATGTGTGGTGTGGTTGAGGTGTGAGAGTATCTCCCCGTACTAGCCCATCAGTAGGGGGGGGGTCAGTGGACAAGGCGTGAACGTGGCCATCAAGGTTAGGTGTTGGAATGGAGGGGGGTAGTGCAATGACTAGTCTTTGTCCCAGCTCAGAGTTTGAGCTTGTGGCATTTTGTTTTGGGGTCGCTGTGTCGAATCTATTAAAAAAGTTGTTAAGCACGTTGGCTCTTTCCATGTTGCCATTTTCTCCTCCCCTGTTTTTGGGTCTGTACCCAGTGATAGTTGTCATACCGCTCCGAACTTCTCTCATGTTGTTGTCTTGGAGTATGCCTCCTTTACATTAGCATACGTACATCAGAGGCCTGTACTATGAAGCTGGATTAGTTGGCTAGCCAGGTAAGTTTAGGCTTAGTTTGTGCCAATCCGAGGTTTTGGGTGCTATGAAAGTAGCTCAGCTGAGATCGGTGTTCATCGCCATAGTAACTGATGCTACACAGCTAGCCTGCTCCGGGGCAGGCTATGTTCGGGATTTGAGATCGCAGACTGATAACTGACCAATTAGGTGGGAGTAAAGCGACACGTGACGCAAGTAAGTTTCAGTGTCTGTTACAATGGCTTGTCCTTTTCTTGCAAATCCTGTGGATATTGGCGCACAAATTGTTCGACGAGCACTTTGCAGAGAAAGAGTGTTTAGGGACCGGCAAAATCCCTTGGCTTTCCCTGATGCATATCTATATGAAAGATATAGATTTTCCGCTGACGGAATCGCATATCTTTGCGAACTTCTCGAGCCACACATAACAAATGTTACACGTAGAAGTCACGCACTTACGGTACCGCAAATAGTATGTATTGCTTTGCGTTTTTTTGCGAGTGGTACATACTTGTATGCGGTTGGTGACGCAGAGAACATGGGAAAAAACACAGTTTGTAGAATGATCCGTAAGGTGGTTGGCGCACTGCAGATTTACACCAACAGCTTTATTGTGTTCCCTGGACATTTGGCAACCATGACCATTAAAGAGGGCTTCTACAAAATGCTGGTGAGAATTGAATAGGGTGAACATGACCTAATTAAACCTTTTTGCATGTTCCTTTTAAATAAGCAGAAAATTTATTTAACCATGCATTACATGCTCAAAGTGTTTATGTAATAATTCTCCTAAGGATTTCCTAGAGTCTTAGGAGCAATAGATTGCACACACGTTGCAATCTCCACATCACTTGGACAACATGAGGCAGATTATGTGAATAGGAAGTCCTTTCACAGCCTCAATGTTCAGGTAGGCATGTGAGCAGACACCTTTAAACTGCAGAAAGTGTGAAAAACAATGTCTACATATAACATTGACCATCAGTTCACTTCATCTGTAGATGACTTCGGACCATGACTGCCTCATTACCAGCTTAGATGCAAAATGGCCTGGCTCTGTGCATGACTCACGAATATTTCGTGAATCTGCATTGTGTCAACGCTTTGAGGAAGGTCAGTGACATTTTGAACACTGCATAAACCTTGTGTTATTTTTGTGTTAACCTAACTTACGCAACCATTTTCTTTTTTATTACAGGAGTTTTTGATGGCCTCTTGGTAGGAGATAGGGGTTATGCATGCCAGAGGTTTTTGCTCACCCCTTATCCTGACCCTCAAACAGGTCCACAAAACCGCTTTAATGTGGCTCTTACCAAAACCAGGATTAGGATTGAGATGACATTTGGCATCCTGAAGGCACGCTTCAACTGCCTTCGAAGTCTGCGAATGTCACCAGAAAGAGCTTCACAGATAGTGGCTGCATGTGCTATTCTGCACAACATAGCCACTATCAAAAAGGAGCGCGTACCACTGCATAACCAGTACCTTCCTGATGAAATTGACCCCATAACACTTGACCATCCTCAAGGCACAGTTGTAAGAGATGCAGTAACAGCACAATACTTCACATAATAAAAAAGCACACTGAAACCACAGACATGTCAAATCTTTGTATTTGTTGCAACCATCAGGAGAAAGAGAGAGATATAGGAGAACATAATTAAAATTAGTTTTGATTTATCTACTGAAATCTTATTTTGCTAAGTTTAACTTACTGAGTCCTGTTTTTCCAGTTGTTTAATCTCAAGCTTGATTTTTTTTATTTGCAGTGTCCTCAGCTCACAGTCGAGCTCCTTCAGTCTGCAGTCCAGTTGTAATGATCTTTTGTAAAGCGCTCGGACAGAGTCACTTTCAACCTGAAAAGCAACATACACATTCACTAAGATTTCCACAAAATCATTAATAAGGTTTTTCATATATGTTGAACCTTACATTGTTAACATTCCTGCGGCCCATGGAGATTGATGCCTCAGCTTCTTGTACAGGTTGTACAAAATCCTGTAAGGAAAAGGTGTGTAAGGGCCAATAATTTGTAATGCTACACAAATGTGGGCCAATACAAAATGACCTGTGAACACACCTCAGCAACTGTCTCTGAACAGACAGACAGAGTGTCTTCATCATTTGGCTCAACCTATGAGGTAAAAATAGGGCTATGTATAGGCTTCATCTTTTAGGTTCAGTGTTCTTTCAGATGCATACAGACCTCTGTCTGAGTGACCTCTGTGTGTATGAGTGCTGGCTTGAGTAAGGACACTGTATTTCCCTGTACTGTAGAACATACAGTCAGCTATATTTTAAACTTTACAATTATTCAATGCATTGCACACATACCCAGTGTCACTTGCTTCAATCAAAGATTGAATGATGTAACACACAGCAAGAGATGATTTTGTTCAGTACTCACCACTTTGAATTATATTTTTATATTTGGTCTTGACTTGCTGCCATGACCGTTTGGAGTTGGGATTGCACCTAAACATAACATATCACATGGAATAATACAGTTAAACAGTTATACATCTGACATAATGATGTGCACACACATGCACACAAACTATATATAGATATATACAGATAACAGACATAGATAGATCAACAAATATAGACAGATATAGAGATATATTGGTTAAATATACACATATACACCAATAGACACATAATGCATTCAGTAAAATCCGAGGACATGTATATGTATCTAGATCTATATTACGCACGCATTGACGCAATCTGCAATTTTTCTCCAGCAAACTTCTCTTGCTTTGGCCGCAGAGACCGTGTTACTGCGTGCTTGAAATGTACTTTTGTACTCGTCGTACTTTTGAATAATTATTTCCTGCTCCTCAGCAGAGAAATATACGGACCGCGTTCTCTCCATTTCAAACGTGATTGGATGCTCAGTGCAGACGTTACTCTTTTATGTAATCTTACTACTACTACTACTAATCTTAGCCTAACGATCAAAGCCTGAGTCGACAGAGACAGTTGTTACGCCGCTTCATGGGACCAATAAAGCCTGATTGCGTAGGTGTGGTTTTGTCAACTCGAAACTAATCTTCGAAGCCCGACTTTGTTCAACTCGCTTCATAGTACAGGGCTCTGGTCTATTGTTTTGTTTTCTCTGGTGGGACATTTCACAAACTAAGTAATTGTGAGGGCTTTGTCCACCCGTTTTGTGCAAGTTGATGTGGTTGAAATCACCAGAGACAGAAATGAATGCGTTTGGGTGCTGATTCTGTATCACGGCCATTAAAGAGTGGATAGAGTCAGAGGTTGTTGGGGTTTGCAGAGGGAGGAACAAAAGCAACCACAAAGATAACATGAGAAAATTCACGTGGAATATAGACTGGAATGATCTAAAACCGCTGTTAGCAAGCCTTGTTGTCGGCAAAGGCAATCACAATGTCCTCCATCTCCAAAGACTGGCGAACATCCCACTCGACTGAGAGAAGTGCCAGTCCTGTGAGCCTTTCTTGGCTGGACTTCATGTAGCTTTTTAGAAGCTGAAAAGCTCTTCTCACCAGAGGCCACTGACAAAGGGACAGTCAGGAGTAGACGCAAAACAATGCTTAAATTACTGTATAAATCCAGTAGCTTCTCACTGTAAATGTATGTAGCAGGGCCACCGGTTTGTGGAGACACAGGGGGCGGAGACGTGGGTTTGTAAATAACAAAGAGGTTTTATTTCAAGTCAAGTCAAGTCAAAGTTTATTTATATAGCACAATTTAACAACCACCACAGTGGA
>CM051493.1:14444485-14455198 GCA_028031935.1 Paedocypris micromegethes
TGGACAGCGGCTACTCCAGAACGAGCCATGGGATGGAGCAAGATGGCGAGGGGACTCCATCTATGCGGAGAGGACCAGGGTGCCAAGGAAGGTGTTCCGAGCTGGAGAGGCTGTGCAGCTGCCGCACTGCAGTAGAGCACCCCTGGATTCCTACCTGGCTCAACTGGACGCAGCCGCACATCTCCGGAGCTGCTATCGGCGGAGAGGCGAAAGTTTGGGAGCATTCGCCGCTCTTGTGCAGCTCATCTGTCGGCAGGCCTACCCCACCTTTCCGGCTGAAGCGTTGGAGACGCTGAGCCTCGACGCGTTCCTGCGGGGACTAACACCGGACCTGTTGCGGCATCATGTACGGTTGACATGGCCCGCAACGGTGCAGGAGGCTCTCGAGACGGCTGAACGAGCTGAAGGGATCCGGCACGCTGGTGTTCGTCGGGCTCAACCACTAGCACAGCCGGAGGAAGGACGGGCTGAGTGCAACGGGCGTCGGCGACGGGAGGAAGAGGAGGTGCTGATGGAGGAAGTGGTCGTGGAGATGCAGCTGGAACGAGATCCGCTGGAGCCCGGCCTTATGTGCTGGAGAGAGCCTGACCTCCAGCAACAGACCCCCCCTGATCCTGAGCCGGATGCTGCATCTGGTGGCCATCCTGAGGAGAATGAGGAAGGGCTGCAGGTTGAAACCGTTGTCGCCAGCGTACCTCCATGCCTGGACTTGACTGTGGGGGAGCTTGTGGAGCTCCCTGGTCCAGAGGAGGCAGGGTCGTCCGTCTCCCCGTTAACCTCCATCCAGGAGAGGGAAGTGTCCCTGGAAGAGCTGGAGCCAGAGAATGTGGCAGTGGAGGTAATGGTGGGAGAGGAGCCGGAGACGTGTGCTGCCGAACAGCTGGAGCGAAAGAGTTGTGCTACGGAGGATATGGCAAGGCCGGAGCAGAAGATGTGTTCTGGGGAGGCTGTGAGTCTGTGCCGGAATACAGTGATCGTGGTGACTGATTCTGTCACGGGCATCGAGGCGAAGCTGGGAGACGTGGACTGCGAGGGGTTGGAGTATGGCGGGCTGGAAGAGGAAGCCGCCGCAGAGGAACTCAACCGGGAGAAACCTCAGTTCCGGAGGGTCTCCACAGCTGACCAACACTACGTCAAGGTCCTTTCAGTTGGGCCAAGGCCCGCAGACCTCTGCCGAGATCTGGAGGGTGCGGGGTCTTCTTCGCATCCGGTATGGACATTGAATAAGGCCTGGGGATGGCCAAAGGTGGATTATTCAACAGCCGGAGTGTTGGCCGACGAGTCTGGGTCAGTCCGCCGGGTGTTTGACCCTGGTGGCCTGGTGACTTGTCCGGTGACCCACGAACTATCCCGAGACCAAAAGATTGCCCGGAGTTTTTGGGGGGCTATGGGGGCCTGATTTAATGACTTTGGACTCGGGTTGTGGGGACACTTAACCCTCTGAGGTGGGGGCTGTGTGGCGATCCACTGCTGCTGTGTGCTGTGCTGCAGCAGAGCCCCAGGAGGTGTGAAAACCCAGCAGGGGGTGTGGGTCACAGCAAGGGGGGTTAGCCCAATGCTGTCCCACAAAGCATTGCGGTTTCTGTTTAAGTTGTGTGTAAAAGTGTTGTTTTTAGTGTTTAAATGTTAATTTTATGTGAATCTTTTTGTATGAGTGTACTGTGTGTAGTGTGGTGGTCATGTTTGTCTATTTTTATAACTGTTTATTGTGGAATGGTTTACCTACCATGTGTGCAAGGTGTAGTCAGCCTAATGACCTGGCTGAAGTTTCTGTGTGTTCTTTGGGAAAAGGAAGAGTGGTAGTGTTGTGTGCATTGGAGAAAACTCTCTAATAAAGACCACCTCCTCAACTACGCTGTCTCTGTGTGTGATGTCAGCAGATACTCGGAGTCGTGCGGTGTATGGGGCACGAGTATCTTGAAGGCATCAGCGCTCTTCGGGAAAGCCAACGCCACCCACGAAAATCGTTACAATATTTAAATGTTTAACAATGCGAGTTTAAACACAAGCGGCTGCAATTAATAAAGAACCGTCATGTAGTAGAAGTTAAAGTATATGTGTCTAATATTAACTGAGTGAAACAATGCCAACAACAACAACAGAAAGCACAGTGAATTTAATGGCGAAAATAATTCACAAAACCAACATTTCGGTCTGGATTTGGATTTTGGCCTGGTTATTCACACAATGTGTCACAAATAGTAATTTGTAAAAAATATATTAGTATTATTGTAATGTAAGTGGCATTTATTCATACATTTTTTTTTTTTTCTAATTTTTTTAATTGGAACTAAGTCTGTAAACATTGCATAGAGTGTTTGTGTGTAATTTGAGCTGGACATAGAACAACACAACCTAACGAGAATGAGCTCTAAAAGGCTAGAAATGCGAAAGTACTTTCTTTTTAAAATATATTTAAGATTGAACTGTAGATTTCGGGTTTATTAATCTCCCTAAGCATGAAACTATGGTGAGCAAGCGTCCTCTTTTTACGTCATGTCTGGGGCGTCCGGACGGGTTTTATAAATTCACGAAAATATCTGGTTTTGACTCTTC
The DNA here is from genome assembly GCA_028031935.1 of Paedocypris micromegethes. Taxonomy (NCBI): domain Eukaryota; kingdom Metazoa; phylum Chordata; class Actinopteri; order Cypriniformes; genus Paedocypris; species Paedocypris micromegethes. The sequence goes on from CM051493.1 coordinate 14,447,042, forward strand.
TTTAAAGGACCATTGCACGTGTATGTAGGGTCGCCACTCGTGCTTTAAATTATTTGAGAATGAAATTGCGCGTCCCGTTCCATATATTTTCACCAATTGTTTAAAGCAGCATCTCATGCGAATCATCTTTATGAAGACGTCACCTTTTCTACTTTTGATTGGGTAATACCCGACGTCAATTTGATTGGTCTTTGAAAGTCTGTGGACAGGAGGGCGGGGCTTCCGGCAGAATCTGCAAAGTGATAAGAAAGAGAGAGAATGAGAGTCATTGTTAGATTTGAGGCTTTATCTGTCGAGGATGAGTGTCTGGTTCAGCCGCGCAGTCGTCAGTCTCGGATCCGAGGAAGGGAGTGGAGTGTGCACCAGAATAATCAACCAGAGTCAGAAGAATTCAGACAATCAGGTTTAATGCATCAGTGCAGATCTCCAACCCTCTTCAAAATAAGCAGGAAGTGTTACAGTTCTTATACCCTACTGCTCACGTGTCTTAATTACATCAGAGAAAGAGAAATCAACACCCGTCGAAAACAGGTCTCCTTCTAAGACAAAACAGATGTCGTTCTTCGTCCAAATCTTGATGAGTCGACAACGCTTGACCATAGCTTAAGACTGGGGTCAAAGGCATTAAACAAAATCAATCATTAGGAATTATATTTCTCAATCATAGGGAAACACATATTACATGCAGATACATCAATAGAATTCATGGATTTCTTATAGAATATATTTTAAACAATTATTTAATCTCGCAGACAGAGTGGCTCCAGAACTGCTGACGCCTGCCTTCTGGTCTGCGTCCGTATCTGCTGTTTTCCCTTGTTAGGCAAAACATCTTTTCCCGAAATGGAGCAAGCGGCCTCGGCACGACCCAGACAGTGCCGCTCAGTCTCCTGTGTCAGCGTCTTACTGAAATACACTCTTTAGAAATAGAATCACTTCAAAAAGTTTAATTACTAGAATATTAAAGTTAGATTAATTCTTTCAATTCTTTCAGTCATACTGTATTCAAATGGCTGATGCTTCTCCAAGTTAAACCCCACACGTCTTCAGAGATTGTTTGTTAGGTCAGACACATAAATATTAATATATTACGTATAGTCAATATTAGGGATGCACCGAATATTCAGCCACCGAAAATTTCCGGCTTTCCGGTTTTCTGGCGAAACACTTTTATCACCGAAACAATACTTAAAACTGTTCAATTTTTTACCTGCTTAGAAGTTTCGAGTTGAGATGTAAAAGGTCGAAAGTTAAGCATTTTATTTGAACATGTATATACTCGCTTATATTTAAAAGTAGCGCTGCTTTTATGTCGTTAGATAACATTGTAAATATATGCTCCATTTGGTTTTACACAACACGTGTGTGAAGAACATTTATTTTTACAACCTTTCAGCAGGCGTGCATATTATGGTTTATCTATACCTGAGTGGGACAAGTTAAACATTTTAGTTTGAATTATATTTTATACTCTTGATTGTTGCAATATGCTTAATTTTGCATAATTAACAACAACTTTTGTTTCAATTATTCTTTAAAACTGTATTATTAATGTAGGCATTTATATTCAATACCTTGATTTTAGTAAAGTTAGTACACCATCATAGCAATATGGTACTACTAATAAATGCTATAATTTCTTCCGGTGTTTTTTGGTTTTCGGCCAGGTTTTCCTCTTTTTCCGTTTCGACCAAGAATTTTCATTTCGGTGCATCACTAATTAATATCCTAATAAACAAAAGAATTCCCATGTATCAAAAATGAACAAATATATTGAAACTTTCTATATTATTCTGTCGTAAAAAAACATTTTAAACTGCCCACTGATTTTGCTCACTAATTGATAGATATTACAGATATTATTAGATATATTGTTGAAGCTGGATTTCCCAACAGAAGAGTTAATATTTAGAACAATTTTTCATATAATTCATTCATTCATTCATTCATTCATTCATTCATTCATCTACTTATTGGGAAAGAGTCTAGGACTATTATTTTGTAAAAGATTTAAGTTTTAACAAAAGTTAGTTTTGCACCATTGAAGCATTTTAAACTACATGCCTGAATATCCGAGAAGTCCTGCGCGCGCGCGCACGCGCACACGCACACACAAGCACACACACACACACACACACACACACACACACACACACACACACACACACACACACACACACACACACACACACACACACACACACACACCGCGCGCGTTAGACAGCAGTACGTACCAGATCACGATGTAGTTTAAATGTCTTAAAGTTGAGTAGATGGAGCAGTCTGCAAAAGACTAATTCAGCTCTATCATGTCATGGTAACGTGACGTCGTTCGGGGGAGGGGCGTTCAAGGGGGTGGGATTAGTTTAAATAGTTTAAATAATACAGAAAAGAAAAGACATAAAAAAAATAAAGAAAATAACAGTGAAGCGGAGAGAAAATAAAAGTGTAAAGAAAATAATGCTGTAGTTTTCCAAAGTGTTAGACGAGATTGCAGCCCTTTAAAAAAAAAATAAAGACATCACATTTTTTTCCCACATTGTCTATCTCCATTCCTCCTCTGTTTGGGTTTTCAGCTGAATTCCTGAACACCAGCACATTTCCTTCCCCCACACTCCCCACACTGCTGACGCCATTTGAATGCTTTTTTAAAATGCTTATTTAGAGTCTAACAATAATTTTATTATTTACAATTTTAACTTTTTCAATGTAATGCACTAACCTACGAGGCAGCTTTCTCCCTCTGGACTGACAGGCTGCTGAACACAAACATTTAAATTAAAAATAAAAATGTAGCATATTATTATTGTTGTTGTTGTTGTTGTTTTTGTTGTCAGTAAACACAGTATTTTGAATTTAGCACTGTACGTCTGCACTGTCTGGATTTCACAAATACAGCTTTTCATTCATGCTTTTAGTAATTTGACAATAAAAAGTTATTTGATTTGATTTGATAATGCCGGACTTGTAAACACTAGTTAGGCGGGAAGGTATTTAAAATGAGAATCAGGCTTTTTGTTTAGCTTAGAATAAAAATCAAGATTCTGGAATTGTTTTTTTTTTTATTTTATTTCAAAGATTTAACCCATCAGGTTGTCAGCACTTAAATGACACCTATTACGCTTTGCTTTAATGGTCAATAAATGAAAATAAATGAACATAAAAATGTTAAATCATAAAAACAGTGACTTGCCAGGAAACTAAAATAAAGTAATTGCATCATCCTTACCTGCTTTTAAATCACTAAAACACATATGTTTCCATTGCCATTTGACGCAGATTGATTTGTGACATTATCTTATTTGTATATTTTTATTTTGTTTGTTGTGTGATTTTTCTTATACTGCCACCTGTTTTTTATGTGTATTATCGTCAGTTTTACCTTATATTTTTTTTACCTTAGAACTGTGTTTCAATTGAAGAGAAATGTATTCTTTCTAGTGTTTAGATTTAACAAACTATCCTACTGTTTTAACGATTTAATACAAATATTTTAAAATCATTTAATGACTATAGATGACATAGAAGTTGCTATAATTTAATGCTGAGCGATAGAGTTATCAAATGAAGTCAGACAGAGAGACGCTCTGTGGAAGTTGCCATGTTCTTTGTGTCCAGGGAAGATAATCTATAACCCAAACAACCAGCCAGAGGACTAACAGACACACAAAGAGTATTACTTAATGTGAATTAAATTCTTGAATCCATTCTCGCCTCTGACTCTTCTCTTTATGGACACGCAGTGCACGTGGTACAATAAAAGTACATCTGCACAACACAATTAAGTCTGTGGTAAAAAGGGCTTGAAAATAATGTTACAGTTTTATTTACAGTTCTTTATAAATAAAAAAAAAACCAGCATTGGTTTGACTGGTTGGGGAGACCGGTAAGAGTATTTGTTTTAATTAAGAATTTTTTTAAATTAATGTTTTAATTACACAGATGGTAACTCATGCAATTGTCAATGAAAACACACAAACTGCCTTCAGAAATGTAATTTGCATCTCATTTTGATGTGCTGTGTATGTCTTTGTCGGGAACTGCAGGACACTTTATCTGTTGTTCCTTTAGTGACGGCTAGAGGGCGCCATATGCTTAATTACGGGACTGAGTTTTCGAAACAGAAAAAATCAGAAACAAATTGAGAATTGAGAATAGACGTTATCTCGTCAGGTATGAAGTCAGATTATATACAGTAGATTGGCCGTGTGCTTTTTGGTATTTGAAATTTCTTCTAATATCAATAATAAAAAATGATATATATATATATTTTACATATTTATATAAAATTTTATATATATATATATATATATATATATATATATATATATATATATATATATATATATATTTGAGGACCTCATTTTATTTCCTTTATACTCATACTGAATAAAATGTTCAGTTACAAGTTCTTATGGAAGCCTATTTCCGCCAAAACAAAACCAAAAACGTCAGATGTTTCTATTGTGGCGGAAATTGGCTTTCATACTTTCCTCTACGTCGCTATAAATTAAAAAAAGAATTTATGTTTGATTGAAAAAAAAATAAAGCGTAAATAGCTACGGTAAATAAATAAGGAATAATCAAGGAACGTCAAATAACGGTGATCAATCTGCGCATGACATGTTTAGTTTAGTTTATTTGTTTGTTTAGCCCTTTAAAATCAACCAGTGTTGAAACAAAGTGCTTCACAGATAAAAGGTCTTACACAATAAAACACATTTAGACTAGAAAAAATATAGAGCATAGAAAATGATTTCATAGTTCAGAGAGTAAAAACACCGGATACACTCAAACGGTACTAAAAGCTATTGAGAACAAGTGCGTCTTGAGCAAGGATTTAAAATTGGGTAGAGACGAGGCAAGTCTGATGTTCAGCGGCAGCTCGTTCCATAGTTTTGGAGCTGCCACAGCAAAGGCTCCGTCCCCTCTGAGCTTCCGCTTGGTCACGGGTACGACACTCTAGAGCAGCAGGTCGGCTGACCTGAGTGACCGTGCTGGTGTATACGGATGCAGAAGCTCGGAGAGGTACAGAGGAGCAGCACCATTTAAACATTTAAAAACAAGTAACAGGAGTTTACAATGGATCCGGAATCGTACGGGCAGCCAGTGTAGGGAATATAAAATCGGAGTGATGTGTTCTCGTTTGCGTGTACTGGTTAAAAGGCGTGCAGCAGCGTTTTGAACCAGCTGGAGCCGAGATATTAGAGACTGATTTAGACCAAAGTAAAGTGCATTGCAGTAGTCGAGTCTAGAGGTTACAAATGCGTGGATTAAGGTTTCAAAATGCTGTTTTTGCACAACTGGCTTGATTTTGCTCAGTTGCCTCAGATGAAAAAAGCTAGATTTAACAACAGCCCGGATCTGGCTTTCAAATTTAAGGTTTGAGTCCATTTTAAACCCAAGGTTTACAATATCCGATTTAGCAAATCCAGCCAAGGAACCCAATTTTACAGGCACCGGAGCCCCCGAGAATGAATTAGCAGCTAACACCATAACCTCGGTCTTTGACTCGTTAAAATGTAAGAAGTTCAGAGCCATCCAGTCCTTGATATCTTTTAGGCAGTCTAAGAGAGAGTTTGCAGAAAAACCATCCTTCTTACGAAGAGGAACATAGATCTGGCAATCGTCGGCATAACAGTGAAATGATATTCCATGTTTCCTTATGATGGAACCCAGAGGTAATAGATACAGCGAGAACAAGATGGGCCCTAAGATAGAACCTTGAGGGACTCCACAAGAGAGGGGAGCAGAAGAGGATTGGCAATCTCCGAGCCTGACACAGAAAGTTCTGTCGTTTAAATAAGATTTAAACCAACCCAGTGCTGTGCCCTTTATGCCGACCCATTGTTCTAATCGAGATATTAGGATTTTGTGGTCAACAGTATCAAAAGCCGCAGTTAGGTCGAGCAAAACAAGGACCACGCTATCACCAGAATCCATATTTAGCAGCATTTCATTAACAACCCGCAGGAGAGCAGTCTCCGTACTGTGTTTTTTTTAAAACCAGATTGGAAAATCTCTAAAAGATTGTGCTCGTTTAAAAAATCGATGAGTTGGCTATATACTATTTTCTCTAAAAGCTTTGATAAAAACGGAAGCCTGGAGATTGGCCTAAAGTTTGTGAGAACAAGTGGATCAAGCCCTGGTTTCTTGATAAGTGGTTGCACTACTGCATGTTTAAAATTTTTGGGAACCATCCCAGAGGTAAGACTATTATTTAAAATAGCGAGAACTGATGGCCCTAAAATTGGAAAAACCTCTTTAAAAAAGCGAGGAGGAAGAGCATCACACGGTGAGCCTGATGGTTTCAAGTGAACCACAAACTCCTGTAGCTGAGGTGAGGTGATAGTCTCAAACTGATGAAAAACAGCAGAGCAGGGTTGTGGTACTGACGGGTCAGATACAGGAGGTACTATTTGTGCTCGTGCTATAGCCACCTAGTCAATAAAAAAAGTTAAGAAATGTCTCACAGCTGTCAGCATTAAAATCAATACACGTAGTTGGTGGTGCATTGAGAAGTTTGCTAACTGTCTGAAATAAAACACGGGGGTTTTGGCGGTTAGAGTCAATGATATTTCCAAAGTGTTTCTTTTTAGCGTCTCTTACTGTGGACTGGTAAGCGCGCCAACGGTCTCTTAGTATTAGGAGAGACACCTGCAGTTTGTCCTTTTTCCACTTCCGTTCAGCTCTGCGGCACTCGCGTCTCGCTGCCCGAGTCTCATCGGTCAGCCAGGGCTCAGATTTTGCTTTAGGCTGCCTGACTTTAGAAGGAGCCACCACATCCAGAATAGTCTTTTAGGATGGTGCTCAGCTCGTCCGAAGTGAGTTCTGATTTTGACTCTGCGATAACCCAGCGCTGACGACAAAAGTTCAGAAAACTGAGCAGCAGTGGAAGGGTTAAAAAGTCGGGAGAGCCTGGGAGGCAATTGAGTGTTAACAGTAATAAAAGGCAAAACAGTATGAAATAACACCGGCATATGGTCAGAAAAAACAGCATCGCGGCATTCCAGATTAAGGATAGGAAGGCCATATGATAATATCAAATCAAGTGTGTGTCCGCGCTCTTGTGTTGGTCCAGTAACAGACTGAGCCAGATTAAAAGAGTCAAGAAGGTTTAAAAAGAATGTTTTTTTACCGCCACCAGGGGGAGACGTTTGGCCTGGAATCCTGACTCGGAGCCTTGATGGAAGGATGAAAGTGCCAGTGTTCACGTGTGTTTACTATTTAGCTTTCCTAAAATATTTAAATGACACAATGGTTGGATTGGTGGATGGGAATTTGCGTCACGACCGAACAACCAATCACAGACCTCTTTTTCAGTCAAACAGTATCTAAATTGTCCTCTTCATTAAGCATCCAGCAAAGTTACACGCACACACACACACACACACACACACACACACACACACACACACACACACACACACACACACACACACGAATCCTGCATTCGAACCTGAATAGCATGACAGGGCCAATCAGCTGGAAAAATAATCCAGCTATAGGGCTTATTTTGAGGGCACCGAGAGCAAAAGAAAAGTTTTTGTCTTATTTTTGCCTTGACTGTCATGCTGTTCTGTGTAAGCTTCTTTAATAGCCTTGTGTGAACATCTACTGCATCCATTTCTAGACAAATATTGCTTTGATCGCCGTTTTTGTAAATCGCTTTGGATAAAAGCTTCTGCCAAATAAGTAAAGTAAAGTAAAGTAAAGTAAAAGTAAAGTAAGGTAAAGTAAAGAACATCTACAGGAACCCCAGTGTAATTAAATACTATTTCTCGTTGCTTGTTTATTGTCGCAATAATTTAGAAACACCAATTCATTATTACACACGATAATTTTTTACCGTAAAAAGGGAGGTTTTATTTAACATAAAATACATTTTCATAACGTAAAAAAGATAAATTAAAGAATTTCCCATACATATCTTAGAGGTATAATAGAGATAACTAAGGTTTTTATGCAATGACATTAAAGATTTTCCTTATTTATCTCTGTGGGAAATTATTTAATTTCCCTCTTGTTTGTTTATTCATTAAAATGTGTATCGTCCATTAACGTGCTCATTTGTCGCAGCACATTAACAATTCAGCGCTTTTTAACGTGTCAATTACGCGTTTTAACCCACCGTGCGTGTGTGTGTGTGTGGGGGGG
>CM051493.1:14455204-14470269 GCA_028031935.1 Paedocypris micromegethes
CCCACCGTGCGTGTGTGTGTGTGGGGGGGGTGATGTCCTGCGCGCTCCCGCTTCCACGAGTGCGCGCGCGCGCCGCGTTGCTGCGGAATTGACGGGGCTGCCGTCGGCGCGAGAGCGGGACACCGACACTCACCTCGCCAATAATGAACAACAAATTTGACGCGTGAGTACATCGCGTCGATCGTGCACGCGCAGCGGCTTCCGCTGGGCTCGGGTGCGAGCGCGCGCGTGAGAAGAGGCGTGTCTACAGGCATGTACAGTATCCGTCGGGTTACTGTACGTTGCCTGGTCGTGCGCGTGCGCAAACAAGCGGGTGTGTGTGTGTGTGTGTGTGTGTGGTCGCTGGGCCTCGAGGCCGCGCACCGATCACCGGGACTCATGTGCTTGAGTAGCGGGGGCAGGTGCCGTGCAACTCGGCCTCGAACTCTTGCCCGTGTCCCGGGGTGAACCGCCGGAACTCTCGCGTGCGCGGACACGTCACGTTTCACGCACGAGCGGCTGCAATTAATAGCGACGCGCTACGTGATACGCCAAATGTCGTGATGTTGTTGACAAGCCACGAACTTTTCGTGCCCCAAGATACACACACTCTCCCTGTCTCTCTCTCTCTCTCTCTCTCTCTCTCTTTGTCTGATCTCTCTCTTTCTCTTTATCATTCTTTCTGCATGTCTTTGTCTCTTTCTCCCCCATCTCTCTTTCATCCTCTTTTTTTGTCGGTTGTCAGTTGTCAGTCTGTTTCTCTTTCTTATTCACTCTTTCTCACCCTCTATTTGAGTCTGCCTCTATTTTCCTCTTTGTCTTCAAATCTTTCCTCCAATCTCTTTCTCTCTTTCTCTCTATCGCTCCTTCTTTCTCTCACACTCTCTCTTTCTCTCTATCCTATATCTATTACCATCTCTATCTGTTTTCTCTCTCTCTCGTTTGTTGTCAGTCTGTTTTTCTCTTTCTCATTCACTCTTTCTCACCCTCTATTTTTTCTTCTTCTGTTTCTCTCTTTGTCTGCTCTCTTTCTATCATTTTTTCTGTTCCTCATACACTCTCTTTTTTTCCCATCACTATTTCTCTCTCTCTCTGTATCCTCTACCTCTCACCTTCTCTCTATCTGTCTTTATTGTTTGTTCTCAGTCTCCCTCCCTCTCCCTCCCTCTCTCTCTCTCTCTCTCTCTCTCTCTCTCTCTCTAATGAAACTGTTCTAATTTCATGTGTTCAGCCTGAAAGATGACGACAGTGGAGATCACGACCAGGACGGCAGCTCACCGAAAGACGGGGAGAAGGAAAGAAACGAGGAGGACGAGAAAGAGCCCAACAATAGCAGGAGAAAGGTAACAATAACAAACTCTGACGCAAAAAAAAAACACAATATGTGTTCATTAAGTCAAACCGTATAACATAATGTCTTTGGTGCTTCCTTAAGGGGCGGGGCCTCAATTGTCAAAGGAACATGACAATTTCACTCATGGATTCGTTTTGCTGTTCTTAACTTTTATTTACAATGTAGCTGAAGACAATGTTTCACACTCTTTTGAAAGTCTGAAAGTGTTTGTGTGTGTGTGTGTGTGTGTGTGTTTTGAGTAATTGTGTGAGATTGTGTGTGTGTGTGTGTGTATGTGTTTGTGTCTGTCATTTTGTGTGTTTTGAGGACGTGTGTAAGGTAGTGTGTGACTGAGTGTATGTTTCTCTCAGAGGGTGTGTGTGTGTGTGTGTGTGTGTGTGTGTGTGTGTGTGTGTTCTGAGGACGTGTAAGCTTGTGTGTGCATGTGTTTTTGTCCATCATAAAATGAGTACATTTTGTACATTATGTGTGTATATGTGATTTTTATGTGTTCTGAGGACAGGTGTGCGCTTGTGTGTGTCGTTTTTGTGTGCTATGAGGAACTTGTGTGTGAATGTGAGTGTGTTTTGTTTGTCTGTGTCAGTTACATTGCGTTAGTAAACAATATCAGATCAGTATCAGACAATATCAAATGACTGTGTGTGTGTGTGTGTGTGTGTGTGTGTGCGTGCGTGTGTGTATGCATGTGTGTCAGTTATGTGTGTGCTGAGGACATGTGTGAGCTTTTATGTGTGTCATTAGGACACTTGTGAGCTTGTATGTTATAGTGTGTTTTTGTCAGTGTGTGTGTTTGTGTCATTTTTGTGTGTTCTGAGGACAAGTGTGAGCTTGTGTGTGTCATTTGTGTGTGCTATGAGGCCACACGTGAGCTTATATGTGAATGTGTGTTTTTGTCAGTGTGTGTTGTTTGTGTGTGTTTTGAAGATGTGTGTGTGAGCTTGTTTGTGAATGTGTGTTTTGTTTCTATTCTCGGTCAAATGCTGTTAGTACTCAATATCAGATCAGTATCAGACGGAAAATCAAATGACTGTGTGTGTGTCGTTTTTGTGTGTTCTGAGGACATTTGTGAGCTTGTGCGTGAAAGTGTGTTTTTTTCTCTGTGCCAATTAAATCGCGTTAGTAATCAATATCAGATCAGTATCAGACGGAAAATCAAATGACTGTGTGTGTGTCGTTTTTGTGTGTTCTGAGGACATTTGTGAGCTTGTGTGTGAATGTGTGTTTTTGTCTCTGTGCCAATTAAATTGCGTTAGTAATCAATATCAGATCAGTATCAGACTGAAAATCAAATGACTGTGTGTGTGTGTGTGTGTGTGTGTTTTAGGTGGTGGTCCCTGGGGTTGGCGAGCACCCACTCCAGTACAACTACACGTTCTGGTATTCTCGTCGTACGCCGGGACGTCCGGCCAGCACACAGAGCTACGAGCAGAACATTAAACAGATCGGCAGCTTTGCTTCGGTACCGGCAGACACTGCACACATGGGCGCCTTTATTAGACACACACACACACACACAACTGGTTATAGTTAGCGCGCCGTGATTGACAGTTAAACAGCTGCCCCGTGTTTGTAGGTGGAGCAGTTCTGGCGGTTTTACAGTCACATGATCAGACCAGGTGACCTGACCGGTCACAGCGACTTCCATCTGTTTAAGGAGGGAATCAAACCCATGTGGGAGGTGAGGAAATAATATTTACATATTGTATATGTTTACATTATATATATACACAGACACACAAACACACACACACACACACACACACACACACACACACATATATATATATATAAACACAAGTACTATATATACATGCATTCGTACATATATATAATTTTATTTATAATTCCGAATCACATTAAAGTAAATCCGTTTTTACAAATGTATATTCTCATGTAAATGTAATAAATGTAAATCTTATTTTTCAGCACAAAAGTGTTAATGCTTCTTAATTTAAAAAACATACACAACATTTTTTTATTTAAATGTAAGTATTTGTATGTTTTTTTTGTTGTCTAATATAATTAATATGAACATTTGGTAATATTATTGGAACATATATTTTGACCTGCCATATATTTATGCGAAATCTCATTGTTATTGTTCATTGATATATTTGTTTTGACTTTAGTTTTTTTTCCATTGCTCTTGTAATATTCATACAGTACATTCAATGTTTTTGCACAATTTTATGGTAATTGTTTATTTATACAATAGTTTTTTTGTTTTTTTTTTTTATTTTGTTCGTTTTTTTGCATTGCTCTTGTGAATAATTAGTATACACGCTTTTTTCATATCCTTATGTGGACATTTTTGATTTGCTAAGCTTTGCACGCGCAGATTTTTTTCAAGTATATATTGCGTAGTAATTGCGATTGGTTCTCTTTGTTGAGTTTATAATTGATATTTGAAGGCGACATGTACGCAACTCGAGAACAATTCATGATCCTAACAAATTTCCGCGGTCTTCTAGGACGACGCTAACAAGAGCGGCGGTAAGTGGATCATCCGGCTGCGGAAGGGCCTGGCTTCGCGCTGCTGGGAGAATCTGATCTTGGCCATGCTGGGCGAGCAGTTCATGGTGGGAGAGGAGATCTGTGGAGCCGTGGTGTCTGTTCGCTTCCAGGTATAGGAGGACAAAGCTTCGTTTGGGGTCTTCAGCCGTAACGTGAGGCTTGCGTGTTTTAGGAGGACATCATCTCCATCTGGAACAAGACGGCGAGTGACCAGGCCACCACCGCTCGCATCAGAGACACGCTACGCCGCGTCCTCAATCTGCCTCCCAACACCATCATGGAGTATAAAACACACACTGACAGCATCAAGTTAGTTCAACTCTACACACACACACACATTGCAGGTCAGGGGTGGACAAACTACGGCCCGGGGGACCGCCGAACTTGTAAAAATAAATGAAAGTTTTTTGTACGTCAATTTTGCCGATTTTGTGTGATTTTTTTCGGATGTAAATCCAGTTAATCTCTTAAAAGGGGTTAATTTATTTTTTTGATGTAACACATTTGAAAAAGCGGAACCACAAACACAAAATGTTCGTAAAAGAATTGCACCGGTATATGTTCAACATTTGTTTTTATACTGTCAGTCTATGGAATCAGATGCCAAAAATGACCGAAAAAAAATCCATTTCTTTTTTTTCTTTTGGACTTCTGGCACAAGCTTCACATCGGGGCGGCCTTTACTCTGATTGGCTGGTGAGAATGTGATTGATAGCCGCTTGACCAGGAAGCCCATTCCGGCCCCTTTGTCAAATGTTAGAAGCCAATGTGGCCCGCCAATCAAAAAGTTTGCACACCCCTGCTGTCGGTAATATTTTTGATGTGCTTTTTTCAGAGCTTGGGAGGACTTCCATGGGCTGGTGAATGCCAGCGGGGGGCGCTAGAGTTTGCCAGGTGAACACTTTTTTCTCTCGTTTATATTATTGATTATATTATAATTATATAAATTATATGCACATGTTTTTCCGGGCTACATTTTAATTCCGAATAATATTTTAGAACCGAGTGTTAATTGGACAATGTGCCAAAATTGCAGAGTTTTAGTACATAGCGTGTTTTTTACGTTTGATGAGTTAATTTAATAAAAAAAAAAAAAGCATAATAAAGCAAAATTATTTTGTGTAGATTTTTAGCTCTAAAGCTGTGTTTAAATATGTCTTAGTGGTCATAAATTAATTGTCGAGATTAATAATCTAGATTAAAGTCCTGAAATGAATCTAGATTACTCCAATTTTTCAAGTTTATTTATATAGCGCTTTTCTTAGTTGGAGACCAACGCAAAGTCATTATGTGAATTAGGGGAAAAGAATTAAAAAAGGCAAATGTCCATTATTTATCTGTGTTCAAATCTAGATTAATCTCAAATTAAATCTCCAATTGTTGCACATCTTAATACCCAGGGGTTAAGGAATGCTTTGCGTTTAAGTGGTATTACAATATATTTGTTTTGTTTACAGTATTTAAATATATAAAATTTGAAAAGCGTGTATACATATATATATACATATATATTTTAAACAATGCCTCGCGTTCTTTACTTCATCCCATCAGTTCCTAAAGCTTAAGTTCTTGCTGTTAATTGCATTGTTTTTTAACATTTTTTTTCTTCTGTATGTCTATTTTTTCTAGAGTTTAACGTTACAAAGCAAGGAAGAACAGGAAGACAAACTGAAAATGGCCATTTTTAAAGGAACATGACGATTTCACCAATGGAATGTTTTTTTTTTTCCTTAACTTATATTTATCAGAACACATCGGAAATCTCACAGCGTAACGGAAACGGCGGGATTAATTTAAGGCTGGAAACTGCCACCAAACACTCGTGTCCAAAATGATCATCCGTCACGAGTATTTTACTACAGTGCAGTATTTTAGCTACCAAGACGAGTTGGGAACGGAAAAAAAAAAAGTCTTATATTTCTTAGTTTTTTCGGAGGGATCTGAAACGGACATTTTGTTCTCTCTTGAGAAGAGGGAGTGAAAACCCAAAGGACAGTGCCCTCCGGTGGGCACGGTGGGTACCACGCTGCCTGATTCACTGTGCCTGGCCTTCTCCTCGGGCAAAACCCCTGGACTTTAAGACATTGAGACCTTCTCTTGTTTCTCTCACTGATCACGGAGGATGTGTTCTAGGACACGCTGCCGAAGATTCAGTGCGGTGCTGGACAATGTTGTAATTAAGGGTACGTTACGCGAGGAAAGAGCGACGTTTCTTCTGTATAATTGACTGAGCATAGCAATAAATGTCGATTATGCATCTGCTGCTACTTTTCAGACGTCGCGTTTGACTCTTTATTCAACCACTTTTGTGTCTGGCTTTTTTAAAACGTAGATTAATCGGCAAATGAAGAATGGGTGTAAAACACTTTAATTTTATTTTCACTAAAACGTATTGAAGTAAACTGATCACTTATTGTTTTAGATTACGTAAAAACAATACAAAACGCGCGCATGTTTCTATATTTATTAAACGACAAACTACAATGAACTCCTGTGCACTTGGTTGCCATGGAAACCCTCCATCTTTTAGCACGGCATGTGATGGCGCTAGCTCATCTCAAAAAACATGTGGTTCTGGAAGCAGAAGAAGAAGAAAAGTGCTTAATTATCGCTCAAATTTTTTGGGAGGAGGAACTCACCAGGAGGAAGGTCGCGGCCAGCAGAAGCACTTTGGTGTTCAGACTCATTCCTTCGGGAACTGAAATGAAAACGACAGTGATGACATCACACACCAAAAATACCGTATACAGTGGTAGCGATCTTTACAAAATTAATTCGTGCCAACAGCGTTTTCGTAAAACGGAAATTTCGGAAAATAGGCCACATTTTTGCATAATTCGTAGAAATATCTAAATAACTGTTGTTACATCCGCCATCTTGAATCTCTCGATAATTGTGACGTAGCCGGATCAGCGCGGAGCTTGGCATCACCAGGATGTTAGCCGAGCGTCTCACTTGGGTTGTACTTATGTGGGTTAAACATAATGAAACGGCACAGACACTGTTCCGAACGTCTTCTCTCTGTGATGTTGTTTTTACAAATAACTTGACGATGGGTTGCACTAGAACACTTTACTTCTTTGTCTATCAACTCAACATGCATGGCCTTTTTCTGCCACCGTTTCAGAACAAAACATGACGACAAAAATTGTCCACAAAAGTGACATCAGTTTGTCAAGTTGGTGGTTCCGGAAGTAATATATCTGTAACTTTTTTTTTTTGTTTAGTGACGTGCTTGAAGAATAAAAAAAAAGTTTTACATGTCTGAACTTGTCACTACAACATTTGGCCTATCGTTATAGTAAATAATTTTGTAAAAAGAGACGATTTTTTCTCGATAGTGCCCTTCTATAAAGGAATATAAATATTCTTCTATAAAAAGGAATTTCTCGATAGTGCCTTTCGTAAAAGGAAATTTTACGAGGAGTCTTTGGTTAGTGGACGCACCACTGTTTTTGCCAAAATGTGTGCAAAAACGCAATAAAAAAAATGTGCACAAATAAATACAGTCCAATATAAACCAGTCATGCCCAAAGGTGACAAACTTTGCTGTCAATTTTGTTTTCTAAAATTTCATGTAGATACTAAACTTTGTTTAGTTCCTGGAAAGTGAGAAAAGAAATGTTTCAGTTCTTCTTTTTAGCAAATTTGAAAAATTCAGTGGTCAACTAAATTTGTCCTTCAGAAACATCTGAAGGTCGTCTATGATCTAAAATTAGCGCTGATGTAACCCTTTTTAAATGGACTAAAATCACTAAATAAGTGGGAAAACTGAGTTGAAAGAGCCATATGTAACTTTTTTTTATTTGTTTTATGATTATGGATTCACCGGATTATGGCCCACGGGCCGCAGGTTGGTTAACCCCGATATGAATGCAAGTTCTCTTAATTTCAAAATAAAAAGTTCAACCAAATATTGATAATTATTAGAAAGTGCAATATAATGTTTCAACTCACTCACACACACAAACACACACACACACACACACACACACACACAGAGCATTCTTACCATCCAGTCCAAAATACTCATGATCCATGTTGCGTTCCTCGTTATACCCAGGCCATCGCTTCCAAATTCGCCCAATGTTCTCCCCAATTACAGACTCAACCTAAATGAAAAATAATACATAAATATGGACAATATGAGTCAATAAAAATTGTCCATAGGTGAGAGTGTAGGTGGTGTTTTTGTCCCGCTGTGTGATTGGTTGTTAGGAAGGGTGTGTGTCCCGCCTACAAGCCCGGGATTGGCTCCAGCTCTGCGTGACCCAGAAATGGAAAGTAGATGGACACAGACCTGGAGCTCCTGGTCAGAAAGGCAGCGGCTGTTGCAGAAAGAGCCTTGGATCCTCGTGGTCAAGATTCCATCGGCGTCACGGACCTCAAAATAAGGCGTGATCATGCTCCACCTGGAGAGAAGAAAGCTTCACATAAGAGTGGCTTCTGTGAAGTACTTGAGTAAATTGACTTTGTTACTTTACTTAAGTATTCTTTGGCTACTTTGTACTTGTATTGAGTATCATAAGTATTAGAGTATCTCTAAAAATAAGAAACTTTTACTCTCTACTTGACTACATTTGTGGTTGAGTGTACTCTTTACTCCTCTATACTTGAATGGACACTTGTTACTCGTTACATTGTGATTGGTCAACATCCATTTTTAACCGCGGTAAAATTCTTTGGCAGACGAGATGATATCGCCATCTGCAGGATGCCGAAGGTACTGGATGCAATTTATCTGCTAAATTACGTGCATGTGAATAAGTGGTTGCACTTCTTTCATATTTGAGTTTAAATGAGACTGACTTTTTGTTCATTTTTTAATCTATTTTGTTCTGCCATTTTGAAACATTGAGGTGTTAAAAGTAGTTTCTATACTAAGAAAAAAAATCTTTTAAATAAATGTAAAATTTTTGTTGTTCATGCCTTGTTGGTGTTATTTGAGACAAAATTCAGTACGAGTAAAATACTTAAGTAATTTAAAAATGGGATTCTTTATGACTTTTACTCGAGTCTTCTTAAAATAGGTGACTATTTTTTACAGTAAGGTATCCGTACTTTTACTCAAGTATGGTTTTCAGGTACTTCTTCACCTCAGCTTCTCACGCGTTATGTTCTCATGATAGTTTCACCAAAAGAGTTTCCACTGACCTCTGTAGTTGCACAATAGTGAACTTAACTGACCGTGCAGGAACACGAGGTAACACGAGGTGAACCGCTCTGGCCACACAATAGATTTACAGTACACAATTAAAGTAGCGGTAATTTATTACACAACCTCTCTATCCGGTCCATTACTCTGGTATTTGCTATTGCGTTACGTCATTGTAAACAGTTTGAGTCACAAGACGAAACAAAACACAAGAATTTTACATCCAGACAGGATAATAATAATAAAAAACAACAACAATAATAATGATAATAATAATAAAAAACTCATAAACGGCATAAACAGGAACATAAATAAATCAATAAATCTTGATTCGTTGTCATAATTTCAATAAATCTGCAAAGTGCGTTGAAAAAAAGAACACTGTGTTATTTTATTACTGTGCTTTCATTTTCTAAAAAGCTTTTCCATTTCTGGGTCACGGGGAGCTGGAGCCAATCCCACAGGACACGTATGGGTGGCCAACCAATCACAGAGCAAGACACAGAAAACACATTTTAGACGATTGTTTCATCGTTGTCCGTTGTAAAAGTGATCATGTAGTGCAGAACAAAATTTGTATTGCCACGTTCTGATTGGTCGACAGTGTAAACATGACATCAGTTTTTTTGCGTCAGGGTCAAAGGATACAGTGCTACCTCTCTTTACATAATTAATCTGTGCCGACTGCAGTTTTGTAAAATGGGACACATTTTGTATATCGCACAATGCGTTCCAAGAATCTATAATTTCAGACAAAAATATTTTTATTTTTAATAAATGTACCGTACGTGCATACAGTATACGCTTTTATTGGCTCAAAAACAGTAAATAAAGAAACATTAGACACGCCGCAAAGCTTAAGATTAAACTAAACAAACAGAGACTACAAACAACGACCGGTTAGCTTAGCTTAGCACAACCGGCTACAAACGAGTCCAAGATGTCATCGCTGAAAGAGTCAAAACTGAAAGTCGAAAATGAAGAACACGGGCAAAGAGTAAAAATAATCCAAGGAACAGACACAATCAAAACGCTGGGTCGCTGCACAGGGGATAATAATAAATCACTATGGCGTCGAATAAACTGAGAGCTTGAAACAGGTCTGAGCTTGAAACAATTGCTCTCCGCATGTGCGAAGTCTGACTGGAGAGCAAAGAATCTTGGGAAATGAAGTCCTGAGCACTAGAGTTGACTTTTTGTTATCTATTTTTCAAGTAATACAATATTAAAATGATACGAGTCACAAGTTAGGTTTGGTAAATAACGAAAAAAAATGTATTTTTAGGAGAATATTAACGTAATTGCACCAGAAACGAAATTTTTTTTGCTTTGTGCCTGAAAAGCCAGGGTCTTTTTTGTAGTCGCGTAAATACGATATATTTCAGTTGAAGGTAAATCAGAGATGGGCGTAAATAATTTTTCCCCAATCTAGATTCATCTCATTGCGTTCTTGAAATTAATCTGATTTAATTCGACAAAACTTTAATGGTTAATTAAATGGTAGCAAACAGACGCTTTCCCGCATTGGCTGAGTGAGGCGGCCACGCCCGTTACCTCTGCTGGACCGTCCCGATGAGCTCTCTCCGCGGCGTGTAGGCCCTGATCTCCATCAGGACGCATCCCAGCCAGCACATCTCGGCTCTCAGCGGCCTGTGGAAGAGGAAGACGCACTCCTCGTCCTTATCGAATCCTTGCAGCGAGCAGGACCGCGCCGGACCGCAGCATTGCACGCACACACACCAGCTCTCTGGCGCAGACGGACACACAATGTGTGGAGTGACGAACCCGTCTAAAAGACCACCGAGTTTACTGGAATTACCCTCCACCGCCACAAACAGCTGCTCCTGCTGGTCAGTGGAGATGCTGTATGTTCTTCTGGAGACGCACCGGGGACCTGGAACATCACAAAACCTTTATATGTTAATATCTGTGCGCTCAATATCAGCCCATAATCCCAGTTTAGCAGGCAATCCAACCTGATTTGAATGAGCAAGAATACACTAGTACAATACCTGCGAGAGTAGAGGAAAACAGCAGTACATTTTTATTTGAAGGGCGTAATTATTTTCCACGGTCGTTGTATTTACTGTATGTTGTACATGAATTCTTTGGTGGGACTGGTATTCTGACAGTGCCCAAATGACATCGTTTTTTGTATTTAACACGTCTTGTCGATGTTTCTCCAGCCATTTGGTGTCATTATGGTTGTATTATCGTATTGACGCGAATATAAGCACCCCCTTTTTTACAAATTTTCGATGCTCGAAAACTTGGAGGGTCCAATGTGTCATCGCAGAAAGAGTCGAAACTGTCGAAAATGAAGAACACGGGCAAGAAGTGAAAAATCCAAGGAACAGACACAATCAAAACGCTCGGTCTGCTAAACAGGGGATGATAATCCTTTGCTTTGATTGTCTTTACACAGCGTTAGTATAAACAGAGAGCTCTCGCAGTTGCTTTGGCGTGGACTGGT
Source organism: Paedocypris micromegethes (assembly GCA_028031935.1). Classification (NCBI taxonomy): domain Eukaryota; kingdom Metazoa; phylum Chordata; class Actinopteri; order Cypriniformes; genus Paedocypris; species Paedocypris micromegethes. Next base: position 14,466,680 of record CM051493.1, read on the forward strand.
GCAAAGACTCTTGGGAAATGAAGTTCTGATCACTAGAATCGACTTTTTGCTATCTATCATTAAGTATCAAGTAATATCATCACGTAAAACAATATTGAAATGATACGAGTCACAAGCACCGTTTGTTAAAAAAAGAAAAAATAGTATGTTTAGGAGAATATTAACGCAATTGAACCAGAAATGTAAAAGACAAAAACAATTTTATTTTTATTTTTTGAATTTTTATTTTGTGCTTGAAAAACCAGGGGCGTGCTTATATTCATGTAAATACGGTGGTCTAATAACTCTCTTTTTTTGGTTGATTCATTTTCACACGTATTTATTTACAATGTATCCCTTAATCAAACACACGTAGACATGCGTAATTAATTTAATTAAATTAGTTATTGTTTAGTATAATGTCCCTCTACCTGCCCCTGTATTGCTCTTGTAGTTCTGAATTTTCTTTGTTTGGTTATTGTTCCCTAGTTTGATTAGCTTTTTTTACTACTCAGGTTAATAGATTATAGTGGGGGACGTGTCCAAACTTTTGTCTCTCAGCGCCATAATCTCAAAAGCGATAAAGTGATAAGAGAAGATATCTGTAATTGTGTTACTCGAGTAAAAGTTTTTTTTTTTTTGTTTACTAACGCGCTTGAAGAAATAAAGCTTTACACGTCTGGACTTGTTACATGCTACAACACTTGGCCTATCATATAGTGAAACAATTTTGTAAAAAGAGACGACATTTTCTCGACAGACTGATGAAAGAGTTTTTAAGTTTTAAAATTTTTGAAGTCACTCTCCTTTTCATACATTAGTGTACGTGTCTTTTTTTTTTAGCTATCTTGAAAAAGTGCTAGGCTAAAATGCTCAAAAACACATGAAATATGAACAGGGGTCGCAAAAATTACAATGAAATTAATGTAGATTAAAATAAATAATCTATGCTCACTTATTTATGCATATATACTGTGCATATATAAATAAATAAATAAAAATTGTGATGAGAAATAAAAACCAGAGATCCAAACATGTCTACAAATCCGGAACTTGATTAGACAATGATTTTTTTTCATATTTTTGCATTTCGTGGTTATTTGAGTTTCTGGCAAAGGTTTAGTAACGTTTGTAGGCTTGACCCTTACACAATTAAAAAAAAATAAAAATAATTATTTTATTTCTTTGCTTTTTTTGTTTACTGAAATTCCTCAAGTCTGGGCTCAAGTAGAACAACCAATTATAGAATAGAATATATTATAATGGAATAGAATACCTTAATTGTCATTGTATCACAATAATAACAAAAATAATAATTACAATTTTAAACATGTTTGTTGTCTTCGAACAGCTCAGTATATGTTGCGTAAAAGTCCTACCCTGTAGCTCAGGTCGGGTTGTGATGTGAATTCTGGTGAGTTTTCTCAAGACGCACAGTTTCCCCAGTCTTTTAAATTCGCGGTCTGTTTCAATCCCACTATCTTCGCCCTCCTCGCTCTTCTTCATCTCAGGAGTGAGTCCCCGAGTCACAGGTGAGACGTCTTGTCGAATTTGTCGTTGGAAAGTTTTGATGAGCGTGTCGATGTGTTTCTCTCTTTCCAGGCCGAAGGGAAGAGGCTGCGTCGTCACCGTCTGGAAGGCCTGAGTGTCAGACTTTTTTTTTTAAATATGCAAATATACATATAGTATATGCAAAGTGCCATATCAACTAAATAAATAATATATAAGCCAACAAAATAGCTTTATTCACGGTTTTAGTGATACAAACAGTAAGTAAATTAAATGCATAAATTCAAACTGTCACTGAATTATTCTACTAAATAAATAATAAACAATAAAATAAAATTACTAAAATCTAATTATTGTTTCAAATATACAAAAATGTGAATCATTCCTGGAAACTGAAAAACATGCGACTTGAAACAATGCACAGTGTAAAGGCATAGGTGGGACTTTTATTTTAAAATATATAAACTACTCCAAAATCCAAGCACTAGATCCAATAAAGTTTATAGTTCTATAGCCAAAATAGCCTGACCGTTGCAGATAGCTATAAGGCCAAGTTTTTAGAAAATAAAATCAGATAAATAAAAACCAGTTGATCAATTAAATATAAAATAAATAAGCCAAGGAAATTATTTTGGCTTTTATTTTTATGACACAAAACTGTGAATAAATCCTGGAAACTGAAAAACGTGAAAGGAATGATGCAGTGCAAAGGCATAGGGGGATTTGTTTTAAAATGTGCATAGAATGTGTATTTTACATGGTGCCATAGAATAAATCAACTAAATAAATAAAAATTAAGCTAAGGAAATACGTCTTATTTTATGATACAAACTGTGAAAAAATCCAGGAAACTTATTATGATGCAGTGTATAAAGGCATATGCGGGACTTTTATTTCAAAATAGACAAACATACTAATACATGCAAATAGAGTTAATCAACTAAATAAATAATAATTAATAATAATTAAGCTAATAAAATAACCCTTTTTATTCTAGCGATTCAAACTGCGAAAAAAAAACCCCCTGTAAACTGATAAACGTGACAGAAATGATGCAGAGTGTACAGGCCCATGTGGGACTTTTATTTTAAAATTTGGAAATTACTCCAAAATCCAAGCATTTGATAAAAAAAATATCACGTTTCTATAGCCAAAGATTCCATGAACGTTGCAAATAGCAAAAAGGCCAAGATTTTAGAAAATAATATTTGATTTAAAAAAAAAACAATCAAGTAAATAATTAACAGGCTAAGGAAGTTATTTTGGCTTATGTTTTAATGACACAAAACTGTGAATAAATCCTGAAAACTGAAAAACACGTGACAGTAATGATGCAGTGATGATGTAAAGGCATAGGCGAGACTTTTATTTTAAAATGTGCAAATTTTACTCTTGCAAATTTGTGATCCAAACATCTGATCAACAAAAAACAAGTCACATTATACAGCCAAAGATGTACACAAAACTTGAAAAAGGCGACGGAACTTGGAAAATAAAATCTGATAAATAAAAACCACACTGAAACTAACAGTAAATCCAGTCACAAATTAGAATTATTTTATGCTTTTTTTTTTTTTTTTTCTATACGTCTATACGTGAAACGTGCAACTATTCTAGGCTAGGCAGATGAATAGAAATAGAGAGAACGTTTCTTACCATGTCAGGTCATTGTTGGAATCACAGTCAAACACACGAGAGCACGAGATAGTGAGAAGGAAGGAGATAAGCCCCCTCGCTCAAGCCGGATCTGACCACCAGCAGATCCTTTTAAAGCCAGTGGGAGGTTTCCGCATGAACGGCGTCACGAAACTTGAATCAACTCACGAGGAATCTGGTGTTTACAAATGTAAATCAGCGTCAAGCTACGGTGAAAACACGGCAAAAAAACCGTCAAATACGACAACGAATGACAAGCCTAAGCGGAAGTTCTGCAGAACTGATCCCAGATCAGCCTGGATTTAGAGTTGTTTGTTTGTTTTTAAATCGGAAATTGAGTCACACAAATCACACAAAGTCAAAATGAGGCTGTAGTATTCAGAGAACAAACGTCACACACCCGATCCACTCAATGGGAGGCATTTGCCCATTTGCCCCCCCCCCCC
>CM051493.1:14470289-14485226 GCA_028031935.1 Paedocypris micromegethes
CACCCCAAAAAAATCCATCCGATTCTTTTCCCAGCTCGATTCGGATCTTTCGGTCCGGCACAGGACGTCCCGACAGAGAACAGCAGGACGTTCTTCAGCCGGCGGCGTTGGGCAGGTAGTTCTTGGGGTCTGCGGGGAAGGGCCGAGCCGGTGCCTGATTAAAATGCCCCGTCAGGAAGATTCCAACAGTGCCGAGTATAAACAGCAACGCCATGACAAAGAAGCACATCCTGTCGATCACCCTGGCAACCAGAAACCATTCCTCATTTTCCTGCAGGGGAAGCAAACGTTGGCTAAATCTCTCCGGCGAACCCTCGCATTGGGGGTGATACTCACACTCTCAAAGTCCTCGTGGTGCTTGACGCTCCGGGCGATGTGTTTGCAGGAGGACACGCAGCGCTGGACGTCGGCCGAGGCCAGTGCCAGGCGCAGCTCCAGGTCCTGCACTGCATTGTGGGAGTCCTGCTGCTTCCCACATCCCAAGCCGTTCTCTGTACGGACCGGAACCAGCACGATCAACAGAATTCGATTGAAACATAATACACGTATTCTTCTTCAAGAGCATCAACTCCTCAGTCCGTAATTTGAAAGCACGCAATTTGTTTTTTCGTGAACAGGAATAAATGAGCAAATTATAGACGTATGTAGATTGAGCAAAGTTATGTTTGTGGCATTTATTTTTTACATTTTCAGAACGTTTTACTCGTGTCATGTATTCCCTCAGTGGTAAAAGGAAAATGGCATATCAAATAATAAAACGAAATAATATAAATAAATAAAAAAAATTAAAGCAACAACAAAAAAAAAAAAATGTTAAGAAAACAAACTAGTATACTAAAAAAAATTAAAAACTTCAGGGAAATGAGGTAGCTACAATACACACACACAGTATGTGTTATATTATTCTTAAAAAGTAATTAAAATTATTATTATTATTATTATAACAACAACAACAACAAACTATAGTAGATATACTGTGTATATATATATATATAAGGGGCACATTCCATATCCCTCTGTTTTCCTAGTTTTTGAACACAGATGAACAAAGGACAATTTTTCTTTTTTGAAAAACTCCTGTTTTCTTATTTCCGCATAGCGGCTTTGCGTTTATCTGTGACTAAGAAAAGCGCTATATAGTATATAATATAGTGTATAAAATAGTATATTAAATATATTATGGCATCATGGAAGCCTATATAAATTCTTTGTGCGTGCCATTATTAATTTTATTTGCTTTTGAACTTTATTTAAACAGCCAATCAGATCAAGTTCTGCAAGAATAGTTCCACAATGTAATGAAGTAGATAAGCCATTTATCATGTCATATATCATAAAGAAGTGCATGTTATGTTGTTATTATTAGAAAACGTTAATAAGCATGTTATTACTATGTATGTATAAATATGTTTATCAAGAACAATGAGTTGTGACATTTAAGGTTGAAAATGCACGATTATTTATAACATTGGACAATAATGGGATGACATTTACGTATTTTCTCCAGTGTGTTCTTCAGCAGCCCGTTCCTCTGCTTCAGCTGGCTGAACATCAGCTCGGATCGAGCCGCTTTGAACATGTACTCGTCAGCTTTGGCCATGAGTCCCAGAGAGCTGCGTCTTCGGCGTTGAAGCGGCGTCCCGTCAGGAGTCCAGCGCTGCATGGTCATCCTCAGCAGACGAGGAAGAACGTTCAGCAGGACCTGAGCACAACACCATCAGACACACGACAAGAACCTCCTGCGTCTGAAAGAGCGCAACCTTTCTGATGGTGTTGCTCATGGGGTGAGTGTTGGGAGTCCGCAGAGAAACGTTCAGGACCACCACACAGTTCATCACGGTCATGGTGGTCACAGACATTACAAACATCAGGTACCTGACCAGAAGAAAAGTAGGATTAGTGACAGATGTCATCTCCTCATCCATTCATTTGCAGACTCACTTTCCAATGAGAGGAACAGCTTGAGATGTTTCCGGCACTTTCTTGGCAATCAGAAACAGGAAAACAGTCTGGCCAAGCAGGATGGCAATGGTCATAGTGCATTTCTGTCCCCCGGCTATGAAGAGAAAAAAAAAATCACCCTCATGACTAAACACACACCTGCTTAAAAGTCGACTTTGCCTGAAAGATGTCGGTATTCTGTTTAGACTCGTTTATAAGTCGGTCTACACAGAGAAGAACCTTCACGCCGAAAAACGTTTATTTTATTTTTGTTCATTTTATCACTGCCAAAAAAAAAGTGTTCATACTTCCCAATCTCAGCACTTTTAATCAGACCTGGATCATAGTGATCACGGGTTGTTTATTCACAGACTCACTCTCTGGATCTCTCTCCTACTGTGAGAGAGAGTGAGCGAGCCAGATTGTGCAAGAGAGAGAGTGAGAAAATTTATTCTCTGCTTAAGTCTTACAAGCGAGTAAATACGATATATAAGTAAATGCTGTCCACTTTATTATTAAACCTTAGCTTACTAGTTGGAACCCCTTGGTCCAACTAAAGCAGTCTGAATCAGTTCATCTTCTTTGAATTTTGTCACTAAATTCAAATCCATTTTATTTAAATGTCGCAGCAGAAAATGTGATTCAGGACCAGGCACTGCTTTTCAGATCTTCTGTTGTTTAATTTTAGTGAGTCTGTGTTATAACCTCAGTTTCCTATTCCTAGCTGACAGGGGAGGCACCCAGTGTGGTCTTCTGCTGCCGTCGCCCTCCACCTCTATGTTTGAGTGTTATGTGTACAGAGATGCTGTCCATAACACCTGGCTTGTTTTCTTTCTATTAGATGGAACCAGTCTGACCACTGTCCTATGACCTTTGACCTCAACAAGGCATTTCCGCCCACAAAGCTGACATTTTTTTAACAAGTTGGATAGGTGTATCGAATGAAGTGGCCAGTGTCATGAGTCTTTAATGTGACCTTTAGCCGGCAGGAAGTAAACCAGAAGTCCGAGCGATGAGAAGAGCACACAGGGCACGATGATATTAATGATGTAGAAGAGCGGCTTTCTCTGGATGATGAGGAAGAAGACGATCTCCTGGTGCTCCAGCTCATCAGGGCTGTACCTTGGGTTGATAACCTTCTTGGCCGGGCGATGCTTAATTATCCATTCTCCGTTTTCTGTCCAATCAAAACGCGAGTTTAGTAGACGTTTCCTGAGCTTTGAGGTCCGTGGAGACGTTTTTACCAGTGAACGCTTCTGGGTCGATCTCGATCCACTCCGTAACCACGTTGTCCTCTTCAGACAGCATCAGCTTGATTTCGTTGGAGTTGTACGTCTGAGACCTGGTGATGTGGTTTTAGGTTAGTACGTTAAACAATCCCTTTTATTGGACTTGAAAGCTTGTAACTATTGCACCTGAACACCATGCTGCAGTTCTGCCAGTCGAAGGGGAAGTAGTTGACTTTGATGGCACAGGAGCTTCGATATATAGCCGGGGGCAACCAGACCACGCCACCATCAGGGTCTATCAGAGCGTTCGTGTAGAGAGCCACTTCAAAATGTCCGTCCACACTGCGCAGGCATGAGAACGAGATGAAGAAGATGATGAAATCTTTAATCTTCCACCAGTTAGTGGAATCTAGCAGTCTGGGATTCGAACCTGAGGCCCTTTTGGTCACGTGGACACAACTGGCCCTCCGTTATTAGTCAATAAAAATTGTCGACAAATATTTTTATTGTAGACTAGTCGTTTGAGGTCATGTGACCTAATGTTGTAACTTACTGTTTTTTAAATAAAATGAAGAACAGTCTGTGATAATAAGAAAAGCAAACCTTCTAATATGTGAAATATGTGTTTAATATTTCGAAATTAAAACAACGTCAACAACTGAAATCGCAGTGAAATGAATGGCTGAAATATTAGCTTTTTTTTTTGTTTTCACACTGTCACAAATTGTAATTTGTAAAAATGTAATACTACAATTTGCGTGTTAAAGTAAAGCAAAAACACAAATGTTTTACATGAAACATGTTTCCCACGAGTAGAGAATATAAATGAGGAAGTTGCAACTTTCTATATTTTTACATTTAAAAAAAAAAGTTATGTAGAAACTTTACTAGCTAATGTTTGTAGCTACAGACGTGGACAAAATTGCACCCATTTCTCACAGAAAAGTACTACATTAACACTTATTTTGCTATATACATGTTTATTCCATTTGTGTGTATTGGAACAAAACAAAAAAGGAGGAACAAAACAGCAAATTTAACGTTTGGATAATTTAAAATTTTGGAAAATCGGATAATTAAAAATTACCAATATTTTAGCCAAATTCCTTATCAGTATCAACCTTTAAAATAGTTTTAATATTACCAAATACCTGAACCTTGTTGTTTTAATATTACCAAATACCTGAAGCTCTTAATTCTGCTTTCTAGATATGTTCATATTGAATTTTTTTTTGTCTGTAATGCGGCTGATTTTTTTTCGTTTGAATCGCAGTTATTTTTTCTTTTTGAATCGGAACAAAATTTGTGAGACAAATGCTTAGAGAGCTTTCGTGTGTAATTTGAATTCAGCATCAGAAAACTTGAGTTTAGAGATAAATAATGGACATTTTTCTAATTCTCCACTTTTTCCCCTAATATTGACTTTGCACTGGTCTTGGACTGAGAAAAGCACTATATAAATAAACTTGAACTTGAACTAGTCGTCCTGAAAGTTTATTAAAGTGACAAAAGTTCATCATTTCAAAAGCTGAAGTGATTTAATTATTTTATTTATTAAATAGAATATGTGTAACTTGTTGTTTTAGTTAGTTGGAAGAAAAGCTGGTTAACCGTTGGAATAATCGCCGATTAATCGGTTAATAATCGATACCAAAATATTCGTTTGAGCCTCCGTTTCTTTGGCACTCACTTGTTCTCCAGGCCGACGTCAGGAAGCCAAATGGTTTTCGAAGGAAGTCGCATGCGAGTGATGTTCTGGTAGAGGTCGAAGCCCGGTCTGTCCTTCCAGCTGAGGCGATAGTCGCGCCAAGTCTACGGTCAAACGGAAAGATGGACGGTAAACAACGCTCGAATCCGTAAAGGAATTGTGTTTTCTCGCACCAGCTCGATCCAAACGCAGGTGGTCAGGGTCTCCTCCTTCTCGTTCTGCACAGGAAACGCGGATGATGAGTCGTTTGACATGGAGGCTGAAGGTGGAGTCCTACCAGGGAAATGAGGTTGGTGAGGGTCATCTTGATTCGCACGTCTGTGACGTCGAGGTTGTGCCTGATGGGTCGGATGTGTTTGCTGTAACCCAACATGAGGTCTCGGTGAAGGAAGCCTTCTAGATTGCAGCGTGCGGCTGAAACAGGAATTCAAAGCGCTTATATATGTGAAATATAGCAGAAATATGGTTTTATAATTATATAAAACTAAAGGACGTAGAGGTGAAACAGGACCTGTGCTGAAATGAAATACAAAAATGTAGTAATAAATGCACAAATTATGTAGATAAAATCAAATAAAATAAAAGACTAATAAAAATATAATCAAAAATGACATTATAAAATATAAGATAATATAATATAAAAATCTAAAATACCAAAAATTTAAGTTTAGACAAATTGCTTTAGTAATACTTAAAATGCTTTTCCACGTACTTTTTGCCCAATTATATATTATATTATATTATACTATATGAAAATAAGGGACATAGAAGTGAAACAGGATCTGTACTGAAATGTAGTATAATAAATGCACAAATTATGTAAATAAAATAAAAACAAATAAAAGATGAATTAAAATAAATAAAAAAAGTACGTGTTAAAACAAAAAAAAATACTGTATGTTTTTTAGACAAATTGTTTTAGTGTTAATTAAAATGCTTTTCCACATACATTATTTTTGCCCAATTATATATTATATTACACGATATGAAGCTAAGGGAAGTAAAAGTGAAACAGGATCTGTACTGAAATGTAAAAAAAAGTAGTTTAATAAATGCACAAATTATGTAGATAAAATCAAATAAAAAAAAAGATAAATAAAAATAAATAAGAAATGAAGTGTTAAAATAAAAAAATATACTGTTTAGCCAAATTGTTTAAGTTTTACTTGAAATATTTTTCCACATACACAATTTTTGCCCTATTTTATATGTACAGTAATTGTATATACGTTATACTTTAAAAACAACATATTTTTACAATTGTATTCGCACTTCATTTAAATAATAATCGTAGTGTAAATGTAAAGTGTAATATCATAATACTGTTTATAATATTATACAATCTATAATATTTACAACACGTTCATAGATGTAATCATCTTTATTGAGTGGACTGGAATATCAGTAAAATTCATGAATATATGTTTATAAAAAACAAGTTCTTCTGGTTCCTTTGGTTTGTCATTAAAAACCCTTTGTTTGGATCCTCGCCATCATCTGTGTCTTCAGCAGCGTAACAGTATATAAATATTTATACCGTATGTAAACATTATTGAAATGCCAGTCCACTGTGTGTGTGTGTGTGTGTGTGCGTGCGTGCGTGCGCACACATGCAACATCTAATAATGATGTTTCATAAAAAATCGATATAGTTTCCAACCACAACGCCACCTAAAAAAAACTCATAAATAAAACCCTCTAACCTGAAAAGCACAACCATAGAACAGTCCAGAACAGGATGGTGACTGATGGATGTTTCAGAGCCATGTTGGTCATCCTGAAAGCCTCTTCAGTGAAGTGTGAGTCTCATCTCCTCGTCACACCGTCCAGCATGAGCGTCATTCCCAGTTTACCGGAAAAGTTTTTGTTATTTTGAGGGGACCCCCCCCCCACCAGCCCCTGCGCATTGTCAGCTGTCACCGGTCTGGATCCAGTCATGGTCCCAGTCTCTCTCTCTCTCTAAGTGGGTCTGTGTGGCGAAGACTAGCAGGATAACGTTACAGCATTTCCCACAGGTTGGTCAACAGATGTCCTGGTGAAGATCTGTGGAAGGACACCAGCTGCTCCTTGTCTGGGGATGGACCAGGGTCACCAGTCCTTCTTCTTTACCGGTCAAAAGTACCAGTCACCTTAAGTAGACGCATAGATACTAGAGTTAAAAAGTAGTTCTGTGGGAGTAAAACTGCCCGATATTTTGGTTAGAGTAAAAGTACTGTGGCTAAGACTGGTAAAACTACTTTTGAGTTTTCAGTTAATTTCATTGTTGGTCCAAAATCCATAAATAGACAGTCCGTCCCGCAAACAATTTGACACAAAATTGAGCAAAAAAAGGTTGTTTACGTGTTACTTACATCTTTATTAATTCTACTGTTTTACATATACATAATTTACATATTTTTCTGTACAATTCTACAGAATTTACATCCTTTTAAATTCTACAGAATCAGCGATACAACCAACAGAATAAACAGCAACAATAAATAACAGAGACAACAACAACAAAATACAGATCAAGAGTATCAGGAATACAACTCTCTTATTGGCAGCTATATTAATAAAAAAGATTATTAAGCTCAATGGCAATTTTTTGGTGATTATTGTGTTTTTATTTGTAATGCATATTGGAAAATACTTTTCTTTCATACTTACTTGTAAAGTTACAAGTAAAGGTAATGCAAGAAAAAAAAAACATGATAGAACCTTGTTGTTATAGTAAAATGCTGTTGTAAACAATTACATTTAAAATTAAGCTGTTGTTTTTTTAGTTTGTTGACAACACGGAAATAAAACTACCCGAAATGAAATCGTAGTATAAAAAATAAAAAAAATAAAAAATATTCTACTCGTTGAAAAAATAACGAGTAGAAAGTATCGATATAAAAAGTATGCGGAAAAAAAATTCCTCTAGTGAAGTAAAGGGCAAATTTCTACTTGAGTAAATTAGCGAAGTAGTATTCGTTACTTGACACCTCTGTTCTTTACACACTTCTTCCAGACACTTACTCGCAACATTTCAAACGATGCAAATGTTGGTTTTTTAATGAAGATCATTTAACTGAAGTATTATACGCAGCTGCTTCTAATCATTTCCCACCACTTCTCCTTTTTGGGGTCACGGGGAGCTGGCATCCATATACTATATATAATCTGACTTAAGATGACAAGATGACGTTGCTCAGAGTTTTCAGAAATGTCATTTATTCTTGTCGTTTTTCGCTGGCACAGCAAACTCAGTACCGTATTTAAGCAGGTGGCGCCCTCTAGCCGTCACTAAGGGAACAACAGTTCCTGAAAAAAACATACAGCTCATCATACATTTTTTTTATGTCACAACTCCAACCCTTCTGCTTTATCTAGGATTGGGACCTTTTTTATGTTCTATGCATCTTCATTGATTTTTTTTTTTTCGTCGCCAACATTAGGTTTTTCTGGTCACTACAGGTGTTCATATAACCAGTCAAAGAAAATGCATCCAGTTGGTTTAAATCATTTATTAGAAAATGTTAAATCCAGCATACTCACAACTTTGTTTTTGGTTGTAAAAGCAAGGTGTGGCCGTTCTGTCAGCCATTTTAAAGATTTGGGCCGAGTCCATTGTAGGGTAGTGGGTGATGGTGACTTTCATTTTCTTGTGTTATTGCAGATGTATGTATTGTGTATTGATTTGGCTAATTCTAATTTATTCATGATTTATTTAGATTCGGGTTGTTTTAATGTCGTTGATTTTGTAGGATTTGGCTTTGCTTCCTGTTCCCCCTCCGGATCAAATGTGGTTTGTCTCAATTTAGTGTTTAGGCGGGAAAACTGGCTTATAAAAGGCACTACATTGTGATTGTGGGGAATGGTTGGTTGTTTGCTCTAGTTTGGCGGTTGAATCAAAGATGTGTGCAATGCGCGTGTTAACTCTTTTCTTGCATTTAGAACAATATAAATGGGTTTGAACTAGGGCTGTCAAAGTTAACGAGTTAACGCACGTGATTAATTTTAAGTGCTTAATCGTCAATTTTTTTTTAACGCCTTTATTCACAGTTTTTTTTTACTTTCTGTTTGGAACGTCCAAGAGAACTGCGCACTGTCTCCTGATATCCAATATTAATCGCGATTAATCACGATTAATCACCATTATTTGCGATTAATTTGGTCAGAGAAGTGTGATTAACTAGTTAAAAAAATGAATCGTTTGACAGCACTAGTTTGAACACAAGGCACGTTGACGGTCCAGTTACCGTTACTCCTGCGTGGAGGAGATTAGTCTTTTCATTTTCTTTTTCGTAAGTTCTCGTAAGAGCCGAATCTATGAAACCTATGACGGACCACACGGATTGGTCGAATTTGCGGTAAATTTGCGGTGATTGGATGAAATTGCAAGGTCGCAAATAAATCGTGGCGTTTCACCAAATCCGCGTGAATTGGCGCATCGTGATCTCATCGTCACGTTCAAAGCTCTTCACAACAATCACCCATCTGATCTCCAGACAATAGCGTCACTACACATCTTTAGGAGTAAGCTCAAAACTCGTCTATTTTCAATTGCATATCCATCATAAACTCACTAGTTGTGGTTTCTGCTATTTGTATGTTTGACCCAGCCCTGTTCAGCGACCTTGGGTGTTAGAAAGGCGCTATAAAAATGTAATGTATACTAATAATAATAATAATGAGCCAGTAGAAAGCATGCAGACATGTGCAGACATATACAGACTTGTGGGGTGAAATGAAAAGAAAAGTGCGTCTGGTCTGAGATGGTGTGACCTGTGTGAAAGGTCACTCTTCTTTGGGTTGGGTGGGATTCAGCTGGTGGGGGTTGGGGTACAGTTCCGTAGGTTGACTTATCGAGGAAAGCCACTACAGCACAGGCTATAGTTTTGGCATCTCCTCCCTCCAACTCAACGAGTCCTAGAAATGTTGAAACAATCGTCTGTCTGGAGTCACTAAAGTATCATATCACAAACCCAAGAGACTTGGACACACCAGTATCTGTGGACTCATCAAGTAAGAGGCTGAAATGCTGATCACATACAGCCGACCATAAGGACAACATCTCTATGGCAACCTGAAATATTTGTTTAATGTTTCAGAGAAATGTTTGTGTAATGTTTCATTAGTTACCTGCTCTGAGCTGCTGAAAGACGTCTGCTGTGCTAAGACTGCAAAGATCCAATTCTTCTGTCTCAAGATCTTTAAAATGGAAGCCAGAATTTCTCAGGATGAGTTTCTGTGTCCAGTGTGTCTGGATCTCCTGAAGGATCCGGTCACTATCAGCTGTGGACACAGTTTCTGTTGGAGCTGCATTAGACAATGTTGGAATCTGCAGGACGAGAGCGAGATCTACAGCTGCCCTCAGTGCAGAGAGACCTTCTATAGAAGACCTGCTTTAGCTAAAAGCACCATCCTGGCTGAGATGCTGGAGAAACTGAAGAACAAACCTTCTGCTGACCGTCACGCTGGAGATGGAGATGTTCCGTGTGACGCCTGTCCAGGAAGAAAATATAAAGCAGTGAAATCCTGTGTGGAGTGTCAGGAGTCGTACTGTCTCTCTCATCTTGAGCGACACGAGGAGTTTCACTCACGTAAACGTCACAGAATGATTGAAGCCACTGATGAACTTCCTCTGGAGGATCTACACTGGACAAAGACCCAGGTAAGAAAACAGAGGAGATAATGTTCTCTAAACATCTAATAAGCTTCAGTTTCAGCAGTTAAAACAGCACAAGCAACTATCACGATTAACGAGAAAATAAGCAAGCAACTTTAGAAGCTTATAAAAATCTTATTGGGTGTTTAAATTCACACATTTCAAATGTGCATAAATATAATCAACCATTTATTTTATTTTTAACGTCAGGAACAATTACAAATAAATGGAAATTTATCATCTTAACATTGTAACATTCCTGCTATTCCTGCTATCCTACATTCCTGAGGGAGCAGCAGGCTCGTCATGAATACCTGGAAAATCATAGGAGACATCAACTGCTGGTTATTGAAATTATTGCTCACGCACTTCTAATTTCCATGAAATGCTTCTGTTTCTAGTTATAATGCCATGTTTTGTTTTGCATTTAGTTTGAGTTATTGAAACTTGATCTACTTTGCAATCCTGCTTATCTGTCTGATTCCCTGCCAAGACGAACGTGACAGTGTCTTTGTGCGCATCTGCATTGTGTGCTCTTTAATTTCTTTAAATAATGGTTCTGGAGGCAGACATGCATTTTATTCAAGTGAAACGACATCGACATGAAATATGGGGTCGAGTCACGGTTTATAAACCGGTTATTCCCCTCATAATGATAATCTGACATGATTCTTCTGGTTTGTTCTGCAGAAGAAGCTGATGGTGACACAGAGAGAGTTTCAGCAGAAGATCCTGCAGCAAGAGAAAGATCTTCAGCAGCTGAGAGACTCTGTGGAGTCACATGAGGTCAGTCTGGAGAAGAAGAGAAGAGTCTGGAGTGAGTGTGATGAAGAGGAAGAAGCTGATGCTGGTGTGTTTCTGACAGAGATCTGCAATGAAAGCTGTGGAGGACACTGAGAAGATCCTTGCTGAGATGATCCAGTCCATCCAGAGAAAACGTGATGAGGTGAAGCAGCTGATCAGAGATCAGGAGGAGACTGCAGTCAGTGAAGCTGAAGGAATCATGGAGAAACTACAGCAGGACATCGAGGACCTGAAGAGAAAAGACGAGAAGATAGAGGAGCTATTACAGACACTAGATGACATCAGCTCCATTCAGGTAACAGATCTAGAGGAACAGAGGAACATCTCATGAGAGCTAAATGAGCAGATGATGAGGAAGAGTCAGATGTCAGTGTTGTGCTTTTGTGTTTGATCATCACGTGATGTGAAGAGTGTGATGAAGGTGAAAGGCTGTGTTAGACGAGATAGTCCAGAAGAGATGGACACGAGAAGTTCGGCTGTAATGATGATGATAATGATGATGAGTTTTTCTTCTTTCTAGAGTTCTCCATCACTCTCAACTCCACTTCAATCTGCAGATGTTCGCTTCTCTTCACTTTCCTTGTTTAAAGATGTGACAAAATCTGTTCCTCAGCTGATAAAGAAACTGGAGGAGTTTTGCAACAATGTGATGAAGTTGATCCATGACAAACGTACATTTCTGCACATTCATCTCCTCCATTTGTGATCATGTAGAAGTTTCTGTCTGAAATGTGTGAGAAACCGAAGCAGATAATGTTTCTGTCTCTTCTTCTCCACAGTCACAGTCGACAACATTGATCTCTGGAGCCGGAGTGACTTTCTGCACTGTAAGTCTTTCTGCTCTGAATCAGTCAGGAACTTTTTCCCATCATTCTAACCGTTCTTATTGTTGCTTTTTTTTTTTGATGATTCATAAATCATGTGTTTTATTTCCCTCAGATTCTTGTCAGTTCACTCTGGATCTGAACACGATGAGTGAAGAACTTTGTCTGTCTGAGGGAAACACAGTCACTTACACTGACACATTTCAGTCGTATCCTGATCATCCAGACAGATTTGAGTGTGTTCCTCAGATTTTGTTCCAGGAGAGTGTGAGCGGACGCTGTTACTGGGAGCTGGAGTGGACTGGAGTATGTGTGTATATATCAGTGTCGTATAAGAGCATCAGCAGGGAGGGACGGAGTGATGACTGTTGTTTTGGGTGTAATAATCAGTCCTGGAGTTTGATCTGTTTGTCTTCTGGATTCATGTTCAGACACAATAACGTAAAGACTGATCTCTCAGTGTCCATCAGCAGGAGAGTGGGAGTGTTTGTGGATCATGACGGAGGAATTTTGTCCTTCTACAGCGTCTCAGACACAATGACCCTCATCCACAGAGTCCAGACCACCTTCACTCAGCCGCTCTGTCCTGGAGTTTATGTCGGTCATAGTTCATGTGTGAAAGTGTGTGACACGTCTGAATACAATGTAAATCCCGTGTGTGCTGGTTCTATCTCTTTATGAATTAAAATTTCATTCATTCGTTCATGATACTGATTTGAGCCTCAGCTTTCACGGAAACCTCTGGTTATACTGTACATCCTCCTGTATCTTACATTCTTATACTCCGTATACTCTGCACGTTTCTATCGGCTACTGTAAATTAGTTTTGTACACAACTTGCATTTCATTTGTGAAACGTGAACATTTTACTTACGACTGGTCCGATGCTAAGGTAATTTCACTGACTTTATTTCAGTGCCCAATAAAGTTCATTTCTGACACAATGTGTTAGTATTCCTTTACTGTACTAAATAAATTATAAACGGGTAAAGCCTCCTGACAACAGCGTGGCTTTTCTAAAAAAAAACAAAACAAATCAATGTTATTTGGTTTGAACGTAATAGAAAATAACTGCTGTAGGTTTGTGTGATTTTCAGTGAAAAATGGGAAAAAGTGGGAATTTTTTTTTCATAAAGGCAGGTTACGAGGTGTCCCTGGCAGAGATCTATTAATATTTGGGAAAATATTGCATTAAACTACTACTCTTCTTAAATAAAAAAAAAACGTTCAAGGGCAGTCAAGGTGATGGAGGTCTGATGTAGACAAGAACGAAGGTTGAGTGGGATAAAGGAAGGTCCCAGCCTCCTTGGTGGAGAACATGCCAAGCGAGTGAAGAGGAAGGGCAGGGGCGTAGATCTGAGAATAGGGACTTAACATTGGCACAATGACAGGCAGAGCTGGCAGACATGACGGAGAGAAGGAAGGTGGGTACACTGTGTGCAAGAGAAGAGGTGGAAGGGCAGCAAAGCGCGTAGTAGTGGAAGAGGATACATACTGTACTACTGTAATGGAGCAAAATGCAGTGTAGACCCCCGTGCCCCATACACCACACGGCCCCCGAGGGTCAGAGTATGGCAAGAAACTATATATCTTTGGTGGAAGACTCCGATCATGGAGAGACTCCCGTCAATTGTCCAATAAGCAACACTGCCACTCAGGTAGGGTATCTAAATGCACTGGGTGACTGTGAGCAGTACGCAGATGGCTGTTTAGAGTGATGCCGCCTGCTCTCTGACCTGGGCATTGGTGGCGAGTCACGATCTAGATGCTAAACTATAGGCTATATTATAAGATAAACGAGCGGCCCCCTTCCACGAGGGATGGAGGCCATCGGGCTTCAACAGGTCAGGTCTTCTCTGAAAAGATCTCCAATTGTCTATAAAACCTATGCCATTCGAAGGACACCACTTAGACGCCCAGCCATGCAGAGCCCACAGCCTACTGTGAGTCTTCTGATATCTTTTTTAATCTTTTTCAATTAAAAGTCTAATAATAGAAAACAATATATAGGAACCAACTGTCAAATAAAGAAGCATTAACATAACAACAAGTAAGAAATGGCTCCTATAGAAGCTCCCAGAGGTGTGGACTCGAGTCATGTGACGAATTTGGTGACTTCAGACTCGACTTGACAAAATATAAAAAGACTTGCGACTCGAACTGGACTTTAACACAAAAAACTTGGACTTTCACTTGGACTTGCGCCTATTGACTTGCAAAGACTTGCCACCTCGCTTGAAAAGTCGCTACTTCTGTTTTACAATTATTTGCGCGCGTTGCGCGCGCCTGTATAACCGTCGAGAGCACGCGCATCGCGCGCATTTGTGACCGTCAGCATACGCGCATTTGTGACGTCGAGAGCTTGCGCGCACTCGCACGTCCAATCAAAGTGCTGGCGAGTGTTTCGAATTTTGTGAACGCGGCGTTTGTACAATGATACCAAAGACAGTTTCGTCTGGCAATAAAAATGACAAGGTGAACAACAACAACAACAACAACAACAACGAGTTGCAGTGTGTAAAACATGCGAGTCGAATATTCCAGACGGAGACGCCACAACTTCCACAACTTTGTTCGACACCTGAAGCTGCACAAAGGTATGTTTTGAATGAACGTCAAGACTATCTTATTAGCTAAGTGACATACGTACTAGCTGCGTGATTATATCAATGAGGCTGTACATTTCCTCAGCATCACCTGCCAAACTCCTGCTGCACACACGCGATTGTGGCTACACACCCTACAGCACACAAGGGACTGTGACGTCTCTCCCCCTCTCCCTCTCTCTCCCCCTCC
>CM051493.1:14492636-14522360 GCA_028031935.1 Paedocypris micromegethes
TCAGTTCACTCTAGATCTGAACACGATGAGTGACGATCTCTGTCTGTCTGAGGGAAACACAGTCACTTACACTGACACAGTTCAGTCGTATCCTGATCATCCAGACAGATTTGAGAGTGTTCCTCAGGTTTTGTGTGAGGAGAGTGTGAGCGAACGCTGTTACTGGGAGCTGGAGTGGACTGGAGAATTTGTGGAGATATCAGTGTCGTATAAGAGCATCAGCAGGAAGAGAGGGTATTATAAGAGTTGGTTTGGGTGTAATAATCAGTCCTGGAGTTTGGTCTGTATGTCCAATGGATTCAAATTCAGACACAATGACATAAAGACTGATCTCTCAGTGTCCAGCAGCAAGAGAGTGGGAGTGTTTGTGGATCATGAGGCAGGAACTTTGTCCTTCTACAGCGTCTCAGACACAATGACCCTCATCCACAGAGTCCAGACCACCTTCACTCAGCCGCTCTGTCCTGGAGTTTATGTCGGTGTTGGTTATTCAGTGAAACTGTGTGACATGTCTAAATAAATCTGTGCCCAATAAATAGAAGTCGGACAAAATTTGTCGACCTTTACTTTTACTAAATCAACTATAAATGGTAAAGCCTCCTGACGATTGCATGGCATTTGTGTAGAAATAAGTTCAATTTGATATGAATGCAATAGAAAATAATTTTGCTGTAATTATTAACAAAGCAGCTTTGAGTTAGTCTTGGACTAAGAAAAGCACTATACAAATAAACTTGAGGTTAGAAAAAGAAATACACCACTTCTCTCCTTCCTTACTATATTTGAATTTGTCTCGTTCATTACAAGCTTTTTATTTTTGCAAATAAGCTTACCGTAATGCTTTAAAAGTTAAAGCTCCTCTCCTCTGGACCATAGCACTACCAGTCCGCAGCAGTGTTGAGTTGGGAATGAATCACAAGCTTGAAACATTGAACACAGGATGAAGCGTGTTGGGTAGCTTCAGACAAATCTTCACTGGACTCAGGATCTTCGTGATGGGGTTAGGTCTAATGAGCCGAGGAGACAACTTTCAAGAGGGCACGTGAAGAGGCAGGTCCTTGGTGGATAAATATACCTTCTGACCACAGATGTAGTGGGGTTCTGTGACGATCAGCTACAGCCTTGCTCTGTCATCCGGAAGATCGCCTTATTCTCCGATCACCTCCAGATGCACCGGCATCTCTGGATGAAGGCAGCAGCTGATGGAACAGCGGCTTCGTGTTCTTGTGAGGGGAATACGGGAGGTGGATAACCAACCAAACACAATAAAGGAGACATAGCATTACCAGCTACTAGTAGGGAATTGTGCGCGCAATCAATCCAGAACAACTGTGAGCTCCAGGAACGTGGACTCTGTGATGTCAGACAGCGGAGACCTCTTTTGAGATCCTGATTGGCCCGTTCACACTGCCCATTAGTCTGAGGATGGAAACCAAACCACAAACTCGAAGAAGCAGAGATTTGTCGACAATACTTCTATCAAAAGTGTGAGACAAACTGGGGACACCTGTCAGAAACCACGCTGGTTGGAATACCATGAATCCAAAAAATGCGATCAATTACCAGTTGGGCTGTGTCTTTGGCAGTTTGGGTAGAGAAATAAAATGAACCACCTTCGAGAATCAGTCCAGGACAGTAAGTATGACGGTGTTATCAAAAGGAACCATATACTGGAGGAAGGCCAGTTGCAATGTCAAGGTCAATATGCAACGAATGACGAGAAAGAATAGTTTGGGGACGGAGAAGACCAGAAGTAGTGCAGTTAGACGACTTGTTTCTCACACACGCGCAGCAGGCCAACACAAACTGTCTGACATTTTTGCGCATAGTAGACCACCAGAATTTCTGTTGAATAGCCGCTAGCGATCTTCGGATAACCTGATGGCAAGCGATCCTGGATTTGTGGCCCCACTTGAGAACAGTTGGTACTAAAAACCATCCGGTTGGTACAAAGACATCCCTTGGGAACCCCACCTTCTCTACCAGCTCGCTCCACTCGCCTCTCGACATCCCAGGAGAGGCCACCCACCACCACCACTCGCTAAGGGAAGATGGTCTCCAAACAAGTCTCCTCCTCAGGTCTCTCGAAAAGGCGAGATAGCGCATGTCCAACGGTTTGGTCTATAGAGAAGACCGACCCTCTAATTTCAGTAGCATGCAAGGTCTGTGTTGATGGAGATGTCTCTCGATCTTAATCGCCAACCCCACTAGGTTATCTAAGTCTCCAGGTGAATCCTGGAGTGCAATCTCATCTTAGATGTCCTCTGACAGTCCATTATGGAATATATGTCTGAGCTGCTGATCCTCCCAATTGCAAGCAGCGGCCAGAGGACAAAAACTGATGCCATAATTTGTGACTGTCTGTCCGTCTTGCCAGAGCCAAAGCAATCGTGAGTGTGCCTTGTCTCCTTGTGCAATATGGTCAAATAGGCACTTCATCAGTTCTTGAAATAGCCCGCAAACTGTCACAACAAGGCTTCTGAGTCCTCCAGACTGCAGTTCCCCAGTTCCTTGCTCTGACTGTTAGCAGCGTGATAACATAGGCAAATAACGACGCGGTTGTAGAGAAAATACTAGCTCGCACTGGTCCAAAAATGACCGACAAGAGTCTGGATCCCCCTCTTACGGTGAGGGGGTTGTTAGCCTGTGGCTCTGGCTCGTTGAATAATGTGGGCAAAGCGAACCACTTGAATACTGTGGGTCAACACTTCCATCAAAGCTCTGCTACAGTGGTTGACAGCACTGCCACCTGAGCAGCAAGTAACTCTGCCCCACATGAGGTGTCTGTGTGTTGAGCCTCATGCTGATAGACCTGCTCCTTGTTGAGTCAGAATGCTGCCAATCTGTTCTCTCTCTCTCTGGGTTCGATAATTCTTGGTCGAATCATTTCGTCAGGGACCGGTAACCGGTAATAATTCTAAGACCCAAGAGTAAAATTTGTTTGCAAAAGTTCAGACAAAACTCCTCCGAAGCAGCTGAAGAGCAAACCAAAAATCTGCCACACCTCAAGCAACGAATAGTTCAAGAATCCGTTCAGATGACATCACACCTCAGCTGGGAATCAAATCGGCTGTAGACATTCTGTGCTGCAACACAGTTGAAAATAGAAATTGCAACTCCAAGGGTACTGACCCTAACGTCCATGTAATGGTGCATAAGCATGTCAGTCATGACAGCCCAACAACATACAGAGACTTGAGGTACTCGGGACGAATTTCCTCCACACCCGGAGCATTACCACTGAGGAGTTTTCTGACTGCTTCAGTGACTTCGGTCAGGGTAATAAATGATTCAGCCTCAGAGTTCTCCGCCCCTGATTCTACCGTTTCTACTACAGAAGGTATGTCTGAAGGGTCCTCAAAGTATTCCTTCTACTGTACCACTGTATTCCCAGCTGAGGTCAGCAGCTACCCACTTTCACTAAACTGTATTGACTGTGACACCTCCCTGGGATCTAGTTAAAGTTCTCCCAGAGATGCGAGTTGAAGACCTCTCTGACAGAGGGCTCAGCTAGACGTTCTCAGCAGACCCTCACAATGCGTTTGGGTCTGCCAAGTCTGTCCAACTTCCACCTCTGCCACAGGATCCAACTCACCACCAGGTGGTAATCGGTTGACAGATCAGCCCCTCTCTTCACACGAGTGTCCAAGACATTTGGTCGAAGATCTGATGATACAACAATGAAGTCAATGAAACTTTCTCTAACTTAAGTTCAGTGGCCAAATTAATTATGTGAGACACATTTCCGTCAAATAATAATAATAATAATAATAATAATAATAATAATAATGAGTATTTGTAGGGCGCTTTTCAGTTTTAACCGTCTCAAAGCGCACGTGTAAATATGTAAGGGAAGTGTTGCTTTTTATTCAATTTATCGTCTGGATTGTTGGTGTTAAGTAAGTGGCTGCAGTTATGACAAGACAAAGACAAAGACCAGTGAGCAAGCACATACGCGACAGTAGCCAGGTAAAACAAAACCTCTTTAACGAGGAAAAAAACCCTGGGGAGAACCCAGCTCACTGGTGCCAGTCTTCTCCGGCATTCTAACACTACAAAATCAATGCGTTGGTTGTTACACGCCATTTTTAATAATGATTCCGGAACGATGTTTCCCTCCCCAGTGGGGAAAGAGGCGGCTCCACTTCTCCACGCCAACAGCGTCGTCAGCACCACAGAGGTCCAGGAAGCACCACCGATGAACTCGAAACTCCTAGGAGATTCCGGTCATACGACACTTGGCGCTCAGGAGAGGAGGGGAGAATAAAAAAAAAAAAAAAAAAAGAAACAAACCAATTAGAAAACTTCAAGTACCATGGATTTTCACAATTTTCTGAAGGTGCAGGTGTAATTCGGTTCCGAGCACTAACTAGGCAGCCTTTCTATACGATATATTAATGTTTTCTGTAAGTTATTATAACAGGTCAATATATGCTTCATTGAAGAGACGCGTCTTCAGTCTAGACTTGCAATTGACAATAGAAATTGACTCACTGATTCCGAGTCTCGAATTGGACTAGGCAGAGCATTCCATAGCTTGGGTGCTAAGTACGCAAAGGATCTTCCTCCCTGGTAGATTTTAGAGATTCGCGGTATTATAAGCTGGCCGGAGTTTTGAGAGCGCAGCAGTCGTGTAGGCTCGTAGTAAGTGATGAGCTCACTGAGATATAGAAAAGCTAAACCGTTTAGTGCTTTGTAAGTGATTAAGAGAATTTTAAACTGGATGCGATATTTAACAGGTAACCAGTGTAGCGACATTAACATTGGACTAATATGGCTATACATTTCTGTTTTTAGTAATCTAGCAGCTGCATTCTGAACTAACTGAAGTTTATCTATTAGTTTAGCAGGAGAACCTCCCAGAAGACCATTACAGTAATCTAACCGTGATGTCATAAACGCATGTATCAGTTTTTCTGCATCCGGTCGGGAGAGCAAATTACGCAGCTTTGAGTTTTTCCTGAGGTGAAAAAAGGCAGTTTTACAGACGTTGTGCACGTGACTTTCAAAAGAGAGTTTGCTATCTAAAATGACACCTAAGCTTTTCACTTTTGGTGAGGATGAGATTTCAAGCCCGTTAAGATTCATACTGTATTCGGGTGCATCAGACTTTAAGTTTGAGTCAACAAGTAATAATTCGGTTTTGTCTGAGTTCAGCATGAGAAAATTACTTGTCATCCAATCACTAATGTCGCTGAAGCAATCTAATATATTTGCAAATTTTGAGATTTCATTAGGCCGTGCCGAGATATAAATTTGTGTGTCATCTGCGTAACAGTGGAAGCTATGACCATGCTTTCTGATTATGTCCCCTAGTGGAAGCATATAAAGTGCAAATAGGATTGGGCCGAGCACGGAGCCTTGTGGAACTCCATATTTAACACTAAATCTGGGTGATGAGACTCCATTTACATGGACGAAATGAGAGCGATCAGACAGATAGGACCTAAACCATTCTAACGCGTGTCCAGAAATACCAACGTAATGATCAAGTCTATGTATTAAAATATCATGGTCAACAGTGTCGAAAGCAGCACTAAGATCTAACAGAACTAAGAGTGAGACGTTCCCTTTATCTGATGCCATTAGAAGATCGTTGGTGACTCGGATTAGTGCCGTTTCTGTGCTGTGGTGCGATCTAAAGCCGGATTGAAATTTTTCAAATCTATCGTTCTGTTCCAGAAATTTACAGAGTTGTCCCGAAATAACTTTTTCAAGAATTTTAGATATAAATGGAAGGTTTGAAATTGGTCTATAATTAGCAATCACGTCGGCATCAAGATGTGGCTTCTTAATAAGCGGTTTTATGACGGCCTGTTTGAACGCTTGTGGCACGTGACCAAGAACTAGTGACGAATTTATAATATTCAAGATTGGTTCGTTAACTAATGGTAGGACTTCTTTAAGTAAAAAAGTTGGTATAGGGTCAAGTAAGCAGGAGGTCGTCTTGGTCTTAGCTATAATCTCAGTGAGCTCATCAGGGCTGAGTGTGCTAAGCTTGACAGCGGGTGGGTTTATTTCCGGTATAACCAGTTGTGGGCTAGTATTTGTGGATACAATTTTCATTCTGATATTAGTAATTTTGTCATTAAAGAAGTTGATAAAGTCGACACTAGTGAGCTGTGGGGGGATTGCGGAGTCTACTGTGCCCTTTTTCTTTGTTAACTGAGCTACAGTTTTAAACAGATAACGAGGATTATTTTGATTTGCAGAGATAAGTTTACTAAAATATGTAGATCGTGTGGATATTAGGGCTGTTTATATGCGATTATACTGTCATTCCAGGCACTGCAAAAAACGTTGAGTTTAGTTTTTCTCCATTTCCTTTCTAACTTTCTACTTGATATTTTAAGGCTTTTTGGTCATTAGTGTACCATAAAACTTTGTTTTTTGTGTTTAGTCTTTTTTCCCTAAGAGGGGCAATAGAAGGGTACTTGACAAAGTTAGATTTAAAGCTGCAGTCAAATCCTCAAGCTCTTCTGTTCTTTCAGGGGTATAAATGGTAAGATCAGGAAGCGGTGAGATCACAGCTGGGATGTCTATATTTATTAAGCAGGAAACTAGAGAGTGATCAGAAATGCAGTCACTCACCGAAACAATATCTACAAGTATAAGCGAGGCTACACCAGTGTTTTACCGACTTAGCGTGACGCACGTCTGAATTCTCCGCCCTCTTTACATCTTCACAAACCGCGATTGAGTGCAAACTTTTTGTAATTGCTGCTGGTTATGTTTGTATTACGTTAAATTTCGACAAATATTTAGGCCAGTTTTAATCACGGTTTTTATGTGTTTATTGTAGTAGCTTGTTGCTTTTTAATCACTAAATGAATGTTTCTTATACCATTCTTTTGAACTGAATTGAATTTTGAATGGAATTGAATGCCTTTATTGTCATTGTAAAATATTTTTTTTATTTATTTCGTTATGTGTATTTAGTTAGGGCTCAAATGAAACAAACACATTATCATTTATAACTGTTGTGTACAATTCTTTCTACATAGGACTGATGAGGAGACAGTTAATCAAAGGATGCATGAATCTTCATGAACGTCAATATATATTTAAATCACTTTTATTTAATTATACAATTGTATGTAGCCTGTTGTTTTTTGTACAGTGTATTGTACAATTGTAATACACAAATGTTTGTTTTGTTAAAACACAAGAACTTGTAGACGTTTGAATTTGATCAAATTAAAATAAGACATCTTTGGTATTTTGCGGAGTTTGAAACCTTAACAACATATATCATTATCTCTTATCAAATAATCCCAATCCAATGTGCGGTCCAGATCCAGCGGCGTGGTGTCAACTTTAATTGACGAAGCTTTGAAGTGACGCGTTAGGAAGCCAGGACATTTCGCTTGATTCGATTTCTCCGACCTCGCGTCCTTTCCTCTCGTCCTTCTCCCGCATCCTAGAGGCGTGGAGCTAAGGAGCAAGGAAATGAGCTAGGAAAGGACGCACAAATAAAGAATTGAGAAGCCCCCATAATATTGTAGTTGAAGGAAGGAGAGCCTGCACGCTATTGGTCCACATGTCCCATTACCAACCAATGGCAAACCCCGAAGGGCAAGGGACATGTGGACACCGCGCACTCTGCTACACTGCCATGGTGTGGATAGGAAGAGTAGGGGTAATCCTGAAGGGGGAGCTGAGGAGCAATGTGCTAGTGTGAAGAGTCTCAGACAGGGTGATGAGCTAAAAGCTGGAAATTGAAGGGGTGATTGTCAACATGGTCAGTGGGTATGCTCCACAAGAGAGCTGTGAGTTAGAAGAGAAGGAGAGATTCTGAAGTGAGTTTGAGGAGGTCATAGAGAGTATTCCCAGAGGACAGAGACTAGTTGTTGGAGCAGACTTCAATGTTGGTGAGGGGAACAGGGCTGATGAGAACGTGATGGGCAGGTTTGGTGTGAAGGAAGGGAATCTAGAAGAACATATGGTAGTAGACTTTTCTAAGAGGATGGAAATAGCTGCAGTCAAACTCACTTCCAGAAGAGAGAAGAACACAGAGTGACATACAAGAGTGGAATGCAGAAAAGATGGAAGTAGTATTTTGAGGAGCTGATGAATGAGGCAAATGACAGGGAAAGAAGGGAGGAGAATGTGAAGGTTTGAAATAGGGAAATAGCAGAGGTTAGAAAGGTGGATGATGGAAAGGAGGATGATGGAAAGGCTGTTGCTCCTGATGATGAAGGTGTGGAAGTGTCTAGGAGAGCCAGCAGTGGTGTTCTTAACCAGTTTGTTTAACAGGGTTATAGAGAGTGAGAAAATGTCTGAGGAGTGGAGGAGAAGCGTTCTGGTGCTGATTTTCAAGTTTCCAGTTTATTTATAGAGTGCTTTTCTCAATCCCAGATCAACGCTAAGCCGCTAAGCAGAATTAGGAAAAAAATAGTTTTTATAGAAGAAAAATGACATTTGTGTTCAAAATTAGGAAAAAGAGTCAGTTTTCCTAGACTAATTGTAGACATTGTTAATAAAAAGAACAATGTCCATTATTCATTGGTGTTCAGACTATGGGCTACGACCAGAAGAGCAAGCTAGATCGCGACAGTGGCTAGGAAAACAAAACCTAAGAATAAACATAGGATTCCTAGACTTTCTGAAAGATAAAATTCAAACATATTTCAAGCTCTTTCAGGGTTCATGTTCAAGTTTTTTCCAGCACTATACAGTTGTGGTAAAATGTATATTTAAAGTGAAACCTAATTCAAAATTAAACATTAACATTGTGTGGGAAAGTTTTCTCGAAATGTAAAATTCAACAAAACTTCATACGTTTCTAAGTTTACCAAAAAGCAGGAGAACTTTCTTTGTTCAAAGTAATTATAAGGAAATATAACCAGGTCTGATTTTAAAAGAGGTGTCTGACATTTTATTAGAAAAAAAAAACAAAATTATTTTTATGAATTTTGATATGAAAAGAAACTTCAAACACCATAACACATCTCAACTCGTTAAAAATCTCAAACGACCAAAACGTAATCATTGTGGGACGAATGGGTGTTAGAAATTGTCTGGACAGAAAAGGAGTCAGGTGACCATCGCAAAGCATTTTGATGTTCAAACTCGCCAAATTTCACGCGTTCATAACTGTGATAAACGCCCTACAAATGCACTGAACTAAGTGAACTAAGCATTCTAAGAAAGAAAGAGCAGCTTGGCAAAATAACATCAACCTAGACAGTCATAAAGCTTCTATTTTATGATTGAAACAGTCTATAGTCGTAGTAGTCAAAGTAGTGGGGGTGTAGTCATCCACGTGACTCGTCTAATACAAAAACCGCACTCTTTTCCAAAGTCCAGTCCCGAGAACGTGCAGTTGCACCGGATTCCACTGTACAATTACATTTTCAAGCACTTCATTTAAAATTCAAGAACTGTGTTCCTTCTTTTCCGGAATAAGTATCGCGAGACGACACGATTTGATGAGTAATACGGTTTATTTTCTTTTTTTTGTGGAATATTGGCGCAAACATAATGTTGAATTGTACAAGTAATCTCACTACTTCTTACTAACTGTTGTCTTGACACTCCAATATAAAACTCTCGCGCTAACCAAACTGATGCACGTTCCTTTACTTCATCTCCATCACTCTCAACACATCCGGTTACGTCATGAACACAAAACTAAACACAGAACTCTAACCAACCAGGATGAGTCGACTATAAGGACAACATCTCTATGACAACCTGAAATGTCTGTTTAATGTTTCAGAGAAATGTTTGTTTACTGTTTCTTTAGTTACCTGCTCTGAGCTGCTGAAAGACGTTTGCTGTACTAAGACTGCAAAGATCCAGTTCTTCTTTTTCAAGATCTTTAAAATGGCAGAAGCCAGAATTACTGAGGATGAGTTTCTGTGTCCAGTGTGTCTGGATCTCCTGAAGGATCCGGTCACTATCGGCTGTGGACACAGTTTCTGTTGGAGCTGTTTTAAACACTATTACACAATGTTTGAATCAGCAGGACGAGAGCGAGATCTACAGCTGCCCTCAGTGCAGAGAGACCTTCTGTAGAAGACCTGCTTTAGCTAAAAACATCATCCTGGCTGAGATGGTGGAGAAACTGAAGAACAAACCTTCTGCTGACCGTCACGTTGAAGATGGAGATGTTCCGTGTGACGCCTGTCCAGGAGGAAAATATAAAGCAGTGAAATCCTGTGTGGAGTGTCAGGAGTCGTACTGTCTCTCTCATCTTGTGATGATGAAGATCAATGACAGAGGTACATTTCTGCACAGTCATCTCCTCCATCTGCGGTCATGTAGAAGTTTGTCAGAAATGTGTGAGGAAACGAAGCAGATAATGTTTCTGTCTCTTCTTCTCCACAGTCACAGTCGACAACATTGATCTCTGGAGCCGGAGTGACTTTCTGTTCTGTAAGTCTCTCCGAAAACCAGCAGAAACTCTCAGTGATGGTCTTCATGATCTTCTACAGAAGGAAACGTGACAGAAGAGTTCAGATTGATTTCTCTAGTGTTTCACAGTCAGACTGTGTGTGTGAAGCGGATAACCCACATTACACACACACACACACACACACACACACACACACACACACATACACACACCAAATTATTGAGAATTATTATTCAGTTATTATTGAATTAGTATTGAAAACTACACAAATGATTATTGAGAAGCTCAGTCTGCTCTGAGTCCGTCAGGCAGATTCTCACGTTATTTAACCGGCATTATCTTATCTACATATTATTTTTTTGGTGATTCATAAACCATGTGTTTTATTTCCCTCAGATTCTCGTCAGTTCACTCTGGATCTGAACACGATGAGTTATTGTCTCCGTCTGTCTGAGGGAAACACAGTCACTTACACTGACACAGTTCAGTCGTATCCTGATCATCCAGACAGATTTGAGAGTGTTCCTCAGGTTTTGTGTGAGGAGAGTGTGAGCGGACGCTGTTACTGGGAGCTGGAGTGGACTGGAGATTATGTGGAGATATCAGTGTCGTATAAGAGCATCAACAGGAAGGGTAGTGAGAGTTGGTTTGGGTGTAATTATCAGTCCTGGAGTTTGATCTATTGGTCCTCTTGGTTCTCATTCAAACACAATAACAAAAAGACTGATTTCTCAGTGTCCAGCAGCAGGAGAGTGGGAGTGTTTGTGGATCATGAGGCAGGAACTTTGTCCTTCTACAGCGTCTCAGACACAATGACCCTCATCCACAGAGTCCAGACCACCTTCACTCAGCCGCTCTGTCCTGGAGTTTATGTCGGTCATAGTTCATCAGTGAAACTGTGTGACATGTCTGAATAAATCCTGTTTGCTGTTACTATCACTTTATGATTTCATTTATTCGGTTCATCGTACTGGATAAAGTTTTGATTTGTGCCTGAGCTTTCATTGAATCTTCTGGTGGATACGAAATTGTATATATTGTACTTTCTACTGTATATTACTTTCTCTGTGCGCCCATTGTTGCCATTTCTCGCGCGCTGCAATTCCTCCTCCAAATAATGCTCCTTATAACGAGGAACAAGTACAGTCGCGATGAAGTGCAGATGATTCAAATATATATATATCTGCGAATCGTGCGCTAACAGACTCTTAGCGCGGACTTTCCATAGTTTTACCGTGGTATGTATCAACCACTTTGGGCGCTTTAGGGCTGCGATCAAAGTAATAGTGTCCGCTACAGACGCATCAGATGAGCTGATCTCTTTAGTTTGCTGCTCAAACGGAGTAAGAAGAGAGAGAATGTTCTCTATTAAGAGCCACTGGTGAGAAGTGAATGTCGCGGGGAGCTTGTGATCTGCTGCGCTATAGGCTGCCAATGCTCGCGGGCAACTCTCGCGGTCTCTGCTTACGTCATCGACTTTCCGCCGTGTTGTTTCGGTGAAAAAAGTGTTTCGAACGAAAACCGAAAATGCACTTTTGGGCCATTTTCGGCCGAAAATTTTCGGTGGCCAAATATTCGGTACATCCCTAATAAGTATATACCAACAATATGCGTTTGAACAGTGAAAAGAATTAATACATAAAATAATCTGACGGCAATTTAAACATGACATGGTGAACATTAAAGTAATGTTTTTAAAGTTTTCTAACCTGAAATTAGCGGCATGTCATTACGTTTATACGTAGGTACCAAAGCGGCTCAGGTGTAAAAAACGTCTCGGGTCGGGGACTAATGATGATGTCGCACTATTTGATTGGTTGTAAGTTGGCACGATGTCGTGTAAGATAGAAATAAAGGGAAATATGACGTTTGCGATCAAATGTTAAATCTGAGGAGGTTTCGTAGTGTGGAACTTAAACACCCTAATGTTTAGACCTGTATGACGCTGCTTTTGATTACAGTTATCAATATGAATCATTATAGTCATCAATGAGTAAAACCGATATTTGGGCAAATTAACGTCACTAAGGGAAAAACAGATAGTGTCCTGGAATTACAGATAAAGACATACAGGACATCAAAATGAGATGCAAATTACATTTCTTAAGGCCGTTTGTGTGTTTTCATTGATAATAGCATGAGAAACCGCACGTGTATTTCTCACTGTTCTATCTTTTCCAGGATAAGTAACGAGAAATGACACGATTTGATGAGTAACAAGGTTTTGTGAACTTTTCCACCACTGAGACGTCTGAAACACAAATTGCTTTTATTTCCAAAAATCAGGGGAAAAGGGCTTCAGGATTAAAGCAACAAAAGTCTTTCTCTTCTTCTTTAGTTTCCCTCCTTTTCCATGTCTTCTTTGTGCAGCACTTTTCTTTTACTGCCAGAGACACAAACAGGGAAGTCACTGCAGGTTTGAGACTTTCACTCACTCTTCAGGCCTCTCAGCAGGCAGACGTCCCAGCTTCAGCAGCAGTCGTTCAGTTTCCTTTCCCCCCATTTTGCCTTGGCTTGCTCCTTTTTGTACCTGGCTGATTGCGAGAAGCCGGCAGCACTTGTGCTGCCTCATTATTGCGCAGAGTGTTCACACCTGTGGCTGTGCTGTCTGTGGTCCTGCAGCCTTCACTTCCACTGTCCATGGTGCTGATATGGCAAGGTGTCTCACAGTTTTTTAACCAAACTGATGCACATTTCTTTACTTCGTATCCATCACTCCCAACACATCCGGTCTGGATCCAGAAGATCCAGCAGCAAGAGAAAGATCTTCAGCAGCTGAGAGACATGTGGAGTCACATGTGGTCAGTCTGGAGAAGAAGAGAAGAGTCTGGAGTGAGTGTGATGAAGAGGAAGAAGCTGATGCTGGTGTGTTTCTGATAGAGATCTGCACTGAAAGCAGTGGAGGACACTGAGAAGATCCTTGCTGAGATGATCCATCCAGAGAAGACATGACGAGGTGAAACAGCAGATCAGAGATCAGGAGACTGCAGTCAGTGAAGTGACTATGTATCTTTGTATAAATGTGGCTTAAAAATGTTCATGAGAGAAGTAGAAAAATCTCCTGGAAGTCAAGGACAATTGGTGAAAGTTAAGCATGAATGTGAGCAAGATTGGGAATCAATGTTATCATTGTATGCTTGCTTAAACTAAAAGGATTAAACCATGGAGTCTTTTTTTTATTTTAAGAGCTTAAAAATAGAACTGGTGAACAAATCCACTCTCACCACAAACACAATAAAAAACACGTTTTTGTTTCACTTCCGGTTTATTCCCCACTTTCGTTTTTTTTTTTCGTGCAGGGTATATTTTTGACGGAGAGTTTCACTTTAAAACCTTTCTAGATAAATCAGTAAATAGAACAAAAGTATTATGTGCACAGTATTTATCAAAGCTGAAATCACGGCACACTTCGCTTACGGAAAATGCCGGACATGACTCGAGGATACAATTTACTCAGGGTAAGCGACCGCACAAACGTTGCTCTGATACACGCGCCGCATATTTTTTTCATTCTTTATTATTTCACTTAGTTCATTTTCTTTTGTAACTAGTGTACTGACACTAACACTGGACTAATATGGTCGTACTTTTTTGTTCTGGTCAGTAATCGAGCAGCTGCATTCTGAACTAACTGAAGTTTATCTATTAGTCAGGCAGAAGAACCTCCCAGAAGACCATTACAGTAATCTAACCTTGAGGTAATAAACACATGTATGAGTCTTTCTGCATCCGACCATTCAGCATATGGCGCAGCTTTGAGATATTCCTGAGGTTGAGA
Organism: Paedocypris micromegethes; assembly: GCA_028031935.1. Classification (NCBI taxonomy): domain Eukaryota; kingdom Metazoa; phylum Chordata; class Actinopteri; order Cypriniformes; genus Paedocypris; species Paedocypris micromegethes. The sequence continues at coordinate 14,506,775 of CM051493.1, forward strand.
AATGCGGTTCTACAGACGTTGTTAACATGGTTTTCAAATGAAGCTAATTATCAAATATAACGCCTACGTTTATCACGGTTGATGTGGTTGAGAGTTTAAGTCCATAAAGATTTCTATTATGTTTTTCTTTTATAAAAGAAAATTATTTTTATAAGGGTCCTTTATTTTTAGCTTAGAGTCAATAAGCAATAATTCGGTTTTGTCTGAGCTGACAAGTCACTAACATCATTGAAGCAATCTAATATTTATTACAGATTTTTGACGGCGATGTCATGCCGGACGGAATTTCATAATGGATTTGATGCCGGACATGACTCGAGGAGACTTGAGGAAACAATTACCTGAGATAAACAGCGCGACCAACCGCGCGAATGTTGCACTGATACCCGCGCTCAGTTCATTATTATTTTATGAGGCACCATTCCCTCACCCCACACTCATCTGACATACTGGTCCACAGCCTGGTTATAGCGGTCTGATAATACTGATACACTTATCACTTTCATGGCAGCCATAAAACCCACTTGTTTAAACTGGCTTATGCACTTTACATTTTTTTTTTATTTTCCTGTCTACTGTAAATGTCTTCATTTATTTCTATTGTTTGTTCCGTGTCCTTGAGTGTCCTGAAAGGCGCTTAGAAATAAAGGCTATTATGATGATTATGATGACGATTATTATTATTATTATTATATGCCCTGACAGCCCAACAACATCCAGAGACTTGAGATCCTCTGGGTGAACAGGACAAGGTGAACATTAAAAAAGTTTCTCACAAGTAATGTACAAGTAATCTCACTAGTTCTTACTAACTGTTGTTAGTAACACTACAAGATCAGTGCGTTGGTTGTTCTGCGTCTTTTTTAATGATGATTCTGGAACGATGTTTCCCTCCTCAGTGGGGAAAGTATCCTCAGGTAACAGATCTAGAGGAACAGAGGAACTTCTCATGAGAGAAAAATGAGCAGATGATGAGGAAGAGTCTAATGTCAGTAATTGTGCTGTTGTGTTTGATCATCACGAGATGTGAAGAGTGTGATGAAGGTGAAGAGCTCGATTAGAGGAAACTGAGTCCTGAGGAGACAGTCACATGAAATTCTGGAATGATGATAATGATGAGCTTCTTTTCTTTCTAGAGTTCCCCATCACTCTCAGCTAAAGATGGGACACAATATGTTGATCAGCTGATAAAGAAACTGAAGTTTTGCAAAAATGTGATGAAGAAGATCCATGACAGAGGTACATTTTTGCACTTTCATCTGCTCCACCTGTGATCACATAGACGTTTGTGTCAGAAATGTGTGAGGAACCGAAGCAGATAATGTTTCTGTCTCTTCTTCTCCACAGTCACAGTCGACAACATTGATCTCTGGAGTCGGAGTGACTTTCTATGCTGTAAGTCTCTCAGAAAACCACAGAAACTCTCAGTGATGGTCTTCATGATCTTCTGCAGAAGGAAACGTGACACGAGTTTATCCTTAGATTGATTTCTGTTAGAATTGGAGGCTTCACAACAGTATAAGTCAAAGTATTTTTCTTTGTAAAGAATTATCCCTCATATTAAGATTACAGGTCAATATATGCTTTGTTGAAGAGAAGCGCATTTCATAGCTTTGGTGCTAAATATGCAAAAGATCTTCCCACCTTGTAGATTTTTGAGATTTGCGTTATTATAAGCTGGCCGGAGTTTTGTGAGCGCAGCAGTCGTGTAGGCTCGTAGTAAGTGATGAACTCACTGAGATATAGAGGAACTAAGCCATTTAATTCTTTATAAGTGATATATATATATATATATATATATATATATATATATATATATATATATATATATATATTAGGGGTGTGACGAGATCTCATGGCACGAGATCTCGCGAGATCCAATGCTTCTCGCGAGATCCAATTGAATCTCGTGATATCGCGAGAATTTGGCGCCATTTTTGAAATATTTGCAATACCGTGAATACCGTGATAATTAATGGATTTGATATTTATACAAGTATATAAACCCTTTAATACAGTATAACACATTACAAGTTGTAACTTACAACCATCAATGACGGCACGGACATTGCTAATCGAACACAGAAAGCAGTGTAACAGACTGAATTAATCGATCACACCCGCGACGCGCATATGCGCTGCTCCGTTTTCTGCGCTGTGCCTTTAAGAGAACGTATGACGCGCGCGAGAAAATCTGCTTGTTTTATTTTGAACAAAGTCTGTTTTCGGTTGGAAATCATGGTTTCACGTAAAAAAAAAAAAAGAAATCGGCAAGAAAAGCGACGAATACCAGAAAAAAGCTAAAGTAGGAAGCCGCTCTCCCTCTCTCTGTCCTGCTCTCACTCTCTGTCCTCTCTGTCTCTCTCTCTCTCTCTCTCTCTCTCTCTCTCTCTCTCTCTCTCTCTCTCTCTCTCTTTTCTCTCTATAATTGACTGGCCAGTGACACTTTCAATACATTTGTTTTTTAGAGCAAAATTAACACAGTGAATTTAATCATAATGAAGTAGATTGATGTTGAGTTGAACTTGATGCCAAAATGATTCTACCATTCTTTACAATTTACTGGAAGACTTGTCTTTGTTTATAAATAGTTTTAATGTCTGCGCTTGATGGATTTTCTATACTATTGACAGTTAAAACATTTTGTGAAATTACTTGCCTGGCAATTTATGGCATCATATTTTGTATGATCAATATTATGTTGGTTATCTGGTTATGACTGCATGCAATTGGTGAAAATATGTTGCATCAACAGTTTTGAATGTTTTAGTTAAATAAAATACAGATAAAATATGGCTCTCCTTATATTATATCGAAGGTTTTTTTTATTTAAAAAAAAATCTAAATCTCGTCTCGATCTCGTGAGCCTAGTGTCTCGTCTCGTGGGAAAAGTGTCTCGTCCCACCCCTAATATATATATATAATATATATAATATATATTAATATATATATATATATATTAAAAAATAAGAATTTTAAATTGAATGCGAAATTTAACAGGTAACCAGTGTAGCAACATTAACACTGGACTACTATGGTCATACGTTTTTGTTCTGGTGAGTAATCTAGCAGATGCTTTCTGACCTAACTGAAGTTTATCTATTAGTTTACAGTAATAAAAGACCATTACAGTAATCTAACCGTGATGTCATAAACACATGTATCAGTCTTTCTGCATCTGGTCGGGAGAGCATGTGCAATAATTGATATATTATTTGAACATGACGTTGTGTATGTGACTTTCAAAAAAAAGTTTAAAACTTTCTCGTGAAATTTTTCACGTTTTTCACTTTAGGTGAGGATGAGAGTTTAAGCCCATTTAGATTCATTTTGTATTCAGGTGCGTCAGCCTGTAAAGAGATATAAATTTGTGTGTCATCTGCGTAACAGTGGAAGCTATGACCATGTCTTCTGATTATGTCCCCTAGAGCAGGGGTTCTCAACCTTTTTGACCTCTGGGCCCAAATTGTCCAAATCAAAGTGTCCCGCGGCCTATTAAAACACACATTATTTCAGCCAATCCAAATAATGATTTGTTGAATTTAATAACTACATGAAATACACAAAAATGTAGATAAATAAATAATATGATACACCAAGGTCATCAAGAAAGCTGTAATCCTGCACATACAACACTGAATAAGGGAGTTGCTCTTATTACTTATACTTGGTCCTGCTTACTTATTACTAATCTAAAATATATATGTATACTTAAAAAAAACAAACACGTGAAATGTATATAAATAAAATTTAAATTCAGTAGTAATAAAAATACATTTAAATGAAAAATCAGGTTACATAATTAAAATGTGTCTACAGTGGCAGAAAAAACTAAAATGCAAAAAATCTACATGAAAAAAAAAAAAAAAAACGAGGAAACAAAACTTAAATCAAATAAAATGATCTGCCAATCGGGTTAAAATGTACTTGGTAACAGCCTAAAACAAGACAAATAATCTTGTTACAGAGTAGATTTGTTCCTGCATTTCAGTTCTTGTTGTAATTGGCTTTAATATAAAAGTAGCTTCTTAAATTGAGAAACATCATGTTATTAAAATTTCACTTTTCACTTTTTTTTTTTTAATTTTTCACGTGCAGCCGTAGCGACGTCAGATTGGGCTGGGACCCAGGTGGGCTGGGACCACCGGAGCTTGGATGAGGTGGGCTGGGACCACCGGAGCTTGGATGAGGTGGGCTGGGACCACCGGAGCTTGGATGAGGTGGGCTGAGACCACCGGAGCATGGATGAGGTGGGCTGGGACCACCGGAGCATGGATGAGGTGGGCTGGGACCACCGGAGCATGGCTGAGGTAGGCTGGGACCACCGACGCATGGATGAGGTGGGCTGGGACCACCGACGCATGGATGAGGTGGGCTGGGACCACCGACGCATGGATGAGGTGGGCTGGGACCACCGACGCTTGGATGAGGTGGGCTGGGTCCACCGAGGCCTGGATGAGGTGGGCTGGGACCACCGGGGCTTGGGTGAGGTGCGTCAGGATCAGCCGAGAAAAAGCGAAGAAGAGGAGCGGAGGAGGAGCGAGGAAGAGGAGCGGAGGAAGAGCGAGGATGAGGAAGAGGAGCGGAGGAAAAGCGAGGATGAGGAAGAGGAGCGGAGGAAGAGCGAGAGAGAGAGAGAAAGAGAGAGAAAGAGGGGCGGAAGAAAAGCGAAGAGGAGGCAGAGGAGCAGAGGAAGAGCGAGAGAGAGAGCGAGAGAGAGAGCGAGAGAGAGCGAGAGAGAGGGGCGGAAGAAGAGCGAAGATGAGGAAGAGGGGCAGAGAAAGAGCGAGAGAGAGAGCGAGAGAGAGAGCGAGAGAGAGGACGAGGAAGAGGACGAGGAAGAGGAGCGGAGGAAGAGCGAGGGGGGGAGCGAGAGAGAGAGCGCGAGAGAGAGCGAGAGAGAGAGCGAGAGAGAGAGCGAGAGAGAGAGCGAGAGCGGGATGGAGAGCGAGAGCGGGATGGAGAGCGAGATGGAGAGCGAGAGCGGGAAGGAGAGAGAGAGCGGGAAGGAGAGAGAGAGCGGGATGGAGAGAGAGAGGAATGGATTAGAGGGAGAATGAGGAAGAGAAGAGCCAGCGCGTGAAGAAAAACGCGGACGGCGAAAGAGAGAGCGAGAGGATTGAGAGCAGAAGACAGAGGACGAGAGAGAGAGGGAGCGGAAGGAGAGAGAGCGGGACGAGAGCGAGCGAATACGGGGGCGTCGTCGCCGAGGGGAAGAGGCAGACCCCACACGGGGGTTAGCAGAAGAGACCAGAGGGGAGAGACTCTCCAGCGCTGGAGAGACCCCGAGAGAGAGAGAGAGGAGAAAGGCAGAGAGAGAGCAGAAGGCAGCTGACCTGATCTGGGATCAGCCGAAGAGGGCTGAATTCCCCAGTGTTGCGCCGGTAGCGGTGGTTCCGTGCATGGGTGGCTAGATTCCGGCGAGCTTTCCAACCACCATGGCCATATGAGTGCCGCTGCTCTACAGCACTCACATGTGCGCCGAGCCTTCGGGAGTCTCCAGCTGATTGGCATATCCGAATAGATTGCCACCCAGGCATCTCGGATTCTCACAGCAGGAGACACCAGAGGTAAAGCACGGAACTCACACGGACACATCTCCTCGAACTGTTCCCACAAGCCTTCTGGAGCAAAGTGGCACGTCACTGGCAGGTTTTCCAGCAAGATGTCCAGCTGCTGCACGAAGTGCTCGTCCCGTTCCCATCTTGGGGCAGTGACTAGGACAGCAAACAGTTCAGGTGCATCCATTTTGTAAATTCTAAATATGAGGAAACAAGAAAGGCCGCTGTCGCCGTCCTTTATGTCGGTAGGCTTCTCGGGCGCTTGTTCCTCTTGTCGGTTTTAGGCCGATCAATCTGTTACGCTGCTGATGACAGAGATGATGGCGAGGCTTGAAACACAATGGTTTTAATCACAAATCCAAAGATCCAGAAGAAGACGACATAACATAACCAAACATAAACGTGAGCCAGGCCGACGTGGCTCTATTCCAATCTCATAACTGAGTTTGATCGGCAGCTCATGCTCCCTCCGCGATTCCTTAAGAATCCTTTGGTGATGAGGCACACCTGTCGCGGAGGGAGATGAGCTGCAGATGACGGATTGTACTAATTAGTTCTCCTGGGCCGCCTCCAGGGGGAGATAAACCCCAGGATCGTGACATTGTTTCAGACATTTCTGTGTCAAACATAATTTCTATTTTTAAAAAAAATGCTTATTTCAAGAAAATAGGACTAATTTTGACGATATTTACACTAAATTAAGACAGAGTAATCGTTCACACTTAATTCTAAGCTAGTAGGAAAAAGTAACAACATATATTGTCTATTACAAGACAAATGTTAAGATTTTTTGGCTTTATTTTCGTTTCCTTTTTACATTTTCTTCACTTGCTATCTTCACTTTTTAGTAGAAAGCTTTATTTTCTTTCGTTTCAGATTTTTCCTTAATTTTCTGGAAAAAAATGTAAAAATTGCAAGCGAAAAACGAAGATGTCAAGCTGTTTAAGCTAACGTTTGATATTTTTGACATTAATATAAACTAATTGAAGTCGTAACTTTTATCTTCATTTGTTCGTTTTAAGAACGTCCTCCACCTTCAGTCAAAAGTCTGCCGCTACTGGAGCGTGTTGACACCTCAGCGCCATCTAGTTCATTGTTGTTCCGCGGACTTCGCGGCCTGCGATCGCGGTGAAAAAAATATTCTCGCGGCCCTCTAGGTGGCGCTCGCGGCCCATGGCCCAATGGTTGGCCCATTGCCCTAGAGGAAGCATATAAAGTGAGAATAGCATTGGGCCGAGCACAGAGCCTTGTGGAACTCTATATTTAACACTCTATCTGGGGACTCCATTTACATGGACGAAATGGAAACTATCAGACAGATACGACCTAAACTATTCTAACGCGTGTCCAGAAATCCCAACATAGTTATCATAGTTTGTCAACAAGTTTTATCAACAAGTTTGACATATGTGTTATAAATCAAAAAGAAAATAAATTCATTCGGCACCACCGTGCCTTTTCTCTAGTGTTTCACAGTCAGACTGCGTGTGTGAATCTTTTCACGCACGCATTTATTATAGGTTACTCTGTATAGATAAAAAAATCAATTATTATTGAAAAACACGAGAAGCTCGCTCAGTCACTTTCTCCCGTCATTTAACCATTGTTATCTTTACGTATTATTTTTGGTGATTCATAACTTGTGATTTTATTTCCCTCCGATTCTCGTCAGTTCACTCTGGATCTGAACACGATGAGTTATTGTCTCCGTCTGTCTGAGGGAAACACAGTCACTTGCAATGACACAGTTCAGTCGTATCCTGATTATCCAGACAGATTTGAGAGTGTTCCTCAGGTTTTGTGTGAGGAGAGTGTGAGCGAACGCTGTTACTGGGAGCTGGAGTGGACTGGAGAGTTTGTGGAGATATCAGTGTCGTATAAGAGCATCAGCAGGAAGGACAGTAGTTATGAGAGCTGGTTTGGGTGTAATAATCAGTCCTGGAGTTTGGTCTGTTTCTGCTCTTGGTTCTCATTCAGACACAATAACATAGAGACTGATCTCTCAGTGTCCAGCAGCAGGAGAGTGGGAGTGTTTGTGGATCATGACGCAGGAACTTTGTCCTTCTACAGCGTCTCAGACACAATGACCCTCATCCACAGAGTCCAGACCACCTTCACTCAGCCGCTCTGTCCTGGAGTTTATGTCGGTCGAGGATAGTTCATCAGTGAAACTGTGTGACATGACTGAATAAATCCAGTGTTTGCTGATTCTTTCACTTTACTTTACAGTCATTTGGCAGACGCTTTTATCCAAAGCGACTTACAAAAAGAGGAGCAAGTGAAGCAATTTGTCTACAATAGGCTACAGTAGATGTCAATACAGGCTATATAAGGAAACTTGCTAGACAGAACAGCATGACAGTCAACAAAAACAGTGAACACAAGACAAGAAACACAAGCAAAGTTTTTTTTTTTTTTGTTAATCAGTGTTAAGGTGCTGGTGGAAGAGCTCAGTTTTTAGTGCTTTTTTAAATGGTAAGAAGGTTGCAGACTTTCTAAGAGGAATAGGTAGATTGTTCCACCAGACAGCCGCTGAACGAGAGAAGGTTTTTGTGAGAGATTTCAAGCCGCGTTGCAGAGGGACGACTAGACGACGTTCGTTCTCGGATCGCAGACTACGTGCGGGAGAGTATTCCTGAATCAGGGAGTTGAGGTAGCATGGTGCCGCACCAGTGATGGTCTTGAAGGTCAGTGATAGAGCTTTGAACTTGATCCTGGCAGCAATTGGCAGCCAGTGCAGAGAGACGAGCATGACTTTATGATTTAAAATTGTATTCATTACACTGGTTAAAGTTTTGATTGGTTTCACAACTTGGTTTCCTTTGTTACTGGTGGAATTAGCATACAGTGATTAATTATAAGCACCCCCCTGATTTACAAAATAAAAAAAATATATATTTTTACATGACTGGCTAAATTATGCCAATTTTCTCTTCAACACACTTCACTTCAATGTCGTTTTATTTAAAAAAAAAATATATTTTCTAGTCCTAAAAACTTCACCTCCCATAATCCTTAGCGTATCACTCCAGCATTACATGAGCATCCAAAATGAGCTTTTGCGCACCAGACAAAAGTTGAGCTCGGTGTTTGTTAAACGTAAATATCAGAACAGTTTTGTTTTGCTCTGTGGAGCAGACAGCGATTTGATGGTGTTTGACTCCAGTGTTCTTCTTTTTGAACAGTTTTCTTTCTGCTCCGAAGCTTTTGCGTGCTGAACTTGTTTTCAGGTGCTAGCCGTTAGCCGTTAGCACGAATCTACCGGGTGCCTAGTGGTCTGTCTGTTCAAATATTAATTATTGTATTTAGTATAATCTTACTTATTTAAGTGTTACTTTGTCACTGTCAAGTGTCACGGTGTGGCTATTGTGGCCTTATTTCTGTTTTTGAGCTAATAAAAACGTATATGCCTTCAGAACTATTATTTAAAGAAAATATAGAGGACACATTGCGGATTTCAATTGTGGATTTCTGCGTCTTGAAGAGAGTGAGACCTTCTTTTCACCCGCACTGAGACCATTCAAAAGATACCAAACATGACTGGCTTTTTCAACGTAATAATTCATCTTCTGCCGCTTCGTCCTTTACAGGGTCGCGGGGAGCTGGCGCCTATCTCAGCGTCTTTGGGCCGGAGGCAGGATACACACTCTGGATTGGTGGCCAACCATTCGCAGAGCGGGACACACAGACAAACACATTATCTATGTGTATTTTCGAAGCTCTGCTGGTTCTGTTTTCGAAGGAATTATGGAAATCCTAAATTGGTCAATGAGCGCTTTGGACAACACCTTTTCCCAAAAGAAGGAAGAACCGATCAGCCCTTAAGGGACATTCGCTGCTGGGTATGTCCGAGACCGATGGACGACGAGGGCTTGGTCTGCTTGGAACCTTTATCCTTTGAGAAGTAGAAGATTTTCACAATTTTTCGGCACTTTTCATCGGTCTGATACTGATTGGAGGAGATATCACTCTGGTTTATCAAAGGAACTGGAAAGACGCGGAAGGCATTTTGGCTGCCCTGCCAATCGCGGATTCAAAGAAAATTCTGGAGCTGGTGATTGTGTGGTCATGGAAGTACATCAGCAGTTGGCCCAGATTGATGGACTGATTACTAATATCTCAGCCCGCGCAGAGGAAGGACAGAGACGGATGGACAACATCAAGAAGCAGACTAATCGCCAGCAGGCTCTGATGATTGGACATTCTGGCAGACTTGAGATGAAGAACAACAGATGAAGTTTCCTGAAGTTCCCAACCAAACCGAAGCACGTTCCTTTACTTCGTTTCCATCACTCTCAACACATCCGGTTACGTCATAAACACAAAACCAATCACAGAACTCTAAACAAGCAGGATGAGCCGACTATAAGGACAACATCTCCATGACAACCTGAAAAGTGTGTTCAATGTTTCAGAGAAATGTTTGTGTAATGTTTCATTAGTTACCTGCTCTGAGCTGCTGAAAGACGTTTGCTGTACTAAGACTGAAAAGATCCAATTCTTCTGTCTCAAGATCTTTAAAATGGCTGAAGCCAGAATTACTGAGGATGAGTTTCTGTGTCCAGTGTGTCTGGATCTCCTGAAGGATCCGGTCACTATCAGCTGTGGACACAGTTTCTGTTGGAGCTGCATTAGACAATGTTGGGATCTGGAGGAAGAGCGCGGCTCCTACCGTTGCCCTCAGTGCAGAGAGACCTTCTATATAAGACCTGCTTTAGCTAAAAACATCATCCTGGCTGAGATGCTGGAGAAACTGAAGAACAAACCTTCTGCTGACCGTCACGCTGGAGATGGAGATGTTCCGTGTGACGCCTGTAAAAAAAGAAAATATAAAGCAGTGAAATCCTGTGTGAAGTGTCAGGAATCGTACTGTCTCTCTCATCTTGAGCGACACGAGGAGTTTCACTCACGTAAACGTCACAGAATGATTGAAGCCACTGATGAACTTCCTCTGGAAGACCAGCAACTTATGATCCACGACAGTGTGTCAGCGCAGAGGACAGAGACCCAGGTAAGAAAACCGATTAAATACAATAACATACCGGTTGTTACGCTATGGCGCAGATGCGGAAATCCGACTGTTACTATTCTTTGTTATTCTTTTAGTTACCGTATTTACTCAAATATAAGTCGAGGATTTTTCCTAAAAAAAAGACGCGCGGTCTACCGGAATATAAAATATTTTACTCAGAACAGTGCGCAGATATTTCACCCTTTCTCACGAAAACAGCAGAGACACAAGTGCGGTAATTAAATGAACATTTATGACGCAAACTAAATACATCTTTCAGAAAACGGCAACACCCGTGCGAAGGAGCACTGACTCCGCTGGCCGCTGCTCCGCGCACACGCACACACACACACACACACACACACACACACACACACACACACACACACACACACATGCACTGTTGCACACTCTTTCGGCTCAGCTCTCTTCTGACTCTAGTCTCTCTTTGGCGCGGGGCTTCACAAACAAAAGAGTCACACGGTGGATTTCGAACGTTGCATTTATTCCCAAAATCGGATAGCCGTCGGAATCTCGGGAGAACTTCCTTAAAGGGGCAGGACACTTTTCCCAGAAATCTTTAAAATGATAATGCAACCATACCAATGACAAATTAAACTTAAACATAAATGAACAATAGCTTAAATAGATTAATACCAACATAAATAAACAGGGTTACTTGATTTTTAGGTTTCCTTTACGACCAAGGATGTCTGAATACTTTTATTATTTCTATAGGAAGGATTAAAGAGCAACTGAACAGGTGTTCTATCATTATTTCCCTGTGCTGCTTTAGTGTCTCCGTGAGCCCCAAATAACCAGAATTGACTTTATATGAAACCCAAAATTGGGTTTCTACTCATTTCTATCTATTCACTTTTCTCTCATTTCTTTCCCCCGCCTTATAAGCGGGTCTAAACAGAATACTACAATCGGACAGCTGAAGTGGGGGGGTCGACTTATAAGCATATCGACTTATAAGCGAGTAAATACGGTAAGTGAAACGACATTGATTGTGAAATATGGGAAAGAGTCAGAAGTTAGTTTTGTTAAAAGAAGTATTTAAGAGAAGTATTTAGTCAGAAATTTTAGGTTTCAGAACACCAAGAAAATGAGGTGACTGTTTGCCTGATAATGAAATTGATATCTTGCGCATGGGCGGTGCTTATATTCACGTAAATACGGTATTTGTCGTGTGAAAACTATTGACGCCTGAGCAGTAAAACCTAAACGTGACAATGTTTGTGTGTGATTTTGATTGGCGGATGATAACGCGATAGATGCTGGATCAACAGGATCGTTTTGTTAGTCACCGGTGATTCGCCTCATAATCTGACATGATTCTTCTGGTTTGTTCTGCAGAAGAAGCTGATGGAGACACAGAGAGAGTTTCAGCAGAAGATCCAGCAGCAAGAGAAAGATCTTCAGCAGCTGAGAGACTCTGTGGAGTCACATGAGGTCAGTCTGGAGAAGAAGAGAAGAGTCTGGAGTGAGTGTGATGAAGAGGAAGAAGCTGATGCTGGTGTGTTTCTGACAGAGATCTGCAGTGAAAGCAGTGGAGGACACTGAGAAGATCTTTACTGAGATGATCCAGTCCATCCAGAGAAGACGTGATGAGGTGAAACAGCAGATCAGAGATCAGGAGGAGACTGCAGTCACTGAAGCTGAAGGAATCATGGAGGAACTACAGAAGGAGATCAATGACCTGAAGAGAAAAGACAAAGAGATAGAGGAACTATTACACACACCAGATGACATCAGCTTCATTCAGGTAACAGATCTAGAGGAATAGATGAGCTTTTCATGAGAGCAGAATGAGCAGATGCTGAGGAACAATTTGATGTCAGTAATTGTCGTGTTGTGTTTGATTATCAAGTGATGTGAAGAGTGTGATGAAGATGAAAAGCTTGATTAGAGGAAACTGAGTCCTGAGGAGAGTCACGAGAAGTTCTTGGCTGATAATTATAATGATGATGATTCTCTTCTTTCTAGAGTTCTCCATCACTCTCAGCTTTTCATGAATCTGCAGATATTCCGTTCACTTCACTTTTCTCTTTTGATGACGTGACACAATCTGTTCATCAGCTGAGAAACAAACTGGATGCTTTATGCACCAAGGTGATGAAGAAGATCAATGACAGAGGTACATGTATGCACATTCATCTGCTCCAGAAGTTTTTAATCAGAAATGTGTTAAGAACAGAAGCTGATAATTTTTCTGTCATTTTTTTCTCCACAGTCACAGTCCAAGTCGACAACATTGATCTCTGGAGCCGGAGGAACATTCTACGCTGTAAGTCTCTCAGAAAACCACAAAAACTCAGTTATGGTCTTCATGATCTTCTGCAGAAGGAAACGTGATTAGATTGATTTATCTAGTTAAATTGATTTATCTAACACACACATTTTTATTACGTTCAAGTGCATAGCGCTTTTCCTGACCAACGCAAATTCGCTATGCAGGATTAAGGAAAGGATTTTAAAGAAAAAAATGTCCATGGCTTCGGATGATATCTCCTAGAGCAGGGGTTTCTCCTAGAGCTTTTTAAAAATCATCTTAAAATCATTATTTTAAATGATAGCGACGCCTCCACCTCTGGAGTTCAAAAGTGGAGTTTAAAATATTATAAGATAAGCCAGCAGCTCCCTTCCACGAGGGATGGAGGCCGTCAGGTTCCCTAAATAGATCTCCAATTGTCTATAAAACTGATGCCATTTGAAGGACATCACTTCCATTTGAAGGACATCACGTAATTTACACCAGAGTAAATGACATCGTCTGATATCTTTTTGGCAGCTTTAAAGCACCTCTTTAATATTAGTTTTGGTGATCTCGGACTGGCGAAGTCGAGCGTGAATACCCTAGAATATTCAGTGTATCCTAGAATATTTTAGAGTCTCCTATGACTAAAGCACTTTCAGCAGGCGTCTCAGAAGGTGCTGTTTTGAGCGGGGAAAACCTGTTAGATGTTTGGAGAGGAACGGAGGAGTGATGCCCCTTCGTATGGCGACTATTCCGCCTCACGGTCACCCAGCTGTCCCGCTGCAGGACGTCTCCGAAAAGCACGGAGAGTCCGAAACCCGAAAATGCTGCTGAAACTCTTTGAAAGACTCAGAAACTCGTTGAAACCGTGGCTTTTTTCCGAGAGTTGATTGAAAAGTTATGGATCTAAGATCTCCTGTTAGATTAAATTCACCACAATTTTCAAAAGGAGCTGAATTTTGTACTACAATACATCAAGAAAGTACTGAATTATTTTCGTACAGTAACGCAACAGGAAGTGACGTCAAACTGATTACCGACATAGACTTTGACGTTACAGAGAAACAGGTTATTGTATATGAATAAATATATAAATGATTATTGAAACGTACATTATTAAATTATTATTGAGAATCTCAGTCTTCTCTGAATCAGTCAGGCACATTCTCCCGTAGTTTAACCGTTGTTATCGTTTGATTTTATCTTTGGTGATTCATACATCTTGTGTTTTTTTTCCCTCAGATTCTCATCAGTTCACTCTGGATCTGAACACGATGAGTAATCGTCTCCGTCTGTCTGAGGGAAACACAGTCACTCGCAATGACAAACGGCACTCGTATCCTTGTCATCAAGACAGATTTAGGTGGGTTCCTCAGGTTTTGTGTGAGCGGACGCTGTTACTGGGAGCTGGAGTGGACTGGAGATGATGTGGAGATATCAGTGTCGTATAAGAGCATCAGCAGGAAGGCATGGAATGATGAGAGTTGGTTTGGGTGTAATAATCAGTCCTGGAGTTTGATCTGTTCTTCGTCTAGATCCAGATTCAGATTCAGACACAATAACAAAAAGACTCGTCTCTCAGTGTCCAGCATCAGCATCAGGAGAGTGGGAGTGTTTGTGGATCATGAGGCAGGAACTTTGTCCTTCTACAGCGTCTCAGACACAATGACCCTCATCCACAGAGTCCAGACCACCTTCACTCAGCCGCTCTGTCCTGGAGTTTATGTCGGTGATAATTCATCAGTGAAACTGTGTGACATGTCTGAATAAATCCTGTGTTTGCTGATTCTATCCCTTGATGATAAATGTCTTATTCATTCATTACACTGGGTAAAGTTCTGATTTGTGCCTCAGCTTTCACGGAAACGTCTGGTGGAAACTGAATGATTGTACGTACATTGTACATTGTACTGTATCTTACATTCGCTTTGTCCACAACTTGCATTTTATTTGCGAAAAGTTCACTTGTGCATGTCTGATCTGATGCTGACGTCATTTCACTGACCTTGTGCCCAATAAAGTTAAATCTGACAAAATGTGTTGGTATGCTTTCACTAAATAAATACTATTGCATATGAGCAAAGCCTCATGGAAATAGCATTTGTTGTGGCATTTGTTAATTCCAAAATCAAATTGCAAATGCAATTTGATTTTGCTGCCCAAGAACGTAACGAAAAATAATATAGTTGTGGGTTAAAATGATATTCAAAGCAGCAAACATTTAATAAAGAACCTGAAGCACAAACACTAAACGCCTGGAACAGAACATGACGATTGGAACTAATGACTGACATTGAATGGCAAACAGGTGAAGACTCAGTACCACATGAAGACGGGAAGCAAGTGATGCTGTGAGTTGAAGTCTATGGTACCAGTGTTTAAAGCTAAAATATTACGATTATTATGTTATTGTGATGATCGTAAATCTAATTTGAACTGTAAATGGTCATTTGGATGGTTAAATGCCTTTTCAAAATCACCCGGACACCAGATTATCAGAAGTTCAACTCGGCAGCAAGATCTCAACCTCTGTTGGTAATTCAGCAGAATCAGTGTCGACTAAAAACTAGAGTTGATTCTGTGAACTGTTTGCTCATATATAGGAATCTAATCACCAATTTTCTTTGTAAAAAGGTGGCCTAAAAAGTTCATGAGAGATCAGATCTTCCGCGAAGAAGTAGAAACATCTGGACGTCAAGTACAATTGGGGAGAGTCAAACAAGATGGGCAATCGATGATGTTATGTTGTTT
>CM051493.1:14522366-14581676 GCA_028031935.1 Paedocypris micromegethes
TTTTTTTTTTTTTTTTCATTTTAAGAGCTTCAAAATAGAACTGGTTGGAGAAAAAAAACTATAAAAAAATCCACTCCCACCAAAAAGCCAATAAAAAACAGTTTTTAATAAAAAAAATAATGAAATATTATTCATTGATGTGAATAAATATGACACAAAGATCACATATAATATATGTACAGTTTGCAGCTCATTCAGGAGGATCAACCTCGGATTGTCTTCAGAATAAATTAGACGCACTGGCTAAATCGTAGAACGCTAGAGAATCAGCCAATCGTAGATCACTACGCATCACAGACACAGCGATGTAACCTCAGGAATCCTTCACTCTCACTTTTTGAGAGCGTCAATGGCGACAGCAATGATGCGTGGCATGCTGCGAAAGAAGGCCTCGTTCTCCAAGCCCACCAAGCTGTAAAAGGTGAAAGGGCTTCCACCAACAGTGGCCTTGATTCGTGACTGGTACAAACCATTTCCATTTTTGGAGTTCAGGTCGACCAGCACCTGCGAAGACAGAGTTAGAGTTTAAACAGCCTACACTGTAAAAAGTGTCTCGTTGGATCAAAGTAGGAAAATTGAGTTTGTTTACTTTGAAAGGAATTAACTGTCCACTACGCAGCCAGTGCAAAAAACATTTTTGAATCTATTTAAGTTTTTAAGTTTAATGAAACCTCAACTGACATGTTTTCTTAATTGTTTTTTTAATTTTTCTTTAATTTCTTATCGGAAGGGTTGAAAAAGAGAGCGCCACCATAATATATGCATCAATTTGCATATTTGTTGATTGGGCCTTGTGTGCTAGCGGGTTTAATTATATAATGTTTATAAGAGTATCTAACATTATATTATAAAATCACATTGATGGTTGTTTACATAATTACCTTATTAAAAAAATCTATTGTTTTTTTTTTTAAGACAAATCGCTTCAATTGCTCCTTCTTACAACTGAACAAGATCATGTTAATGTGTAATAGATTTATGTTAAAGTTTAAAAGAGTTTAAAAAAATGCGTAAAGCAAATGCAAGCTTCTCATTGGCCAATTCTCATTGGCCAATCCAAGAAGGTCTTCTCTTCTCATCTCCATCTGGCTCCAAATCACATTTTTACTTTATTGCAAAGAAATTAATTTACTTTACACTAAAAGACTTACTTTTAATTTGGATGAAGCACAATTTTTACATTAAACTGATGGAAGACAGAAAATTAAACGCTTTGAGTTAGATCAGTTAGAAAAGTGTATTCAAAGTAACGACATGGCTTTGGCACTTTTTACAGTGTAGTTTTAGTTAGATCAAGTATTTTTACAGTATTTTACACTTTTTACAGTGTACGGTATAGTTACTGTCAGGGCTTGCGGTCCCTGTGTTCTCTGCACTTTTACAGTTTTTCCTCAATCGCTAAGACACTGAATTCCATCGTCTGAACCAAATTCCCAACTGCTTGAACACACTGATCAAACCAGTCACTCTTTTGGCGAAACCATAAACACTTTTCACCTGGTTTAACACAACTAGCCCACAGAATGAACGCTACAACTCAAAACTACACTTTTGTCTACTGATGTGAGGAACATGGACCTATCTAAAGTAAGCCAGATCAGGAAACACTGGTTTCTGAGGCTCTACAAAGGATGGAAGTCTGCGGAAGTGTGTATGAGAAGATGTTGAGATGTTCCACAAAAACCACTGAAATCAGAGCTACCGCGATTGATCATGTTCTTGTCCACTTTCTAAGCATGAGGGAGGCTGGAGAAACCAAACATCAGCAGGTTCTCCATAAATCAAAGGTTTTGAGACGAGTACAGGTAAATATCTTAATTTTAAGTTGTTGTACAGTCCGTAAATATTGTGAGTAAACAGTTACAGTATGACTTTGTGTTTTATAGAGCTGTAAGTCCAGATGAAAAAAGAGAATATTTACTTTAGCTCTGTATACTTCACCGCATACTGTAAGTAAATGGATGTTTCACTAGAATATTGCCATGGAGGGTTGGTCTAACTGTTTGTAGGATCCATGTATATTTTTTATAACAATGCCATTACGATAAACTGAGGGAAATTCAGCAGAAGATCATTTAGGACCATGAAAATGTTGTTGTCGATCGTGTCCTCAACAGACAAAAATGAAATGAAATTATGAAATAAATGCATATCAATTCACTTTTGTCTTTTTTGTGCTAAATGCGCAGGTTTTCTTTGTTCTGCAATTTGCATTTATCTCACAGTGGACAATAAACTGCTATTTCTCCTGCGTCACAGTGTGTTTTGCACTTTTCTACGTAGTGTTTGCTGACTGACGGACTCAAGACACAATGTGATCACATAGTTCAGTTTTGAGCTCAGATTGAGAGAGAGAGAGAGAGAGAGAGAGAGAGAGAGAGAGAGAGAGACTTGTAGGGGAGAGATAGAGATACTCACCTCCTGAAAATTCATGCTTATGCTGTTTTGTGGAACAGTCAGAATCCAGTTGTAGATCTGCTTGGTGTTGCTGACCAGCAGAGCGGATTCAGTGATACCTGAGCAAACTGTAGAAAACCACAAGCACTGTAATCTTTAATGTAAATATAAAGCCAGGGCTTGCTCTTTAAAATAAACACTCAAGCCGCAGTATAAGATTTAAGAATATCACTGTGCTTTTCAGACAAAAAGACCTAGTGGTACGAGAATGATAATAACATTTATAAAGAATTACATCGAATAATCAATAACTGAACTGAACTGAATAAACTGATTATTACCTTTATCATTCGCTCTTCGAATGAATCTTTTCAGTAAGTCTCTTCTTCTCTTCTCTGAAGCCTCTGAAGAAAAAATATCTTCTGTAAACACAAGATACTTAATACTATTTCCTAATTATAGTGAGGGGGAGACCAAGAGAGAGAGCAGAAGATGGAGTGAGATGGGGGTAGAGTGAAAAGGGGGAGAGGGAGAATGAGAAGAATTAGAGAAGAGGAGAAAGAGGAAGAGAGAGTAAGAGGGGGGAAAGAAGGTGTGTAAGCAAGAGGAAGTCTGATGAAAGAAAGAGAGAGTGAGATTGATAAGAGTACAGAGTGAGAAGGGGAAAGAGAATGAGAGTGAAGGAGACAGAGCGAGACAGGGAGGAAGGGGGGTGAGTAAGGGGGAAAAGAGGATATGAAAGTGAGAGAGAAAAAACAGAGAGTGAGAGGGGAAGAGAGAAAGTAAAAGAGAGGCAGACGAGAGAGTAAGAAGGGGGGAGAGAGAAACAAGAGGTGGTGAGAGAGACTTAGAGAGGGAGAAAGGGGGGGTGAGTAACGAGAGAAAGAGGAAGTGAAAGTGAGAGAGTAAAAACGGAGAGTGAGAGGGGAGGGAGAAAGTAAAAGAGAAGCAGAGAGGGAGAGAGAAGAGAGAGAGAGAGAGTGAGAGACTTAGAGAGGGAGAAAGGGGGGTGAGCAAGGAGAGAAGAGGAAGTGAAAGTGAGAGAGAAAAAACGGAGAGTGAGAGGGGAGAGAGAGAAAGTAAAAGAAGGCGAGAGAGAGTGAGAAGGGGGAGAGAGAACGAGAGAGAGTGAGAGACTTAGAGAGGGAGAAAGGGGGGTGAAGTCAAGGAGAGAAAGTGAAAGTGAGAGAGAAAAAACAGAGAGTGAGAAGGTGTGAGAGAGAACAAGATGAGAGTGAGAGAGACTTATAGAGGGAGAAAAAGGGGGTAAGAGGAGAAAGACGAAGTGATTGTACCGTACCGTCTTCTGCCGCTTATCCGGGGCCGGGTCGCGGGGGCAACAGCCTCAGTAAGGAGGCCCAGATTCCCTTGCCCCAGCTACGTCCTCCAGCTCTTCCGGAAGAATTCCGAGGCGTTCCCTGGCCAGCCGGGAGACATAGTCTCTCCAGCGCGTCCTGGGTCTGCCCCTGGGTCTTCTCCCGGTGGGACATGCCCGGAACACCTCAGCAGCAAGGCGTCCGGGGGGCATCCTTACCAGATGCCCGAACCACCCCATCTGGCCCCTCTCAACCCGAAGGAGCAGCGGCTCTACTCCGAGCTCCTCCCGAATGGCCGAGCTCCTCACCCTATCTCTGAGGGAGAGCCCAGCCACCCTGCGGAGGAAGCTCATTTCCGCCGCTTGTATCCGGGATCTCGTTCTTTCGGTCACCACCCACAATTGGTGGCCATAGGTGAGGGTAGGAACGTAGATCGACTGGTAAATCGAGAGCTTTGCTTTTTGGCTCAGCTCTCTCTTCACCATGACGGACCGATGCAGCGTCCTAATTATCGCGGACGCAGCACCGATCCGTCTGTCGATCTCCCGCTCCATCCTCCCCCCACTCGTGAACAAAACCCCGAGATACTTAAACTCCTCCACTTGGGGAAGGACCCTGTCTCTGACCTGCAGGGGGCACTCCACCCTTTTCCGGTCGAGAACCATGGTCTCGGACTTGGAGGTGCTGATTCCCATCCCGGCCGCTTCACACTCGGCAGCAAATCGATCCAGTGAGAGCTGGAGATCACGTCCCGACGAAGCCAACAGGACCACATCATCTGCAAGGATCCCGAGGTCCCGAAACGGATCCCTCCTCCGCCTCGACTGCGCCTAGAAATTCTGTCCATAAAAGTTATGAACAGAATCGGTGACAAAGGGCAGCCTTGGCGGAGCCCAACTCTCACTGGAAATGGAAATGACTTGCTACCGGCAATACGAACCAAACTCTGACACCGGTCATACAGAGACCGGACAGCCCGTACAAGGGCTCCGGTACTCCATATTCCCGGAGCACCCCCCACAGGAGTCCCCGAGGGACACGGTCGAATGCCTTCTCCAAGTCCACAAAACACATGTAGACTGGTTGGGCAAACTCCCATGATCCCTCCAGGATCCTGAAAAGGGTATAGAGCTGGTCCGTAGTTCCACGTCCGGGACGAAAACCACATTGCTCCTCCTCAATCCGAGACTCGACAATCAGACGAACTCTCCTCTCCAGTACCCCTGAATAGACTTTCCCAGGGAGGCTGAGGAGTGTGATCCCCCTGTAGTTGGAACACACCCTCCGGTCCCCCTTCTTGTAAAGAGGAACCACCACCCCAGTCTGCCACTCCAGAGGCACTGTCCCCGATGACCACGCGATGGTGTAAAGGCGTGTCAACCAAGACAGCCCCACACCATCCAGAGCCTTAAGGAGATCTGGGCGGATCTCATCTACCCCGGGGCCCGGCCGCCGCGGAGCTTTTTAACTACCTCGGCAACCTCGGCCACAGAGATAGGAGCACCCATCCCCGATTCCAGAGGCTCTGCTTCCTCCTCGGAAGACGTGTTGGTGGGATTGAGGAGGTCTTCAAAGTACTCTCCCCACCGATCCACAACGTCCTGAGTTGAGGTCAACAGCCCCCCATCTCTACCGTAAACGGTGTTGATGGCACACTGCTTCCCCCTCCTCAGGCGCCGGATGGTGGACCAGAATTTCTTTGAAGCCGTCTGAAAGTCGTTCTCCATGGTCTCGCCGAACTCCTCCCAAACCCGGGCCTTTGCCTCAGCGACCACCGAAGATGCGTTTCGCTTCGCCCACCGATACCTGTCACAGGAGTCCCACAGGCCAAAAAGGCCCGGTAAGACTCCTTCTTCAGCTTGACAGCATCCCTCACCACTGGTGTCCACCAGCGGGTTCGGGGATTGCCGCCCCGACAGGCACCGATGACCTTGCGACCACAGCTCCGGCCTGCAGCTTCGACAATGGAGGTGCGGAACAGAGTCCATTCTGACTCAATGTCCCCCACCTCCTCCGGAACCTGAGAGAAGCTCTGCCGGAGGTGTGAGTTGAAACTCTCTCTAATGGAGGGATCTACCAGACGTTCCCAGCAGACCCTCACAGATCGTTTGGGCCTGCCAGGTTTGACCGGCTTCTTCCCCCACCATCTGAGCCAACCCACTACCAGGTGGTGATCAGTTGACAGCTCCGCCCCTCTCTTCACCCGAGTGTCCAAAACATGCGGCCGCAAGTTCGATGAAACGATTATAAAGTCGATCATCGAACTTCTGCCTAGAGTGTCCTGGTGCCACGTGTGCATGTGGACACTCTTATGTTTGAACATGGTGTTCGTTACTGACAATCCGTGATAAGCACAGAAGTCAAGCAACAGAACACCGCTCGGGTTCTGATCGGGGGGGCCGTTCCTCCCAATCACCCCACTCCAGGTCTGACTGTCGTTGCCCACGT
Organism: Paedocypris micromegethes; assembly: GCA_028031935.1. Classification (NCBI taxonomy): domain Eukaryota; kingdom Metazoa; phylum Chordata; class Actinopteri; order Cypriniformes; genus Paedocypris; species Paedocypris micromegethes. The sequence goes on from CM051493.1 coordinate 14,528,528, forward strand.
GAGCGTTGAAGTCTCCCAGGAGGACTATGGAGTCTCCGGGGGGAGCCCTCTCCACTACTCTCCCCAGAGACCCCAAAAAGGGAGGATAATCCACACTGCCATTTGGTGCATAGCAACAAATGACAGTGAGGAACCGTCCCCCCACCCGAAGGCGGAGGAAGCAACCCTTTCGTCCTCCGGGGAGAACCCCAACACACAGGAGCCGAGCTGGGGGGCAGATAGTCAAAGTAAATGAAAGGGAAAAACAGATAGTGTCCTGGAATTACAGATAAAGACCTACAGCACATCAAAATGAGACGCAAATTACATTTCTGGAGGCAGTTTGTGTGTTTTTATGATAATAGCATGAGAAACCGCACGTGTATTTTTCACTGTTCTATCTTTTCCAGGATAAGTAACGAGAAATGACACAATTTGATGAGTAATAAGGTTTATCAACCAAACTGATGCACGTTTCTTTACTTCGTCTCCATCACTCTCAACACATCCGGTTACGTCATGAACACAAATCAATCACAGAACTCTAACCAACCAGCATGAGTCGACTATAAGGACAACATCTCCATGACAACCTGAAAAATGTGTTTAATGTTTCAGAGAAATGTTTGTGTAATGTTTCATTAGTTACCTGCTCTGAGCTGCTGAAAGACGTCTGCTGTACTAAGACTGCAAAGATCCAATTCTTCTGTCTCAAGATCTTTAAAATGGCAGAAGCCAGAATTTTTCAAGATGAGTTTCTGTGTCCAGTGTGTCTGGATCTCCTGAAGGATCCGGTCACTATCAGCTGTGGACACAGTTTCTGTTGGAGCTGCATTAGACAATGTTGGGATCTGGTGGAAGAGCGCGGCTCCTACAGTTGCCCTCAGTGCAGAGAGACCTTCTATAGAAGACCTGCTTTAGCTAAAAACATCATCCTGGCTGAGATGCTGGAGAAACTGAAGAACAAACCTTCTGCTGACCGTCACGCTGGAGATGGAGATGTTCCGTGTGACGCCTGCAGAAAAAGAAAATATAAAGCAGTGAAATCCTGTGTGGAGTGTCAGGAGTCGTACTGTCTCTCTCATCTTGAGCGACACGAGGAGTTTCACTCACGTAAACGTCACAGAATGATTGAAGCCACTGATGGACTTCCTCTGGAGGATCAGCAACTTATGATCCACGACAGTGTGTCAGCGCAGAAGACAGAGACCCAGGTAAGAAAACAGATTAAACACCGTAAATAACATACCGGTTGTTACGCTATGCCGCAGATGCGGAAAACCAGAGTTTGTAGTGACATAAACACACATTTAATAAAGGAATTCAATCTGAAACGTATGAACATGATGAGGTGCAGCGTTGATGACAGTCAAACGTTGAAACACAGGTGACAACTTAAATACTTAAAAACTAAAAGAGAGGAACAGGTGGAATCAATGAAACAGGACTACAAAACCAGGACAAGACGAACAACAAGAATCATGGCCTTTGTAGTCCATGAAATGACGCTAGTATGAGGAATCGCTTTCTGCTACTCACATGCATCTGAACTGAGAACCTGGCAACCCCCACAACACAGAATATGCCCAGATATGGACAAAGCAAGTGGAATTATAGCACCCCCTATTGGAGATATACTCAGCTACATAGAAATAATATTCGACTGTTGCTATTCTTTCTTTTTTTTAGTCAAGTGAAACGACATTGGTTGTGAAATATGGGAATGAGTCATACGGTTTGTTAAAAGAAGTATTTAAGAGAAGTATTTAGCCAGAAATGTTAGGTTTCTGGAAAGTCAGAACACCAAGAAAAAAAGGAGGCAACTCTGTTTGCCTGACCATGGAAATATATTTTGCGCATGGTGCTTAGATTTGTGCGGTGATTATATTCACGTAAATACGATATTTGTCGTTTGAAAACGATTGACGCCTGACCAGTAAATCCTAAACGTGACTATGTTTGTGTGGGATGCTGATTGGAGGATGATGACGCGACAGATGCTGGATAATTAGCGCAATGTGGCATTGTTCTGTTACGCACCCGTGATTCTCCTAATAATGATGATCTGACATGATTCTTCTGGTTTGTTCTACAAAAGAAACTGATGGAGACACAGAAAGTGCTTCAGCAGAAGATGCAGCAACAAGAGAAAGATCTTCAGCAGCTGAGAGACTCTGTGAAGTCACATAAGGTCAGTCTGGAGAAGAGGAGAAGAGTCTGGAGTGAGTGTGATGAAGAGGAAGAAGCTGATGCTGGTGTGTTTCTGACAGATTATCTGCACTGAAAGCAGTAGAGGAGACTGAGAAGACCTTTAATGAGATGAACCAGACCATGCAAAGAAGACGTGATGAGGTGAAACAGCAGATCAGAGATCAGAAGAAGACTGCAGTCAGTGAAGCTAAAGAAATCATGGAGAAACTACAGAAGGAGATCAATGATCTGAAGAGAAAAGACAAAGAGATAGAGGAACTATTACAGTCACCAGATGACATCAGCCTCATTCAGGTAACAGATCTAGAGGAACAGAGAAGCTTCTCATGAGAGCAGAATGAGCAAATGATGAGGAAGAGTCTGATGTCAGTAATTGTCCTGCTGTGTTTGATCATCAAGTGATGTAAAGAGAGAGAAGACTAAGAACTCGATTAGAAGAAACTGTGTCTTGAGAAGAGTCACGAGAAGCTCTGGAATGATAATTATAATGATGATGATTCTCTTCTTTCTAGAGTTCTCCATCACTTTCAGCTCTTCCTGAATCGGCAGATGTCCCCTTCACTTCTCTCTCCTCTTTCGATGATGTGACACAATCTGTTCATCAGCTGAGAAACAAACTGGATGCTTTATGCACCAAGGTGATGAAGAAGATCAATGACAGAGGTACATTTCTGCATATTCTTGTGCTCCAGAAGTTTTTAGTCAGAAATGTGTGAAGAACAGAAGCAGATCATTTTTCTGTCACTTCTTCTCCACAGTCACAGTCCAAGTCGACAACATTGATCTCTGGAGCCGGAGGAACTTTCTGCTCTGTAAGTCTCAAGTCTAAAACCAAAAAAACTCAGTGATGGTCTTCATGATCTTCTACAGAAGGAAACGTGACAGAAGAGTTTATCGTTAGATATTGTCAGAGTAAAACACTGGATAAATCAATCTAACGATAAACTCTTACAGTTAGACTGTGAAACACACACACACACACACACACACACACACACACACACACACACACACACACACATTTTAATTAAGTTCAAGTTCAAGTGCATAGCGCTTTTCCAGAACAATGCAAATTCACTATGTGGAATTAGGGAAAGGTCTTTAAAGAAGAAAAATGTAGCTGTGTCCATGGCTTCTGTTAATATCTCCTAGAGCAGGGGTTTCTCCTAGAGCTTTTTTAAAATCATCTTAAAATCATTATTATAAATGATAGTGACGCCTCCACCTCTGGAGTTTAAACGTGGCTCGTGTTCATAGGAGTAATGCGGTGGAGTGGATTAATTTAAGGCTTTAGCCACGTCTCTGTGAGTGCTAATACATCAAGCTTATTATACAAAATAATTTAATTTATAATAAGAACTTTTTGTGCTAGGGATCTGATGTTTACGAAACTTAATTTTAAGGATTTTCTCTTTTGAAAAAGTCTTGCTTTGTATTGCTATGACTCACTGCGTTTTTTGTTGAATTTTTGGAATTTTTTATTATCAATGTTGTTGTTGTTTTTATGTTGTTGTTTTTTTATTATGGAAATTCATTGTAAGTGTGCTGGCTGTGCTGGGTGACTGTGGGCAGCACGCAGACGGCTGGTGAAGTGATGCCGCCTGCTCTCTGACCTGGGCCTTGGTCAGTCACGATCTAGACGTTAGAACATAGACTACATTGTAAGATAAGCGAGCAGCTCCCTTCAACGAGAGATGGAGGCCGTCAGGCTTTAGACAGGTCAGGTCTTCTCTGAATAGATCTCCAATCGTCTATAAAACTGATGCCATTTGAAGGACACCACTTATACATCGGCTGATGCCCTTTTGGCAGCTTAAAGCACCTCTTTAATATTAGTTTTGGTGATCTCGGACTGGCAAAGTCGGACATCAATTGTGCCAGCGTGAATATCCTAGAATATTTTAGAGTCTCCCATGACAAGGCACTTTCAGCAGGCAACTCAGACGGTGGCGTTCTGAGCTGGGAAAACCTGTTAGATGTTTGGAGCGGAACGGAGGAGTGATGCTGCTTCTAATGGCGACTATTCCGCCTCACAGTCACACAGCTGTCCCGCTACGAACGTGCCTCAGCACTGACAGCATCCGAGACCGTCTCTCTACTCTCACGCTGTTTCTGCTGCTTTAACGCTCGGATGTGTGCTTCTAACAAAGTGACTTTCTCCATCAGCTTATAGCCTTATTCACCTTATCGCCGCTGAATAGAGCTACACTATACATGTAGCATGAGGTGCAAACTACAGTGACAGGCGTAGACCTCTTACCTTATACGTTTTCCTGGAGTTTAGCGAGGCGAAGATCCAAAACACGGAGAGTCCGAAGCGCGAAGACGAAACAGCGGCTTACGTTTTCTCAGAGTTTTGCGAGGCAAAGATCCAGAAAAGCACGGAGAGTCCAAAATGCAAAGACGCTGAAACTCTTTGAAAGACTCAGAAACTCATTGAAACCGTGGCTTTTCTCTGAGAGTTAAATGAAAAGTTATGGATCGAAGATCGCCTGTTAGATTAAATTCACCAGAATTTTCAAAAGGAGCTGAATCTTTAGTACAATACATCACAAAAGTACTGAATTATTTTTAGTACAGTTCTCAGCTGAGCAGCGAAGCTGCAAACCCCACTGCGCAAAAACACGTTGACGCGACGTGAAAACTAAGTTCTTATTCGACGTCGCGATCAGGTGACTCAGATGGTGAGGAACGTTACTCCAGACGACGTGATTTTTTCGACGCTCAACGCCGACGCGACGCGTATACAAGGTCTAAATATAGTTGAAATTTGGTCGTTATGGACGTCTTTTTCAACTTCATTCGATACTATATTTTAACTACAGTAGATCACTAATGTTATGTTTTTTAACTACAGGCACACACAAGAACAACAAAATCAAAAAATATTAATTTATTATTTACAAATAGCATACATATATCATACAGTTTATACAATTTTATAAAGCAGTGTAAAAAAAAAAAGGTTGCTTAACACATCACATCAAAACGAATTAAACAGTTTAAAAATAAACCTATGTAGAACTCTGTATTATCAAACATTATATACAATTTCAGTGATATACAGTAAATAAAGAAAAATCTAATCTATATGCAATAGATATTAATAAAATGAGTTGGTGTCCTGAATCCTGAAAAGTGTTTCTGCAGCCGTTGGCCTGATGAAGTCCTCAGTACAGCCTGGAACTTCATGACTGGACCTGCACAGGTACAAAAAGAAAGAATTAAAAATCTCAGACAATACACAGTCATACACCAAGTCCATATTTCTCTTTTTAAGTCCATTATTTTAAGTTACTATTGCCACGGAAGACAAGTTATTAAACTTTATTCATTTAAATTTACCCTATTCTTAAATATTGTTGAATTTTTAATGTTCTATGTGAAAATGTCCCCGTCCAAGTGTTTTATAGATAAAATTTTTTCTTTGTAGAAATTACATTTGTGATTTACCTTTTACTGCTCTTGCCTTTATACTCCTATTGATATTGAATTGCGCCATGATGTCATCATTGAAGAATCATGAAAAAATATATTAAAAAGTTAGTAGATATACATTGTAATTAACTCTGTGAAAAGCTCAGATTTGTTTGAGACTAATACTAATATTAAATCCGTAATCCTGTAAAAGCAGGACCAGCAGAGCTCTGGAAAACAGAAGAGTAGACAAGAAAACAAAAAACATCATAGCGCAGACCAGCACACACACACACACACACACACACACACACACACACACACACACACACACACAGCGACAGTAATGTACACAGAAACGTACCAATCAAGGATTGTGAACGGACTTGTGGTTTTTCCTCCAATCCTTTCAACGTGTTGAAAAGAATGTACAATAGTTACTAAACTCCCCACAGGAACTCAAATACTATCCTGATCCATTCATTACTTGCAGAATATGAAACCTACCAGGAGACAGGAGTAACACAGAGGAGAAGCTCCATCCTCCATCGTGTCCATCCCTCTGAGTGTTTGTTGAGGTCATTCCAGACGGAGGCAATTCCAGCAATTTAAAACATTTTACTGGGACGCTGAATGAACATTTGAGAAAATGGGTTAACATCTGCTTCAGTGTTTTTATTTTACACAATAGTGTAAGACAACAAAGCGTGTAGATGCTCTCACCTGATAGAAATCAAACTTCAGCATTAGTTCAGCAGCGGCTCCTGCGTCTGAGAAGACAGTGAGAGTTAGTGAAGAAACAAAGTCTGAATAAAGCAAACTCACCAGTCCAGAGCGACATCTTCCATCTGCAGCCCCTGTGTCACAAAACCTGGTTTATTACAAAAAGACAATTTTAAACAACTTTGGGTCGCGTTACGAACAGGCTAATAACACACTTTTAGCAATTTAAGGCGATTCAATACATTGCAGTGTACGGAGTGTAAATCTGCGTCTGCTGACAAACTCACCGTGGATGGGCCTTTCACCAGAGGAAAATAAAAACAACGAGAAAGTCTCCAGGACCTGGAGGAACGATTGGAAGAAGGATTATGTGATCGTTCATGTCTGCAATGCTGCAATGCTAACTCCTAAAGAACTTATTGAATTAAAAAATATTAAAATGACAACAGTAATTTCAAACGTTAACACTTTTCAGCACAAAGAAATAACCAAACTTACCTCAAATCAAAAAAACCTAAATCATGTCGACATCACCTAAGAAGAAGTTTTTTCGTTATGTAAATTGACAAAGAACCATATTTGTTTCAAAAAAATTACTACTGTATATTTTATAAATATAAAGACGTCGCGCAAGACACGTACCAGTGACGTCATAAATTCATCGTTGTACCGACGTTAAAATTAAGTTATCTTTCGACGGCCAAACATTACATGTTGACGCGACGTGGAGATCAGGTCGAGGACCGACGGACGCGATATCAACTTAATCTGCACGTCATGCCGACGTCCAATGTTTAGTGGGACACAGCACGCAACAGGAAGTGACATCAAACAGATTACCGACAGAGACATAGACATTACTTTGAAACAAGTTATTGTGTATAAATAAATATATAAAAGATTATTGAAACATACATTATTAAATTATTCTTGAGATGCTCAGTCTGCTCTGACTCAGTCAGGCACAATCTCCAGTCATTTAACCGTTGTTATCGTTTCTTTTTCATTTTGGTGATTCATGAATCATGTGTTTTATTTCCCTCAGATTCTCGTCAGTTCACTCTGGATCTGAACACGATGAATAATCGTCTTCTTCTGTCTGAGGGAAACACAGTCACTCGCACTGACACAGTTCAGTCGTATCCTGGTCATCCAGACAGATTTAAGTATGATCCTCAGGTTTTGTGTGAGGAGAGTGTGAGCGGACGCTGTTACTGGGAGCTGGAGTGGACTGGAGATGATGTGGAGATATCAGTGTCGTATAAGAGCATCAGCAGGAAGGGTAGTGAGAGTTGGTTTGGGTGTAATAATCAGTCCTGGAGTTTGATCTGTTCTTCGTCTAGATCCAAGTTCAGATTCAGACACAATAACAAAAAGACTCGTCTCTCAGTGTCCAGCATCAGCATCAGGAGAGTGGGAGTGTTTGTGGATCATGAGGCAGGAACTTTGTCCTTCTACAGCGTCTCAGACACAATGACCCTCATCCACAGAGTCCAGACCACCTTCACTCAGCCGCTCTGTCCTGGAGTTTATGTCGGTGTTGATTCATCAGTGAAACTGTGTGACATGTCTGAATAAATCCTGTGTTTGCTGATTCTATCCCTTGATGATATAAACGGTCTTATTCATTCATTACACTGGGTAAAGTTTTGATTTGTGCCTCAGCTTTTACGGAAACGCAGTGTGATTGAAACTGAATGATTGTACGTGCTGCACATTCTACTGTATCTTATTATCTTATTTGTTTTGTCCACGACGTGCATTTTATTTGTGAAAAGTTCACTCATGCATGTCTGATCTGATGCTGACGTCATTTCACTGACCTTGTGCCCAATAAAGTTACATTTGACAAAATTTGTCGTTATGCCTAACCCTAACCCTAACCCTTTACTAAACCAATTCTAAATGAGCAAAGACTCAGGAAATAGCATGACAATTGTAAATTCCAAAAAAATATTTGCAATTTGATTTTGTTTTGCACTTCTATTTATTGTTACTTATTGTTACTGTCTGGAATTTGTTTTGTACTGTGTATTGCACTATTGGAGTTTGCACCTAAGTTTTTCACTCACCACAGCTCACACGCTGGGGTGATGTGACAATAAAAGTGATTTGATTTGATATTAAGATTGTTTAATTGCGATTATTGTAAATCTATGTGCCGTTCTCCTGAATACAGTTGAGTTGACTCTGTGATCCGTTTGCTCATATATAGAAATCTAATTATCTATGTTCTTTGTATAAATGTGGCTTAAAAATGTTCATGAGAGATCAGATCTTCTGCGGATGAAGTAGAAAAGGCTCCTGAAGGTCAAGGACAATTGGGGAAAGTGAAACATGAATGTGAGCAAGATTAGGAATCGATGTTATTATTGTATGCTTGCTTAAACTAAAATAATTAAACAATGGTGTTTTTTTATTTATTTTAAGAGCTTCAAAATAGAACTGGAGACAAAGAAAACAAATCCACTCCCACCACAATCCCAATAAAAAACACGTTTTAATTAGGGCTGTCAAAGTTAATGTGTTAACGCAAGCAATTAATTTAAATAGTTTATTGCGTCAAATTTTATTAATGCAGTTAATCAGTTTTTGTTTCACTGTTTTTGTTAGCGACTGCACAAACGTTGCTCTGATACCTGCGCCGCATATTTTACTCATTCGTTATTATTTTACTTAGTTAATTTTCTTTTGTAACCAGTGTAGTGACACTAACACTGGACTAATACGGTCAACACGGTTTTTGTTCTGATCAGTAATCGAGCAGCTACATTCTGAACTAACTGAAGTTTATCTATTAGTCGGGCAGAAGAACCTCCCAGAAGACCATTACAGTAATCTAACCTTAGATCCAAGATTGTCCAAGAGAAAGATCTTCAGCAGCTGAGAGACTCTGTGGAGCCACATGAGGTCAGTCTGGAGAAGAAGAGAAGAGTCTGGAGTGAGTGTGATGAAGAGAAAGAAGCTGATGCTGGTGTGTTTCTGACAGAGATCTGCACTGAAAGCAATACAGGACACTGAGAAGATCCTTGTTGAGATGATTCAGTCCATCCAGAGAAGTGATGAGGTGAAGAAGAGAAGAGTCTGGAGTGAGTGTGATGAAGAGGAAGAAGCTGATGCTGCTGTGTTTCTGACAGAGATCTGCACTGAAAGCAGTGGAGGACACTGAGAAGATCTTTACTGAGATGATCCAGTCCATCCAGAGAAGACATGATGAAGTGAAACAGCAGATCATGAGAAGTTCTTGGCTGATAATTATAATCATGATGATTCTCTTCTTTCTAGAGTTCTCCATCACTCTCAGCTTTTCCTGAATCTGCAGATGTTCCCATCACTTCACTTTTCTCTTTTGATTATGTGACACAATCTGTTCATCATCTGAGAAACAACTTGGAAGCTTTATGCACCAATGTGATGATGAAGATCAATGACAGAGGTACATTTCTGCATATTCATTTTAGTAAGAAATGTGTTAAGAACCGAAGCAGATAATATTTCTGTCTCTTCTTCTCCACAGTCACAGTCCCAGTCGACAACATTGATCTCTGGAGCCGGAGGAACTTTCTGCTCTGTAAGTCTCTCAGAAAACCACAAAACCTCTCACTGAGGATCTCAATGATCTTCTGCAGAAGAAAACGTGACAGAAGAGTTTATCGTTAGATTGATTTATGTAGTTAGTTTGATTTATCTTTACACACACACACATTTTTTTTTAGGTCCAAGTGCATAGCGCTACCAACACAAAGTCGCTATGCGGAATTATGGAAAGGTCTTTAAAGAACAAAAATGTCCATTGTACATCTGTGCTCCAAAAATGTAGCTGTGTCCATGGCTTGTGATAATATCTCCTAGAGCAGGGGTTTCTCCTAGAGCTTTTAAAAAATCATCTTAAAATCATTATTATTAATGATAGCGACGCCTCCAAGAGGGGAAAATTAGTCGTACTGTATTAGGCTTTAGCCATGTTCTGTGAGCGCTAATACATCAAGCTTATTATCCAAAATCATTTCATTTATAATAAGAGTTTTTTGTGCTAGGGATCTGATGTTTAAGAGGCCTAAAATTTTAAGAATTTTCGTTAGAACATAGACTATATTGTAAGATAAGCGAGCAGCTCCCTTCCACGAGGGATGGAGGCCGTCAGGCTTTAACACAGTGGTTCCCAACCTTTTCTTGTTTGAGGCACCCTTGGAAAGCCTTTCAAAAGTTCCCGGCACCCTTATAAGGAAATAGATATTTAAAAACATTATTACCGTATTTTTCGCCATATAAGACGCACCGGCATATAAGACGCACTCAATTTTAAAGGAGGAAAATCTAGAAAAAAAAGATTCTGAACTGAATACTGTAGTAAAATATTTTATATCAATTGTATAAAAGTTAACAGCAGTTTAAGAACAATTGTATGTCAGTAAAGTCAGTATAACAGTGAAAGTAGGGGTGGCCGGTATACCGGTATTGAGATGTGCCACGATATGGATTTTGCAATCATTATTAATTTAAATTATTAGAATACCGCATAAAGACAAAAAAAAAAACTATTTTTTAAAATATGTTAAGAACATGTTTTAAATGGCCCATATATTTGGATGAATATATTTTGAAAATAATCTCACTCACTTAAAAAATATATTAGTACAATGTTTCACGGATACATTTCTTCACCGTATATCGAACACTGCATTTACTGTCCTGCTTTAACAGGTCAAGTCTTCCATGAATAGATCTCCAATCGTCTATAAAACCGATGCCATTTGAAGGACACCACTTACGCCCAGTGATGAAGAGCCCACAGCCTACTGTGGATCTCATCACCCCGATAAGCGGGGAGGGGGCCAGAGTAAATTATATCGGCTGATATCTTTTTGGCAGCTTAAAGCACCTCTTTAATATTAGTTTTGGTGATCTCGGACTGGCAAAGTCAGGCATCAATTGTGCCAGCGTGAATATCCTAGAATATTCAGTGTATCCTAGAATGTTTAAGAGTTTCCTATGACTAAGGCACTTTCAGCAGGCGACTCAGACGGTGGCGTTCTGAGTGGAGAAATTAAATTAGTAAATTATTATTGAGATGCTCAGTCTGCTCTGACTCAGGCACAACCTCCTGTCATTTAACCATTGTTATCGATTCATTTTATTTTTGGTGATTCATGAATCATGTGTTTTATTTCCCTCAGATTCTCGTAAGTTCACTCTGGATCTGAACACGATGAGTAATCGTCTCCGTCTGTCTGAGAGAAACACAGTCACTAACACTGACACAGTTCAGTCGTATCCTGGTCATCCAGACAGATTTGAGTATGTTCCTCAGGTTTTGTGTGAGGAGAGTGTGAGCGAACGCTGTTACTGGGAGCTGGAGTGGACTGGAGATGATGTGGAGATATCAGTGTCGTATAAGAGCATCAGCAGGAAGGGACGGAGTAATAAGGGTCAGTTTGGGTGTAATAATAAGTCCTGGAGTTTGTTCTGTTCTTCGTCTAGATCCAAATATTCAGATTCAAACACAATAAGATATGGACTGATCTCTCAGTGTCCAGCAGCAAGAGAGTGGGAGTGTTTGTGGATCATGACGCAGGAACTTTGACCTTCTACAGCAGTGGTTCTCAACCGGCACTAAGGGGTGCCGTGAGATTTTTTGAGGGTGCCGCCAAAAATTCGGGGAAAAAATTGCTATTTTTTTATTAAGGCAGAATGTGTAAACAGTATTCTCATCATCTAGGACTAGGTATAAGGTGTTGTTGCATGCAAACTCTCGAAATGAAACAAATAAATAAATACCGTATTTTTCGCCGTACAAGACGCACTTTTTCTTCCCCAAAACTGAGGGTGAAAAGTTGGTGCGTCTGGCAAATACAGAGATCCGCGGAGCGCGGTCACCGCCATCTAAGTGTGCAAACCGCGGTATTACATACGTTGTCTCGCTTTCTTTCTCACGCAGAATCTTGTGAAAGAATGAAACCACTATTTCCAAACGAAAACGAACTTCGATCAAAATAAAACAAGCAGATTTTCTCAAGTGCGTCTTTAAAACCAAAACAGTCGCTCTCTTAAAGGCACAGTGCAGAAAACGGAGCTTCACGCATTTGCGCGTGAAGTACAAACTGTATTTGATTAGCAATGTTCGTGCCGTTGTAGGTACAAAAAGTGCTCGGCCTGCAAAAACCGCTCGGGGTCCTGCGACTGGTGATGACGTCACACAGTTTGATTGGCCGTAAGTTGGAATGACGTCGAACGGATTTTGCGCTGACAAATCACGCTCGAAACTCCATTATTTTTAAATAATTACGAGGGAATATAACTATTGCATTACGTTTTTTTTTATTTATATGTCAAATAACTTGGCTGCTCTCCTTTTTAACTATGTTAAAAGAACGAAATTATAAAGCATTGTAGCATATCAATGCATTGTAAAATGATTGTAAAGCTTTGCACATTAATATACACTTATTATATAAATATTGTGTTTAATTTTTGTAAATATTGTGAATAATAAAGCACAATAGAACTTTTAATATTTATTGCACAAACCACAAATGGCCAACAAAAAAGTGTAAATATAAATTACATTTAACAAGCGACAATTTAATTTAATTCAGTAAATATAACTTGCTGTAGGGCGCAATTGTCCAAATTCTTTTGGTTCATAGGTTCTGAATCCAGCTAAGAAAGAGTTGTTTTTTGCTGGATTCGCTCAATCCAGACGGCTTTGGCGACAGTTGTTTCCATACCCTCTTTAGGTTTTGTAACATAAGTCAGCCCTGTTCTGTGGCTTGTTCAGTTTGGGATTTTTTTTTTAATTCACAGTATTCCATCATGCAGGTACAGAAAATATTGGACCAATCTGGCAAATGACAAGATTTTAATTTGTAAACTGCTTCATCTATCAGGTCTGCTTTGAAATAGTATGAATTGCAATATTTGGTTAGCCAAAGCCTTGTTCAAAGTGTGTGTTTTTTTTTTTTTTAAGTTTTGCCTCGTTCTAAGGCTGTTTTTTAAAGTTTTGCCTCGTTCGAAGGCTGGTTTTTAAAGTTTAGCCTCGTTCCAAGGCATTTTTTTTAAGTTTATTTTGTTCTAAGGCTGTTTTTTTAATTTAGCCACGTTTTAAGACTATTAATTTTTTTATTTTTTTAGTTGTGTTCAGTTGCTATTCATTCACACCAGCAACCACTATGAGGTGAATCGTTTGTATTTCTTATCATTTATAGTTTGTAGTAAATAATTTGTAGTAAAATTATTTTTGTTGGCAGGATGGCGTAATTGTTAACTCTGATTTTATATAAATTCACACATAAAGACTTTAATCTCTGGTGAATTAGAAACAAAGTGTCACACTCACAATATGTGTATATACATATTCAACCCATATACGGACAGAAGTCAATCTTTTCAATTAAACCGTTTAAAAAGAATGCATGATTATAACTTTAATTTTTAGGTTTAAACTGTAAAAAGTACAACATGCCTATTAAGGCACCACTTGCTCCGCTAACTTCCGGCGTCTCAGACTGTCATTCTGCGGTTCTGCAGTTGGTGGTTATTGGCAAAAACATCGCGATTTACAAGGTTTGTCCAAGTGGTTTCACCGTAGTGTGACGTCATCGCCAGTCGAAGGACCCCGAGCGGTTTTTGCAGGCCGAGCACTTTTTGTACCTACAACCGTCAGTGGCGGTTCTAGGCATGGGCGAACGGGGCAGTCGCCAGGGCGGCATTTTTTCATGTCACGTGGGGGGGGGGGGCACGAGCGCGTCCGCTAAGCGATTTTCTATTATATATTCGCGGCGCCCCTGTTTGAGTTTACTGAAGGAGTCGTGCATATAAAATGTGAGAGAGGTGGAAAACAGAGGCTGAGATGCGGCGCACACGGAAACTCACGTTTCTCAAAAATAGAAGCCGGCGGCCGCACTAAACAAAGTCTGCGGCGCGCCCGAGGGGGATCTGTTGATTCGAATCTTTAAAGCTATCGGGTGCGGTGCACAATTTAGAAAACAGAGACATAATGCTTGCAGAGACATAAACAGAAAACGAGTAAAATGTAAAGGTGTGCAACAGCATTCTCTGTGTCCCTGTCTTCAATAAAGGACAGTAAATACAGTGTTCGATATACGGTGAAGAAATGTATCCGTGAAACATTGTACTAATATATTTTTAAGTGAGTGAGATTATTTTCAAAATATATTCATCCAAATATATGGGCCATTTAAAACATGTTCTTAACATATTTTAAAAAATAGTTTTTTTTTTTGTCTTTATGCGGTATTCTAATAATTTAAATTAATAATGATTGCAAAATCCATATCGTGGCACATCTCAATACCGGTATACCGGCCACCCCTACTTTCACTGTTATACTGACTTTACTGACATACAATTGTTCTTAAACTGCTGTTAACTTTTATACAATTGATATAAAATATTTTACTACAGTATTCAGTTCAGAATCTTTTTTTTCTAGATTTTCCTCCTTTAAAATTGAGTGCGTCTTATATGCCGGTGCGTCTTATATGGCGAAAAATACGGTAATAATGTTTTTAAATATCTATTTCCTTATAAGGGTGCCGGGAACTTTTGAAAGGCTTTCCAAGGGTGCCTCAAACAAGAAAAGGTTGGGAACCACTGTTCTACAGTGTCTCAGACACAATGACCCTCATCCACAGAGTCCAGACCACCTTCACTCAGCCGCTCTGTCCTGGAGTTTACGTCGGTCCTAATTCATCAGTGAAAGCTCATCAGTGGGCAGTTGTGGTCCAGTGGTAGGGGCCAAAAAAAAACTGTGTGACATGTCTGAATAAATCCTGTTTGCTGATTCTATCACTTGATGATTTAAAATGTCACTTATTCATTCATTACACTGGGTAAAGTTTTGATTTGTTCCCTAAACTTTCACGGAAACACCTGGAATGATTGTACGTACTGTACATTCTTCTGTATCTTACATTTTTTTGTCCACGACGTGCATTTTTTGTGTGAAAAGTTCACTTGTGCATGTCTGATCTGATGCTGACGTCATTTCACTGACCTTGTGCCGAATAAAGTTAAATCTGACAAAATGTGTTGGTATGCCTTTACTACTAAAGAAATTCTATATGAGCAAAGCCTCTGGAAAAAGCGTGGCATTTGTAAATTCCAAACAAATATATTTGCAATTTGATTTCACTGCTCAAGCTTTTCTGAACGTAACAGAAAATAATTTCGCTGTAGGTTAAAATGTTTTTAGCAGCTTCCTCACACCGGCCCGATCATTCGGCCCGAAGCAGGAAAGCCGGAGTGACGAATAAATACAAACATTTAATAAAGAACCTGAAGCACAAACACTAAACACCTGGAACATCTGGGACATGGTGTAGTGCAACTAATGACTGACAATGAACCAACAGGTGAAGACAATACCACAGGGAGACGAGGAGCAAAGGATCCTGGGAGTTGAAGTCCATTGAAACAGTACCAGCGTTTAAAGCGAAATATTGAGATGATCGTGTTATTGTGATGATCGTAAATCTAATTTAAACTGTAAATGGTCCAGGTGTAAGGGTTGCAGGTTCGAATCTCAGTCTGATGGGTTACTTGGTCAAGACACTAACTGTGCTGCCCACTGCTCCGGGTTTTTAATCATTTGGATGGTTAAATGCCTTTTCAAATTCACCCGGACACCAGATTATCAGAAGTTCAACTCGGCAGCAAGATCTCACCCTCTGTTGGTAATTCAGCAGAATCCGTGTCGACTAAAAACTAGAGTTGATTCTGTGGTCCGTTTGCTCATATATAGAAATCTATTCACCTATGTTCTTTCTATAAAGGTGGCCTAAAAAGCTCATGAGAGATCATATCTTCCGCGAAGAAGTAGAAACATCTCCTGAACGTCAAGTACAATTGGGGAAAGTCAAACAAGATGGGCAATCGATGTTATGTTGTTTGCTTGCTTAAACTAATAGGATTAAACCATGGCTTTTTTTTCTTTTCATTTTAAGAGCTTCAAAATAGAACTGGTTGGGAAAAAAAAAAAAAACAAAAAATCCACTCCCACCACAAAAACAATAAAAAACATGTTTTTAATTAAAAAAATAACGAAACAATATTTATTGATGTGAATAAATATGACACAAAGATCACATATAATATATGTACAGTTTGCAGCTCATTCAGGAGGATCAACCTCGGATTGTCTTCAGAATAAATTAGACGCACTGGCTAAATCGTAGAACGCTAGAGAATCAGCCAATCGTAGATCACTACGCATCACAGACACAGCGATGTAACCTCAGGAATCCTTCACTCTCACTTTTTGAGAGCGTCAATGGCGACAGCAATGATGCGTGGCATGCTGCGATAGAAGGCCTCGTTCTCCAAGCCCACCAAGCTGTAAAAGGTGAAAGGGCTTCCACCAACAGTGGCCTTGATCCGTGACTGGTACAAACCATTTCCATTTTTGGAGTTCAGGTCGACCAGCACCTGAGAAGACAGAGTTAGAGTTTTAACAGCCTAGGATATAGTTACTGTCAGGGCTTGCCGTCCCTGTGTTCTCTGCACTTTTACAGTTTTTCCTCAATCGCTAAGACACTGAATCGTCTGAACCAAATTCTCAACTGCTTGAACACACTGATCGAATTTGTCACTCTTTTGACAAAACCATAAACACTTTTCACCTGGTTAGACACGACTAGCCAACACATTTTCATTGAGATTCACCTGTGCTTCTGAACACTACAACTCAACAATACACTTTTGTCTACTGACGTGAGGGACATAGACCAATGTAAAGTAAGCCAGATCAGGAAACACTGGTTCCTGAGGCTCTACAAAGGATGGAAGTCTGCGGAAGTGTGTATGAGAAGATGTTGAGATGTTCAATGTTTCTGAGCATGAGGGAGGCTGGAGAAACCAAACACCGGCTGGTTCTCCATAAATCAAACGTTTTGAGACGAGTGCAGGTAAATATCTTAATTTGAAATTATTGTACAGTCCGTAAATATTGTGAGTAAACAGTTACAGTATGACTTTGTGTTTTATAGAGCTGTAAGTCCAGGAGAAAAAAGAGAATATTTACTTTAGCTCTATATACTTCACCACATGCTGTAAGTAAATATATGTTTTACTGGAATATTGTAATAAAAGGTTGGTCTAACTGTTTGTAGGTCTAACATGTATACAATGTCATCACGGAAAATTGAAGGAAATTCAGCAGTAGATCATTTAGGACCATGAAAATGTTGTTGTCGATCGTGTCCTCAAGTTCAGTTTTGAGCTCAGATTGAGAGAAAGAGAGAGAGAGAGAGAGAGAGAGAGAGAGAGAGTTGTAGGGGAGAGATAGAGATACTCACCTCCTGGAAATTCATGCTTATGCTGTTTTGTGGAACGGTCAGAATCCAGTTGTAGATCTGCTTGGTGTTGCTGACCAGCAGAGCGGATTCAGTGATACCTGAGCAAACTGTAGAAAACCACAAGCACTGTAATCTTTAATATAAATTATAAAGCCCAGGTTTGCTCTTTAATATAAACACTCAAGCCGCAATATAAGATTTAAGAATATCTCTGTGCTTTTCAGACAAAAAGACCTAGTGGTACGAGAATTATAAAAACATTTATAAAGAATTATTGATTGAAAATCAATAGTTAATGACATGATTATTACCTTTATCATTCGCTCTTCGAATGAATCTTTTCAGTAAGTCTCTTCTTCTCTTCTCTGAAGCCTCTGAAGAAAAAATATCTGTAAACATAAGATTTAATATTATTGCCTAATGATAGAGAGGGGGAGAGAAAGAGAGAGCAAAAGATGGAGTGAGATGGGGTAGAGTGAGAAAGGGGAGAGGGAGAATGTTAGAGAAGAGGAGAAAGAGGAAGAGAGAGTAAGAAGGGGGAAAGAAAGTGTGTAAGCAAGAGGAAGTCTGATGAAAGAAATAGAGAGAGTAAGAACGGGTAAGGGGGGGGCAGGGAGTGAGATTGATCGGAGTATAGAGTGAGAACATGAAAGAAAGAACGAGAGTGAAGGACACAGCGAGACAGGGAGAAACGGGGGTGAGTTAGGGGGGGTAAAGAGGATATGAAAGTGAGAGAGAGAAAATGGAGAGGGGGAGGGAGAAAGTAAATGAGAGGCAGAGAGAGAGTAAGAAGGGGGGAGAGAGAACGAGAGAGATTGAGAGAGGGAGAAAGGGGGGTAGGCAAGAGAGAGAAAGAGGAAGTAAAAGAGAGGCAGAGAGAGAGTGAGAAGGGGGGAGAGAGAACAAGAGAGAGTGAGAAAAAGGGAGTAAGGGAGAGAAAGAGGAATGAATGTGAGAGAGAAAAAACAGAGGGAATGAGATTGGCAGAGAGAAAGTATAAGAGAGAGTGGGAGAGAGAGAGAGAGAGAGAGAGAGAGTGAGAAGGGGAGAGAGAGATTGTGAGAGGGAGAGATACAGAGAGATTGTAAGAAGTGTGCGAGAGAGAGAGAGAGAGAGAGAGAGAGAGAGAGAAGTTTAAGAGAGAGAGAGAGAAAGAGAGAGGGAGAGAGGGGGGGGGGGGGGGCTACTTGGACCCTTATATTGTAGTTTGATCAGAGGTGTTTAGCTTGAGCAGTTCCTGACCAGTTCTTGAATAGTTTAAAGCTGATGGTTTCATTTGTAGTAACAGTTATCATTTCGTTGAGCGTACTAAACGTGAACATTTGTTTTTTTTTGCAGTTTTATGCTATCATAATCCCTCTTTACTTACCTTTGAAGGCTGGCGATGGATGCAGGGGCGTCTGGGTGGGAACAGAGTGTTCGGAATGAAGTGCGCTAACGGGATTCGCAGTCTCGACTTCCAGTGTTCCAGCAATAGTTCCTGATGATCTAGAATGTGTGCTGAGGTCCTCGTGAGGTGATTCCGTCATGGCTAGAGTTCCTGTGCCACTTCTTCTCACAGCTTTAACCATCAGAGCGGTCCACAGATCTGTTGACATTAGCGACTCCACAAACTGGTTATTCCACGAATTGTCTGTTGGGCGAATGATGGACCCGCTCAGAAACATGAGTCTGTCCAATTCCGGAACCACAGGAATTCGCAAGGATTCCAGCTTGAAGCGTAGAGAAGCGATGGAGGAGCGCAGTGTCCCATCGACCAGACGAACGGTAGATGTTTCGTTCTCTTTCTCATCCTGGACGTTAAAAAAAACCTCTTGAACCAGACTGTGCTTAAACATTCCAACCATGAACATACCAGCATGAAGAGTCTCTCGTCTTGAGACAAGTCCTTTGAGATCTTGTGGTCCTTCTGCTGATCCAGATCTTCAGCGATCCGACTTAGGTAGCTCTCCCAATCATCCACCAGGGGGCCAACTTGTTGGAAGAGATCTGATACGCCTACCTGCTCTTTTAGAGTAATCATCTAGTTAGAATATCAATCTGGATGATATTTCAAGGATGCAGGATTTGCTGCACATCTTCAATCCCGAGTGTTTTACCTGTTTCCGGTACGTTCCTACGTCGTCTCGCGACTTGAGCGGAGCTGTAGACATTCTCCACCAACTGCGGGAGCGATTGAGTGAAAAAGATCAGATCAACTTTGTCTCGGTTGTAGTCGTCGGCCCTCTGAAGCAAATCCAACAATGTCTGCAAGAAGGAATGCAACTCTGTGAAGGAAAACAAATGACAATGATAAAGGAGATTTGAACGTACTTGAAAAAGACTTGTGTGTTTTAATTATTAAAAATTGAACACGACAATTGATCACTTTATTTTGCACACCTCACTAGTACCCACTTTAGCCTCTGATCTACCTAACTCAGTTCAACCCCTTAGTGTTGGGGCCAAATTCTGACTCTACCAACCAAAGTTTGCCGCTGAAATTGAGGCATTCGAGGCTAACTTTAACTAGCCTTCTATTGTCTAGTTTTGGTGAGCCTGTGTGAATGTTTTGGTACTGTGTGTAGCCTCAGTTTCCTGTTCTTAGCTGACAGGAGAGGCACCATGTGTGGACTTCTGCTGCCATAGCCCAGATGTTTGTCTGAGTTAACACCTGTACATCACCTGTTGAAGCAGGTGTTTATCTGAGTCACTATTGCCTTTCCATCAGCTGGAACCAGTCTGACCTCAACAATGCATTTGTTCTCACAAAACTACAAATCCCAGTAGATCAGTCGCTATACTTGGTTTGAACTGCAGTAAATTGTCCTGGCCACGTCGTCGCCTACATGCCTGCAGGCTTTGATCTGGCTAAGTGTTGTTCTGGTAAAGCTATACTATACATCAAACCAACTAACACTGAGAAGAACTGGATACATCATCATGTAAACAATTCTGAATGAGGAAAAATCTTACGGCATTTCTTGAAGCGGCTTTGGCACTTGTCTTGAGCCTGACGCTGACAAGCCGAGGGATCCAGAGAGGACGAGCAGGACAGGGTGTAGAAATGACAAAGTGTTGAGAACTCGGACATCTGCTGTTCTTCAGACAGCTCCACGGTCTTCAGTAGCTCAGCACACGTGGGCTCACGACTCCCAAAAGACTCTGGAATTCAGATAAGAGACTCATTTAAAACTCTTTCAGGCTTTGAACGGTTGTTGTTAGCACTAAGCGAGCAGGATCTTACTCTCAATCTCGGCCAGGACCCAATCAGAAAAGGCAGTGACTCGGGTGTAAACGCCAGGTTTTCCTCTCTCCCCACAACCGTCGCCCCAAGAAGTGATGCCAAACAGCTGAAAGCGCCCAGACAACCGGTCCTGGAATATCAGCGGACCCCCGGAATCTCCCTGCACATAGCCAGTAGGAAAAATCTGAAAAAGTGGCGCATTTTTCTGGGGCCGTGGATTAGTTTTCTGACTTTTTAAATGTATTGACATTTTTTAAAATGTGTTTTATATTTGATTTTCACATTGTCTACAAAACCCTTCACACAGAAAATAGTGCTCCTTGTTTCAACCTCTCTGTGAGCAAAGACCATATTAGGAAAACACGCACACAAATTTAGATGAAAAAGTAATCTGAATAATAATGCAGAATAATAAAGACAAATAACTCTGTTAACAATATCTAAGTAATCATTAATAATAAGTATTAATAACTAAGTAATAATTAATAATAACTAAGTAAACTAAGATAAAACGCTTTACATTACCAAAAATATACAAGAGCAAAAAATGCAATCAAATAAACTGAAATGAAAGAAATAAATAATAAAATAAAAAGTCCAACCACGGCATTCGGTAAATATAAATATACATTTCTGGAAAATACGGCTCAGGGTTCGTTTTAAAACATTTTTTGAGGATTCTAAGCCTTATAGTCCGAGAAATAGGTTACACCAAGTGTAGGTCCTACAACAACCCAATGGAGCCTAATACCTGGCAGGAGTCAATGCCCCCAGAGAGATACCCAGCGCAAAACATGGTGTTGGTCAGCAGGTCCTTGCCCAGAGCCGTGCGGCAGGTGGTCTGAGGCAGAAGAGGAACCTTTGCCTCCATCACCACATCTGCAGACGGACCATCTGCAAAAACGGACCATTTTAGGAGTTTCGTCACCAATCCAGCGGGGTCTCGAAATTCAGGGTCTCACCTTCGTAAAGAGAGCCCCAGCCAGCCACCAGACAGGATGTGCCAGTCGGCGGGTCGAGGTCGGAGGGCAAGCAGACCGGAGTGACCCGCTCGGACAAAATGACCGGAGAGCTCAGCTCCACCAGAGCGATGTCATTGTTGAACGTCTTTGGGTTGAACTACACCGGGAAAAAGGAAGAAGGGTGTTGGGACTAACACAGTCGGGGTTGGTTCTTGGATTTGGAAGATGCTGGCACCTTGGGATGCGGGATGATGCGGTTGACCTTCATCACCTGCTCATCGGGGTCCGCTTTTGTGAGGTCAAACTCGCCCACAATCGCCGTCCAGTAACTCTCACCGCGGCTCCTTGAGGACAGATACACAAAAGTCCCCATTAACCACAATGGTATAAAACAACATTGCAGGTTCGCATCACGGATGTCAATTGAATGTTTCATTTGACACAAATAAATTGCATCTATGCAAATTTTAAACATGGAAAATATACACTTCTGTTCAAAATAAATTGTATTTATGCACATTTTTGAAACATGGAAAATATACACTACCGTTCAAAAGTTTGGGGTCACCTTATTTTTGAAAGAAAAGCACTGTTTTTGTGAATGAAATGAACTCTAAAATAATAAGAAATACACTCTATGTAATTTTCGGTTTTTACAAAACTCTATTGTAAATTCGGTTCTTCTGTTTATTTAATTTTTTTATGTAACAAATTTTAAAAAGCGCAATCATAAACACAAAATGTACGTAAACTAATTGTACTAGTATATTTTTAACATTGATTTTTACATTGTCAGTGTATGGAATCAGATGCCAAAAATATCAAACGTAAAATTCTAAGAACGTTTTGGTTTGAACATTTTTACGCTTCAGATTTTTCTGTCCGTTTCTTTTCGTTTTTTTTTTTCGTTACTCTGATTGGCTGGTGAAATTGTGATTGACAGCTGCTGGACCAGGAAGCCCGGTCCGGCCCTTTGATCAAATGTTAGAACACGCGAATGTGACCCGCGAATCAAAAGTTTGCCCATTCCTGCTCTATACATTGCTAATGTGGTAAATAACTATTCTAACTGTAAATGTTTTGGGGGGCAATATCTCATGTATAGAGACCCATTTCCAGCAACTGTCACTACAGTGTTTTAATGGTACAATGTGTTTTCTAATGGTGTCAGAAGCACTGCTGGAAACTGTTTAGCTGGTTAAAGAAACACTATAAAACTGACTTTCACCAATCTGGAGCATCACATTAAATTTTTCTCTTTTAACTGACTCTTTTTTACCCTAATTTTTGAATACAGATAAATAAAGGACATTTTAGATTTTTAAAGAAAAAAATTCCCCCTAATATGCATAGCGACTTTGCGTTGGTCTCGAACTAAGTAAAGCGCTATATGAATTAACTTGAACTTGAACATTTGTGGGCTCAAATAAACGCTCAAAATGGCCACAGAAACTCCACAGTCTGTCCTTGTTCATAGGAACGAAGACTATTCCATGTGAGAAAACACAAAATTGTCCAGGTGACCCCAAACTTTGGAATTTTAGTGTAGTAGGACAAATAACGTTGGAAATCTTCCTTTTTAAAGGGCTTTTATCTTTTAATTACTTTTCTATTCATACCCGGCAAAGCAGTGAGCGGCTGTGAGGACCCAGGAGCTGTGGACCAGCACACCTCCACACATCAGAGCCCCGTCCAGCCTCAGGTTGACCAGCCACGGCCAGCTGCCCGGAGGAGCCGCCGAGCCCCCCATGATGCGGGACCGAGGCTGCGTCAAGTTTTGGAAGATTGACACACGCTGACCACATACAGCTTCAAGTGGAATAACAATTCACACAATGTTTAGGAAAAAAATCTCAATTGTAAAAGAACATTTACAACATTATGATAAATACAAATGACAGTTGAAATGGAATGATCAGAACACATTTAGTTAATTCAATTCAATTCTAATTTAATTTAATTTAATAAATCATTTGCGTATTCTGCATGTTCTCAAACTGTTCAAAACCTATTTTCCGCTTATTTACAAATAATAATAAAAAAAAAACTAATCGCTTGACTGTAATTTTAGAATGCATTTTACAATATCACAAAGAATAAATATGGCACTGGTTATGTGATCATAACAAATGATGTTACATGTTAAATTATAAATTTCAAGCATTACATTAATCTGCATTATGCTATAAAAAAAAGTACCTTTCCAGATAAAAATTAAATAAAGAAGTTAATTTATTTTTTAATTTAATTTATTAGTTGTTAAAATAATATTTCTCTAATATTATTATGAAAAAAATGTTCGGTGATAAAAACTAAGTATGTCAGACAATAAATGTATTGTTATATTTATTTTTTTTATTTACATTAAATTTATTTATAAATTTAAACAAAGAGTAGAATAATATTATAGGTGATAATAGCAAAATATGTTGCATGCTAAATTATGAATTTCAAGCAATAAAGTAATCTGCATTTTGCTTTAAAAATGTACCTTTACATATTGAAAGTTAAATAAAGAAAGTGTCAATTTACTTATTATTCATTATTGTCTAATTTATGAAGATTCTCCAATATAATCATTTGAAAAAAAATGTTCCATGATAATAGCAAAACATGTCAGACAATAAATAATAAATGAATCAAATCAAAAAAGCTTTCAATTATTGATTGAATAACACAGGCTTCACGAAAAATTCAGAATTTTAGATGATGCTACAATCTGCCTAGAAGTGTTTTCTTTTCTGCTTTCTTAAACATATTTCCAAAATGTATTCTCACTTTTTTCCCCTCCATTTTCCAATAAAAAAAAATCCAATTACCATATTTTCCGGACTATAAGCCGCTACTTTTTTCATAGGTTTTGAACCATGCGGCTTTTACAATTTTTTGATAATGAAGATAAATACGGTAAATACCATTTATTTTCTCTTTTTTTCTGTCCCGTTTTAATCAGCAAAGTTGCTGCCGTGTTAAAATGCAGGCTAGGAAAGGATCTATTCAGTTACATACATGTACATTTGCAATAAAATCCTTTATAGAGCGGATGCGGCTTATATACAGGTGCGGCTTATAGTCCAGAAAATACCGTATATACAAATTAAGCACTGTTCAGTTTCTGAATAATGAAATTAAATTTTAACGAATTTCTAGGAAAGAGCTTCTCAATCCAACTCTCAACCTGCTTTTGACGATCTAAGCCCAACTATAATTTTGACACTTAGTTATGCACCTTGAGTAGCGGCCCGAGTGTCTGGCTCCAGGTTCTGCATGGTGCTGATGAGGCTGCACTGGAGCACCCGTGCGCTGCAGCTTTCACCCATCACCCTGACACACTGCTCCTTGTTGAGCTGCGAGGTCGTGCAGCGTCGTCTGTAGAACCCACAGGCCTGGCTCAGCATCCAGCTCCGCTCGCCCTCGTCCTCCTGCTGCTGGGCCCGAGCCATGTCCTGGCAGCTGGGCTCGGACTGCAGGCTCTCCGCAGAGGCTGTCGGGTAGGGGTCACGGTAAATCACGGTATTTTCTAGTGTACAGACGGTATCGGTATTATATCACGGTATTGTGGGGGGGTGTTCTTGATTTAAAAGAACATTTGAATTAAATGGCCTGCGGTCTATCTTTTAAGAAAGTGAGAGAGAGGGAGAGGGAAAGAGAGAGAGAGAGAGAGACAGGGAGAGAGAGAAAGACAGGGAGAGAGAGAAAGAGATAGGTGCGCCTCGCGGGTGATCTATTAATTCAGTTTCTTACGCTTTCAGTATTCGATTAACAATGTATCCGCGTCGTAATTAAAAGTTGTAACGAAACAAATGTATTTCACTGTATTAAAGTGTTTATATACGTGTATATAAGGTAAATTCATGAAAGTGCCACGGTATCCACGATATTGCAAAATCCATATCGTGGCACAACTCAATACCGCTATTCACGTCAATAGCGCTATACCGCCCACTCCTACTGTGGGGGGAAGGGTTGAGCTCCAGGTTCGGGTGTGCAGGACCGGTCCGGACTCACCACATGGGCCTGTGCGCTGTCCGCAGTCCTGAAAGAGGCAGGGCACGCAGCCTCGGCATCCCGCTTCAGCCTTACTGCGCTGGGACACCGCAGCATCCACCGCCGCCAGAGCGCGTGACAACGCCGCCTCCATCACTATTGTGCCTCGGTCTGAAAGGGCTGGACCAGTAAAGACAAACACACGAGTGGTTCAAGTTTCAAGAGTATTTCCGTCCAACATACTGCATACAGTGGGTTTTTGCGTACGCAGCCCAACCTGGTGGATCCAAACGTTTCACAGCTGGGGCTATTACTGAGCAATGAGAAGTTCATTTTGTATGGATGTTCTCAATTTTACGAAAAGATCATTCTTCACCAAAACGAAAAAACTAAACAAATCGCCCTGATATGATCTGAAAGTAAAAGGCGAGTGTTTTTCTAGCACTCAAAACTTTAAAACATGCCCATACTAACGCCGACAAAACACTTTTTCTGCTTCTGCGCAAAGTCCTTTGTTAGAATCTAAAGTTCCAACACACCGAGCATCCTCTTCATCACGACAGAGACTTCAAAGCTGTAATTAACCACCGAAACCGTGGCTGTCGGACACACGCCGGATGACACGTGGGCAGTGGAATGAATGAGGTCTGATGCACTTTGTGTTTATTAACTTAACCGTTAAAAACTTTCTGAGAGCAAGTACGCAGATTGGTGATTACAGATGTTTGTCTGATCAAGTCTAGTTCTAAAGGGCCACAATCTTGAAAGTCACAAATCCCACCAGATACACATTACTCAAGGTTGGACACCCAAACACAAAAAAGCAAACTCCACTGTACAGTTTTTTGGTCAAAGAGTTTCGAACTACAACATCTCGAGGTGTGAAAGTCGAGCTGAAAACCTCAAAGGTTGGGTGGAAATTAGCCAAACCATTAAGATCAACCAACCATCCAACAGCTGAAGAACCATCCTGCCCCAAATCCACCAACCATCTGAACCCTGTCACTCCAAAGCGTAAAGATCAACTGACCATCCAACAGTTTAGGATAAGAAACACCTTATCCTAAAGGTATCAACCAACCATCTATCAGCTAAAGAACTATAATACCCCAAACTGTAAAGGTCAACCACTCATCCAACAGCTAAAAAACCATCTTACCTCAAACCAAAAAGATCAACCAACCAACCAACCAACCAACCATCCAACAGTTAAAGAACCATGTTACCCCAAAGTGTAAAGATCAACCAACCATCCAACAGCTAAAGAACCATCTTACCCCAAGCTGTAGAGATCAACCAACCAACCAACCATACAACCATTCAACAGTGGAAGAACTATCTTGCCACTAACTGTAAAAATCATCCAACCAACAATTCAAAAGTTGTAGAACCATCTTACCCAGAACCGTACAGATCAACAAACCATCCAACAGTCGAAGAACCATCTTACCTCAAAACTCAAAGATCAATCAACCATCACATTAGCTAAAGAACCATCTTACCCCAAACCGTAAATATCAACCAACCATCCAACAGCTAAAGAACCATCTTAGCCTAAAACGTAAAGGTCAACCAATCAACGAGCCAACAATTGAAGAGCCACCTTACCTTTCAGGGCACTCTGGGGCATTTTGTAGACCTCTCTCGCCGCTGGAGCTCCACCACACCAGCCGATCCCCATCATCAGCAGCAGAGACGCCATTCCCATGGTTCCACTCCACCTCTCCACAGGTGAGTCTGGTCTTCAACGGCAGGACGCTCCTCTAGTCTGGTGCTTCTGTCTGACACGCTCAGGCACATCGGTCCGATTGCGTCCAGGGTGGGGGGAGTCGGCACAGCACGGGGGTCTCCCTCCTCCTGACTGGATGTCTCCCACACTTGCTCCGGCTTTGAAGGAAGTTGACCGAACGACAAAAAAGCACAAAGTTGCCCGCAGCATATATGCAAGACCACTGGTCCACGATCCGGAGGGGTGGGCATTGGGGCCAAAGCCCTCCCAGATTAATTCATGAAGACGATGGGAGCAAATCGGGAGGAACTTGCCAGGGCTGGAAACGGCGCTTTGGTGAGAGGAGAACAGAAGGGAGGGATGGAAAGATGGAGGGGGGGTGAGGGCGAGTGGGGGGGGGGGTTGTTTGAATTCATTAACGCTGGAGAGAGAAGAGAGGGAGGGGTTGGATGGGTGAGAGAGTGAGAAAGAATGAGAAAGAGCATCTGTCATCCAGCCAATCTCTGAATGAGAGCATTGTGCTCCTCCCCGAGGCTTCAAAGCGAGCGAATGTGGCGATCACAGGCACGCCGACCTCCTTGATCACTTTCACGCTATTATGTGCTCCATTAAAATATTGTCAGTTCAGATCATCGCATCTTTCTCAGCTCGGCGCGGCCTCGTTGCGTAAAGGCGTATAACGTAACCGCAAAAGAGAAACGAAGCAGTTGTCGTCCGTTTGCTCATTATCGCGGAATCCCATCGTGCGCTGGCGAGTCGACGTTTTTCGAAAATGCCACGACGGTTGTTTTCAAAGCAAAAGCAAAACAAACAAACAAACAAAGAAAAGTTCGCTTTTTTGACTGAATGAGTTGCTCATTTGAATAAATTTGCTATTTTTTTCGTACTTTAATATTACCATCCGATATCAACAAACATCTGTGATTGTAAACAGTTCACAGTTCTGACACAGTCATTTTTATGTTGTGTAATAAATAGGTAAATATTGTATCATAAGATCTACTGTATATGTTTGTTATAAATAGATTCATCTTGACTTTGTTTTCAAGTCGTGGTATGATTTCCATAATAAAAGCCTCATGCATGTCTTGTTGATCTGATTTAAAAGTCCTGGTGCTTTCCAGCAATTATTCATAATCAATGTCACTATTTCAGGGCATTAAACTTGATAGTGAATTCACCCATATTGTAAAAAAGTAAAAAATACCTAAAATCTATAAGGAAAATTACTAAATGAAATATTTTTGATTAATATTTGAAAGTAGAATAACTGGCAAAGTAGTGGACAAATCCATAAAATCAATTCTTTTGAACTCCTGTATTTTGATTAGTGGCAAGTTTTTGAGCAAATATTTATTTAATCTTGCAGACATATTTTGTATTCAAATGCACACTTGGAAAATGTAACGTATCAATCAAATGTTTACAATCCCTGTCCTGAAACTTGAAATGCGAATCGCGAAACTAAACGAATAATTCAAACTAATATAAAAAAGTATATTAAATAATGATAAATATAGTATGGTTATCCTCATTCTAGAATCTGTTAAATAGTCAACAACAGTCACTACTGTACGATTCGCATAACAATAACAACCATGAATAACAAACTTAATTTATGCATAATTAACACCAGATTTGTGATCAAAAAACCACACATAAATAATCAGATGAGCAGGCGAATGTATAGAAACCTCTCAGACGGACTCTTGCACTGTAAAAAGTGCAAGTAAATTAATTTATTTGAAATAAAGTAAAAATGTGCTTTGGAGCCAGATGGTGGCAGATTTTATAATATAATGTTAGATGTTTACTCTTATAAACATCATTATCATTTAAATTCAACTCGTTAGTACACCAATCAACGAAGATGCAAATTGACGCATATATTATGGTGGTGGTCTCTTTTTTAACCCTTCGGATGACAAATTAAGAAATTAAAGAAAAATTTAAAAACAACTAAGAAAACATGTCATTTGAGATTTCATCAAACTTAAAAACTTAAATAGATTCAAAGATGTTTTTTGCACTGGCTAAGTAGTGGATAGTTAATTCCTTTCAAAGTAAAATTTCAAGTCGAACCAAAGTAAACGGATTAGGTGCAATCTGACTCAATTTTTTTTACTTGGATCTAACGAGACACTTTTTACCGTGTGGGCATCACGTGACATCGCAACGCAGAGTAAACGCACGGCCCGAGCGCAAGCGTGGAGCAGAGTCCGAGGAACATGCGGGAACACGGTGTAACGTACGTGTGCTGAGTCTGCAGTCGAGATGAAAGACCCAAATTGGTGTCATCTTTGAGCCAAGCCGGCAAGCAAACACAGAGAGGGCACGGCTGAGAGGGCGGCGGACCCCTTTCAACCCCCTTCACACGGGCCCGCCGCCAGCCCGTGACGCTTTACAGCACCAAGAACCTCCACAACGAAAAATAAAAGTCCCCTCCGTATCTCACATCCACCTCCTTGTTTGGCCCGAGGAACAGAAGGCCGAGCCGACAGTGTGTTCCATGCAGCCCCTACACAATGGTTTGCCCGTCCCACTGCCAACTGAAACACTGAGGGATGTCATGACAAAAAAAAAGGGGGGAAAAAAAAAGGCGGCTTGCTTTCATTCATCCCTCGCCCTGTTCCCTCCTTTCGCCCTGCTGCTCTCTTTGAAGTCCCCTGATTAATCTGCCCGTTTGGATTTCCCCGTGCCGCGATTCGTCAGAAGAGCTCGCAAAGTTTCCGAGGACCGTGAGGATCTGTGCCTGAATGGGTTAAAAAAAACCTAATTTGATCTTTGATTTGATGTAAATCTGTAGATTTACCATTTTTATACCGTATTGCCTGATATTTCACGCGCCGAATAAAAATTCCCCGCCCACCAAAATATATATTTTTTTACATTTATTCGAATGTTCGATTTCATTTGACAATACTATATTCTTTTTTTTTTTTTTTAACAAACTTGTAAGTCGTACCATTTCAATGTTGTTTTACTTGAATTATAGATAAAAAAAAAAATCTATTCTAGTCATAAAAACTCCACCTCCCAGAACCCTTAGCGGCATTAGGCTCCCATGAGCCTTTGCGCGCCAGACAAAAGTTGAGCTCGGTTTTTGTTAGACGTAAATATCACAACAGTATTGTTTTGCTCTGTGCAGCAGACAGAACTATTTGATTGTGTTTGACTCCGGTGTTCTTCTTTTTGAACTGTTTTCTTTCTGCTCCGAAGCTTTTGCCTGCTGGACTCAGTGCTAGCTGTTAGCCTTTAGCGTGGATCATCTGGATGCAATAAACGGACAGCAAGACTGAAAAGACAGTGAGAGATCTGAGTGAGACTGAAAAAAACCGTGTTTCATGTTAATTAAGTTTCCTAGTGTTCAGGTTTAGAGAACTCCATTACCCAGAATCCTCAACATTTGAGCTTAATGTTTTAGTTAAAATGTGTTATCAACAGCTTTAGCAGTTTAATCAATGATTGGTCGACTAAGCCTTCAAACTCTTCACTGAAGGCTTAAAATTATCTCAATCACAATCCAATGTTAATTACGTACATTTTGTCGATAAATACGTAGTAGATATTACCTACTGCTCCGCCCCTTTATTCCACTGTTAATCCGATGGCTGTGTGACCTCACGCTTCCAGGACAAGTATTATTATTTTTTTTGGCTACTTTGTGCTTGAGTATCAAAAACAAGCAACTTTTACTCTCTGCTTGGCTCAAATTTTGATCGAGTATCTGTATTGAGTATTGTGCGCTTTGTTTTGACAGTTAAAACTGTGAAAAGCGCCTTACAAATGCTCTGAACTTGAACTTACTCTTTACTCCACTACTTTTGAATGGACACTTATCGTTACTTGCTACATTGTGGATGCTATTTATGAGCTTAATCATGCAAACCTTGATTAGCTGTTGCCCTTTTTTGCACATTTAGGTTTGACTGAGGCTGACTTTTTGTTCTTTTTACCTATTTTATTTTGCCATTTTGAAACATTGAGGTGTACATTTCCTTTCTTCATTATGAAATAAAACCTCATAAATTAAGAGTTTTTTTCGTTTTTCACAATTCTTGGGGTTTTCTGAGCCTAAATTCAGAAAGAGTAATATTCTAAAGTCATTTTATAGATTATAAGTTTTATTGTTCTTTTCAGGTACTTATAACACCTCTAATGACGAGTCTATCAAAGCCATTCGTGGTGATAGCGGTTGATTTTTTTACTACTGTTTTACATTAACTGTAATATTGAGTAAAAAAATAAAAAATGATACGCACTGTAATACTACGTATGTTTATTTTACATTTACTGTATTATAAAGCAAAATGTTACTTCCTTTTTCTTTGTTCTGTTTTAAATTCAAATTCTAATTTTATTGTCACATCCACAATTATTTTACAACAACGTGCAGTGAAATGTATTTGGCAATCGCCCAGCATGTTAACATGGGGGGCGGGGGGTGACAGAACAAATTAAAAGCAATAAAAAAAAACAAGAATACAAAAACAATAAAATACAATAAAAAACAGAGATAAAATATGAAATAAATACAAGTGATAAAAAAAACGGGGAGAGCGGGGGGGTGACGGAACAAAGTAAAAGCAATAAAAACAAGAGTACAAAAGCAATAAAATACAATAAAAAAAGAGAGATAAAATATGAATTAAATACAAGTGATAAAAATGGGAGTGAAAATAAGGGACGGAAAAAAAAGACCCAAATTACTTGCTATCTCATGGGTTTATTTCGAATGGTTATGTATATTTTATAATAATAATATTAAATTGTATATAATGTATTACTACCTACAAGCATGTTATTTTTGACTATTTTTTATGATAGATTACAATATTGTTTTTCAATATCATTAGATATTACTATATGAATACAGTATTGTTGTTATATTATATTAATCATTATGCGTTTAAAAACAGTAAAAAAGCTTTTGCTGCAGGGGAAGTAAAGTAAAACAGTAAGATGAGTTAGTAATTCCCCTATAGTAAAATATTAAAAAGCCTAACATTAAACTCCACAGGTATTGTTTAGTAGTTACAAAACCATTTGTCCTTATTGTTTGGTGTGGAATACAATTGGGAACTGGGTCAGTGGGCTGAAAAAAACAAAAAAAAAAACCCAACAAAAACGACTCCCAACTTTTCCGTTTGAAGCATTTTTTCCCCAGAGAGCGTTTCCTCCGTGACAGACACGACCTCATTAGTTCACTTACCGGACCCTCTCAGAACACTGTCCAGTCTCCAGCGGACCACTCACCACACTCATCACACTCATCAGATACTATCTGTGTAATCTCACTTCATCTC
Source organism: Paedocypris micromegethes (assembly GCA_028031935.1). Classification (NCBI taxonomy): domain Eukaryota; kingdom Metazoa; phylum Chordata; class Actinopteri; order Cypriniformes; genus Paedocypris; species Paedocypris micromegethes. The sequence continues at coordinate 14,561,383 of CM051493.1, forward strand.
GGCAAAAACAATATCAACAGACCAGAGATCTGGATACAAATGTCCAGTAACTTCAACGGAGTGGTGATATGTATTGTGGTGGGGTAGACGACGACGATGATGATGATGATGACGATGATGATGATGATGATGATGATGGTGATAATGAAGATGATGGTGATGATAATTATGAGGACAATGGTGATAATGATGATGATGATGATGACGATGACAATGGCGATGAGGATGACGACGGTGATGATGATGATGTTGAGGATGATGGAGATGGCAAAAATGATGATGATGATGATGATGATGATGATGATGATGACAATGGCGATGATGATGGCAATGATGATGATGATGATAAACTATGAACCCATTGGTGAGATAAATCTTGGTGAGATAAAGAGAGAAATAGATAAAGAGAGGGAAAAAAACAAATTAAAGAGAGAGGAGAACGTGAAAGAAAGTGAAAAGGTGAGATAGGTAGAGATAAGCGAAAGAGAAAGAGAGAAATTGAGAAATAAATTAATGGCAAACTGGGGAGAGAGAGAGAGAGAGAGAGAGAGAGAGAGAGCGTGTGTGTGTGTGTTGTGTGTGTGTGTTGTGTGTGTGTGTGTGTGTGTGTGTGTGTGTGTGTGTGTGGTGTGTGTGAGTGAGAGACAGAGAGAGTGAGAGAAAGAAAGAGAGAAATGAAGAAATAGATAATGGCAAACAAGATACAGAGAGAGAGAGAGAGAGCGAGAGAGAGAGAGAGAGAGAGAGAGTGGTGTGTGTGTGTGTGTGTAGTGAGAGACAGAGAGAATGAGAGAAAGAAAGAGAGAAATGGAGAAATAGATAATGGCAAACAAGATACAGAGAGAGAGAGAGAGAGAGAGAGTGAGTGAGTGTGTGTGTGTGTACTTGCACTCCATGTGTTGTGGGGCCCTGACATGCCTCTCAATTTTTTAGCAGCTGTCTATAAAATGACAAAAATGAGAAAAGCGTGTATCAGAAGTGTGTGTGGGGCTGTGTTCTCTACTGTCCCTGTAGGCAGAACAAGGTACTGCAACTCAACACGCCAAAAAATCTTGAAATGAGACGATACACTTATACTGCAACTGATTAGTGTGGTTTCAACTAATCAGCGCTTGCCACGTCACCAACAGTGGCTACGTCAGGCGCCAAAAAACCACAGCAGGTGTGTTTAATCGAGTTTCAACTAATTAGCGTTTGCAACGTCACCAAGCGGGAAAAATCTGCCGCCAAACTGAGGTCATTAGCAAGCAGGAGGAACGGAAACTTGAAAGGTATGTTTTATAATGCTTTGTTTTAATAAAATTACCGCGTTGTATTACATGTCAAATTGTTTATTGTCTAATACTTTGCACTGTGACAACTTCAAACAATACGGTGTGGTAAAATGATATGCGTTTGTTCTATTCGATTTTGAAAACCTAGACATTGATAGGTGTGTATAGTTTCCATCGCCCGCTCGCCAAATAAGACGCAAAACGGTTTGTAATGATCTCACATACGTACTGCGATTCATTCAAAGCGTCGCGCGTTTGAACTTGCAGCTTCGCGTTTCTGCCATTAAGCACGTGCTTATTCGAATTCACGTGCGCGAGCTTAAAATGTGTTTGTTTTACCCCGCTAAACCATTGAACGGCCTTTGATAACCGTACTTATAAGTCAATGAAAGAACGAATTGAAGAAGTTATCATAGTGAATGTTTGAAAGAAATTGTTATACTATATTATAATATATATATATATATATATATATATATATATATATATATTTATATATTATCACAGTATACGTGCTAGACTTTAGTTACCTTATATTTGCGATTTAAATCACAATTGTTAATTATTAGCTGACTTAGTAAATTTTCATAGTTCATTAGTCTGTGTTGGATTTTAAATGTATTTTTTTTTAAGCATTGATGCATCTTAAGAGGATGGAACCCTTGGAAGACTAGTCAATGACAACCACAAATCACCAAACTGTGTCATTAGAAAAATCATTATTGATGATAAGCCACATTTGTGCCTATTTGCAGTAAAAACTATACACGTAGGAGATGAAATTGATTACAACCATGGTAACTCAAAGTGGCCATGGCGTGTTAAGGTGAGACGTAAGTTAATCTTCTAGATACGTGTCATTGTAATTTGTGCTTCATTGATGATTTTGCTTCCGACTGTTTTCTAGGAAACACAAAAGCAACTTTCCAAGATGACTGGGTCTCAGAAGACACATCTTCTCTCCACAGAAGGGTCAGAACAGAATGGATTCGCCATTCCTGGACGTTCTGGAAATGCCTAATCCTCTACAGAAATCTAAGATTTCCAACTTCACATTACGGTAAAGTATTTACATATATACCGTGGCGGTTATGAATCAAGGAACCTTCTCACAAACCGAGTATTGTGTTTTCAGTTGTTTGTCTTGTGTTTACATTTTTGAAGGATTCGAGCGGCTCATTTGGTGTGAAGACATCGGGGAACGTGCAGGGAACGTTTGTGAAATGTGTTTTAGCATTTGAGGAAAAACTGTAAACACACACACACACACACACACACACAGCCTGAAAATGTCAACTTGACCTATTTGCATTTTAAGTATATTTAATATTAAACGTTTAACCCTCCTTTTGTGTTTGAGTCCAATTGACCCGTTACCGACAAATGTGTCAACTGAACCATTTTTTGTTTTTAATGTATGTTACACAAACTAAGACAAGCAGGAGAAGTTTTAAAGTGGGAAAAAAAAATACTTTTACGTATTTTTATTTAATTTTACACTTTTAACACTCAATTTGACCCGGACATACTAGGCGGGTCAAACTGACAAAAATAATTGTCTGCTGTTGTGACATGCAATTTCCCCGCTGTGGGACCATTAGAGGCTTTTTCAATACTATATCCGAAAAAAAAAGTAGTGAAAAAAAAAAAAAAAGTTAAAAAGCCAAAAAAAGGTTAAAAATCACAGTTTCGTGAATAAGCGAAACGTTCTCTTAAACTATCTGTAAGCAATAGCCGTTTTTTTGTTCTCGTGCTGCTTTCTCTAATCTTGCTTTTCGTGACACCCAGATTTAGTAAATTGCATAAAAGACAGAATAAACAAATGTTCAGAAACACACAGATTATTTCTGATTTAGGCTAAATTAAGCTAAAGTACAAGTGGAATCTGCTGAATCTGTGAGACGTGATGACAGGAAACCGAGGTTTAGAAGATCAGTAGTAGTATATATATGGTGATGTTGTGATTTTCAGGGTGTTCTATCAAATCCATCAATCATCCACTTTCAAACATGTAATTTATCTGTATACTGTATGTATGTCGTTTTTCAAAAAACAATCAATTAATTCCTCCCAATCATCATTTTCCATTGCGTCAGATAGGAACAAATGAGGCGTAGGAATTAATAGAACGGTCCATCGATTCTTCCACTTGTCATTTTTTTCCAATGAAATTGGATTGGAAAAAATACACAAAAACACACCGACAAAGAGACTTTTTCCCACAATTGTCATACACTAATATTTCAAGTGAAATCATATAATGCCAATTACAAACTAAACAGTAAAATAAATCCACAATGACTCAAAATAGATTTATGCTAAATTAAAAAAAATTGTATATGAACTTAAACAATATGAACTTAAATAAACAGGGTTACAGTATGATCATCAGAATAGGTCCGATATGGGTTTCCACTATAGAGTCCGACCAGAAGTTCCGCCTGAGCTAAAAACCAGTGGATAATTTTTGACCGAAACCGAAGCAGAAACGGTAAAAGGAAAGACACTTTCGGTCGAAAGCAAAGTTGAAGCCAAAATATGTTTCTAGAACAGGCATGTCACACTCACGTCCGTGAGTGACATAAGAATCTAAACACAGGGATGTGAAACACAAGGGGGTTTAATGACGACAAACACTGAACGCGGAGAAACTCAGGAATACACAGGGGTCTGACACTGACGAGACCAGACAAAAGACAAGGCAAACACACGGGTTTATAGTGTGCAAAACGAGGAACAGGTGTGCAGTGAAGAATCTGGGTCAGGGGGCGGAGTCAGGGACGGTGAGGAGTGTGTGTGTGTGTGTGTGTGTGTGTGTGTGTGTGTAATTAAATATAATTGGTGAAATAAGACATTTTATTTTTATTCACACTCCATTGTAACAAACGCTTGATGACCTTTGAGCCTTTGGTTTCAGTAACACACACATGTTTTTTGGTAAAGGACGTGGCAAACAAATTTCATTCCAAATCATTCCGAGTTCCGACTGGTTTCGGATAACTTCCGATTTGAGCTGTTTTTACTGTTTTTGTACATTTTGTAAATATTGTACTTTTTTTTTTTTACTTATTAGTATTTTAGCTACTTTGTACTTGTAGAGTATCAAAAATATAAGCAACTTTAAAATTCCAATAATTAAATTCCAAATAAATTCATGCAATCAATAAAGTACAAGTGCTAATACAAGTACAAATGCTATGCTCAGTGTTTCAATGTCTACATTTTTTTCAGTTTCTTTACACTTTGTCGTTCTTTTTTTTTAGATGCAATTGTATAATACATATGTAAATGTAAAATGTACAATAATTCCTAAAGTTGACTGAAGTACTTTACACCTCAGTCTATTTTTCACCTTTGCAGTTGGTCAGAACAATGTTACTAGGGCGTTTGTTTGTTCCGACGTGACTCCGCCCATTACGAGCCGCCGCTAACTAATGCTTGTTTATTGCGAATTTCCACTTGTAGGTTTTCGAACTGCACATTAAACGTGATTTGGAATAAGACTTCGTAACGTTTGTAAACGAACGTGGATGTCAATTAGAACTGACCGACAAGCCAAAAAATCTTGAAATGAGACGATACATTCAGTTCTTTTTTTCATACAAGATAATTGAACAACTATTAAGCTTTAAGAATTAAGAGTGAACGATTCATTCGAGACAATAGGACTCGCTTCATGTTGTCTCTCCACAGGACATTTTCTCGCTCCATCGGTGGATAAAGTCTTTTTTCGACTCGCTCTGGTTTTTTATTTGCTTACTCGTGTGCCTGTTTAGCAGCGCAAGGCCGGTGTTGTAGTGACTTAAATGTCTGTCTGTCTGATCTCCAGGCTCGTCTGTCATTACTGATTGTCATTATGGACTACATGAGGCGTTACACTGCTCTTGTCATGATGTGTCTATGGGGTGAGGACACACACACACACACACACACACATATGACAAAAAAATGTATACATAAACAACGTTACAAAAACAGTCTAAATTTTAACTAAAGCTATATAAAACTATACATTTTAACTATAAAGAATAACACACAAATAAAATATAGAATAAACATGTTAAATATCTTGAATCAAACTACAGAACCTTAAAATGATAATAAAGAAAGACACAAACTAAAAACTAAAATGTGACTTTTCTGGCCTTCCTTTATGCAAAATGGCCAATGAAGTCCTCGTACGAAACATGTGACATGAATGCTGTAAAATTTAGAGAGATTGCATAACTTTTATCTTTTGCTCGTTTTTCCTCGTCTTTTCACTTTTTCCCGTGTTGTGAACCTGACAGCTTTTGTGTTTTTTTTCTCCATCTCTCACGAATCCCAGTCATTGTGTTTGTTTAGCAATTTGGGGATCAAGTCATGGGATTTATCCCACATCCCTTTTTAGGCAGTTGACACAATTTAGATATATAAAAAAAACATGTTTGCTTATTATGAGTGTGACGATTAATCCTGTAGTTGACGTGTACATCCTTAATAAATGAGTGATGCGTTGAAGCCCCGCCCCCCGCCCGTCACAGACTTAGTTTAGCCCGGGCGGGGGCGGGGCTTTCACTTTTTCCGTTATCTGCGCACGACACGCAAACTGGTCGCCCCCCGTCACACCGCCACTGCACACACACACACACACACACACACACACACACACACACACACACTAGATAGAGCTCATCAAGTGTTGTGGTGTTTGTTTAGGTGGTGCAGTGTCCCTAACCATCAATGAGGTCGCCCTCTGCCTGAAGGGAGACGACAAGCTGCTGGTGAACTGCACTTTCACTCCGACTGCAGAGGTTACACCGACCTGTAGCATCAAGAAGGGAAGTGGTGCGGCTGCTACTGACTGCGGCACGCCCACACTCAATGGCTCCGTATGTCAGCTGACCTCCACATGTCCCCTGGGAGATAATGTGGAGTATGAATGCAACATCACGAAGACTGGAGAAGCCACGCCGACTAACATTAAAACTACATTTGTGCTGAAGGGTGAGACGACATTCATCATATGTAATACACGTGTGTCGCGGCGACTCCCTTGGCTGCAGAAAGAGTCAAATCTGAGCCAAAAGTGTGTGTGTGTGTGTGTGTGTGTGTCCTGCTCTGTGATTGGTTGGCCGTCCCATGCCCTTCATGGTTCAGAGTGGCTGTGATTGGCTCCATTTCCATGCGACTCAGACAATGAGTAAATAGAATAGATATTGTTGATGTGTCCTAACATGAGGAATATGTGTTTTACATGTCTATTATAGTGTGCGTGTGTGTGTGTGTGTGTGTGTTTCAGGCAACATTCCGCGCTGTTACTCCGCCGGGTGTGTCCTGCAGGGCAGTGGAGCCACTCTGTTACTGACTTTACTCGTCGTCCCGTTACTGATGGAGCTTTATTAGAGTTCAGAGCAGGACCGGCCCAAGCCTTGAGGGGGCCCTGCACAAAGCATATAATAGTAATAATACAAAAAATAATAATAATAAGAATAGTAATAATAATAATAATAAGAAGAAGAAGAATAGTAATAGTAATAATAACAACAACAATAATAATAATAATTAATAATAATAATAATAATAATAATAAGAATAGTAATAGTAAAAATAACAACAACCATAATAATAATACTAATAATAATTAATAATATTAATAATACTTGTAATATTAATACAAATTGTAATAATAATAATTATAATAATACTAATAAATAATAATTATAATAATATTAATAATAATGATGATTATGATGATGATGATGATGATGATGATGATGATGATGATGATGATGATGACGACGACAACAACAACGATCAAGTACATTTTTAAGACACCTTTTCAGACCCTCTGAAGCAGCAGCAACCACACGGGTCACATCAGGCGTCTCTCCTGCACTAGAGTTTAAAGTCTAAAGAGGGTTTTTATGACAAAAGCAGCTTTTAACAGCCGAGCTGCACCTTTTATTGACCCACAAGATTATCCCCTACAGTCCAGAAGAGATGTGTTCAATTCTTTCAGTTAATTCATCCGATTGTTGTTTTTCATGGAGTAATAGATGTCAATACTAATATGATATTTATTGAAATATTATACATACTCAGTTGGGGAGAAAATTATCACCCCCCCCCCCCCCCGCTCTGCAAAATGGCTATTGTTTTAAATGTTTTGCAAAACTGCTTTTAATCAGAGCAAAACTGTAAACAGCTTCATGAGACATTTGACTGTCTGAAAAACTGTTTTGCTTTGTTTTAAAGCAGATTTTTGCAGACCCCTAAATGCAGAACCGAATTTAGACACTGCCCCTAGCGGCCGTATTAACCAACTCATGTATAATTCCAAGTATTTTTTGGCAGTTTTGTCATAATTAATAAACTAATATTGTATTGGTTTAAATTAACATTGTATTCATTTTTTGATCGAATTATGACAGTATTCAGTCAAGAACAATCAAAGATTAAGATAACAATTATTTTAGTTGTAATTTGTTTATTCTCAATCAAACGCGAAAAACGCAAACTATTTAAAGCAGTGTTAGCTTGGAAGCTCTCTCTCTCTCTGTCTCTCTCTCTCACGGTCTCTCTCTCTCTCTCTCTCTCTCTCTCACTCTCTCTCTCTCTCTCTCTCTCGCGCGCGCGCGCGCACAAAGCTTCCATTAATCTTTTATTTGATCTGAATCGTTTATTTGATCTTGATTTGGCATTTGATCTCTTTGAATCAATAAATCAATTGCATTCACCACTGGAGTTTTTCTTGTCTTTTTCCACATTAAATTGCATGTTTGGTTGCTCTCAGAGGACACGTCACTTATACTCGTGGCCGCCCTCTAGCGACAAGATGATCTCGCGCGTGACACTTAGGTGCGCATGCGCGAAAATGAACCGGCGGGATAAAAAAGCATAATTCCACCTTTAACCATGTGTGCTTTTTCCCAGAAATGCATTATTTTACATCGCTATTCTATTAAATGTTTATTGGATCCAAGTTCCAAGTGTGGAAACGAAGTAGGAAATTACTAACAAATTTGATGGAGCACAAATTTCGATGCGGTCCCTAGTGGCCACGATCTCACCGTAACTCACCGAGATACGAAAGCTGACGTCATGGCGCCCCCTACACTGTAAAAAGTTTCAATGGGGTGTCGTTACTTTAAAGAAGTTTTGATACTTGATCTAACTCAAACTACACTGTAAAAAGTGCCAAAAGAGTGTTGTTACTTTGAATTCTTTTTTCTACCTGATCTAACTCAAAGCGTTTAATTTTCTGTCTTCCATCAGTTTAATGTAAAATTTGTGCTTCATCCAAATTAAAAGTAAGTCTTTTAGTGTGAAGTAAATTAATTTCTTTGAAATAAAGTAAAAATGTGCTTTGGAGCTAGATGGTGATGAGAAGAGAAGACCTTGTTTCTTGGATTGGCCGATGAGAACTGGCCAATGAGCCAATGAGAAGCTTGCATTTGCTTTATGCTTTTTTTGGAACTCTTTTAAACTTTAACATAAATCATAAACACATTAACATGATCTTGTTCAGTTGTAAGAAGGAGCAATTGAAGCGATTTGTCTTAAAAGGAAACAATAGATGTTTTAATAAGGTAATTATGTAAACAGCCATCAATGTGTGTCGTTATGTGAGTAGAGACTCAGCTGCATTTTTACCTGTTAAAAACTTCCACAATAGGTGGCGCTGATGCTGTCTGTTCGTGAAATGGACCAACTGAGCAGATATTATGTTCATTGAAGTCTTTTATAAGGCAACTTATTTGATTAAGTTGTTATTACACTTCAGTGGTCAAGACACATGGGTTCAGATTTTATAATATAATGTTAGTAACACTTATAAACAGTATTATTATTTAAATTTAACTCGTTAGTACACAAGGCCCAATCAACGAAGATGCAAATTAACGCATATATTTTGGTGGTGGTCTCTTTTTTAACCCTTCCGATGAGAAATTAAGAAATTAAAGAAAAATTTAAAAACAATTAAGAAAACGTATCATTTGAGATTTCATTAAACTTAAAAACTTAAATAGATTCAAAGATGTTTTTTGCACTGGCTAAGTAGTGGATAGTTTATTCCTTTCAAAGTAAAATTTTAAGTTGAACCAAAGTAAATGAATTAGGTGTTATCTGTTGACGCAATTTTTTTACTTTGATCCAACGAGACACTTTTTACAGTGTACCTGCAGTTCTCCGACATAACCGATCTTCCCAAAATGAACAATTTAAACAAAAATAAAATAAACTGCAGAAGCGGCCAATTAAAAGTTACTCACACACAACAGTGTGTACGCAAACATTTATTTAATACAAATGAATATAGATAAAATGACATTCGTTTCGCGCTGACAAACAACAAAAAAAAAATGAAAAGTATCAAACGACCATAAAAGACTTTATTCAACAAAGCTCGACTTAAAAAACAAACAATCTGGTCACATCCATGAAGCATCAGCATCAGCATCAGACCCACAGATAAACGTACAAAACATCGTCACGCTAAAGTGTCATTGGCTGTGTCACGATTGACGGTAAAAAAAAAAAAAACTTTATTCTGGAACCGAGGCCTCTGATTGGTGCAGCTTCCGTGATGCTTCCGGAAAGGTCTGTCAGAAAACGTAGATTTTGTCATTCCGGCATTTTACCGGTAAAGACTGTTCACACAAGCGCTGCCATTCCCGCATTTTACCGGTAAAGACTCTTCACACAAGCACTGCCATTCCCGTATTTTACCGGTAAAGACTCTTCACACAAGCACTGCCATTCCCGTATTTTACCGGAAAAGAACTATTCACACAGCGTTTCCATCAATCCCAGTATTTTCGCTGACATCATCAACTGGCAACACGCTTTTAACAAAGACATATTTCTGAAACGAGTTTCCCGGCATTTGTCTGTTCACACATAACTGCTTGCCGGCAATCTACCGGTATTTTGCTGGTAATTTCTGTATGTGTGAAAGGGCTTATAGCCTTTTGACTAAAACTCAGTTTAGATTTAGTCCAAAATTAGTCAATCAGTCAGTTAATTTTTTACTCGACTAAATACCACAACATTTTAGTCGACTAAATTACAGTTTAGATTTAGTCAATGAAAATATAAGTGCTATATATTCTAAATGTTTACTAGAGTTGCTACGTCTATGAAATCTGAATACGTAGTTAACTATGAACATATAAAATATATACAAAGATCTTATTTGGAACTTACTTTTATGAACTATTTTTTCAATTCAAATAAATGTACTCTCATTAATGAAACCTCAGCAAAGAGAAATAGAAATACGTTAAAATAAAATGTAATTGCATCACATTTATAAGTAACAAATTGTTGCATGATTGTTTATCTAAATAGACTGCGTGTCCTGATTGGTTCTCTTTGCGTCTGCACCCGCCTTTCTCCACAAGCTCGGATTATGATTGGACATCGTCACGAAAGGCATTTTCGTTTAGTTTTTATTTGTTGAGGAAAGTGTCAATAAATGTAGTTATAGTTGTCGTCCCTGAGCGGGAGTTTTTATATAGTTCTCGATTCGTTTTCGTCAGGGGAAAAAGTATCTTTGACAAAGACGAAAATATTTCCGCAACAAAGTTAACACTGATTCTGAAAGCACGCGTGTGTGTGTGAGACCCTGGAAGAAGAACAAGAGAGCGAAGCCCCAGACCACACAGAAACACACGGTATGTGTGTGAGTGTGTGTGTGTGCGTGTGTGTGTGTGTGTGTGTGTGTGTGTGTGTGTGGTGAGAGAGAGAGAGAGAGAGAGAGAGAGAGAGAGAGAGAGAGAGAGAGAGAGAGAAATCGTTGATATTTCAATTTTCTGTTATAGCGAGATTGAAGAGTGTCACGTCATTGCCGCAACCTACACTTTGAACCTTCTGAAACTAGTGACTCTTTACGTTAGTTTTCCATCTCAGATTACAGTAGTTTAAAATCCACTGGCTTTGTACAAATACACGAACATGTGGCGCCCCCTATGGGCCGAACCTCTAAATTATGCATTTGAAGAGCAGTTAAAAGCTGAAATTCCACATTGGTGCTATAATTTGTATTTGGTATATAATTGATTGAATTATAAGTATTTATTTTTTATTCTAAGACTGAAGATTTGAGCAATTCGCCCAGTTAACAGTTTTTGAACCCCCCAGCCCCACCGACAACATTTTTCTTTGTAAGATTTATAGTAATTATTACACAATGTCAACATTAACAGTATTCGGACATTTTAAATGCACAAATCCACTTAACTTTTGCAATGAAGAATGAAACCAGACGCGTACATTTCATTCGTTCGTTCACCCATTTATTCGTTTGTTCATTTGTCAAGTGACTGTCTCACTGTTGGCACCACTAGGTATTCACATGATTTATATTGTTTTGTGAAATTGTGTGTATTAAATGTTGTTCGCTAGCCATGTTTTCTAGTATGATTGCTTGAGAGAGCATTTTTACAAAGACCACTGCGCCGCATGCGCAGTGAACGAATGACTCGAAATGAATCGTTCACGTTAACGTTCGAGGTTAAAGATTCAATTCAATTAAAAGATTCGAACTTCCCATCACTATGCTTCCTCTAAGGGAGATGGCGCCCTCTACCGCTGAAGAGAAGAGCTGAATATTCAAATAATTTCTAATGTTTGCAAACATGTCCGGCAAAAATGCTTTAGATTCCAGCAAACAGGGTTTTTTTATCGAGCGAAAGGGAGTTGAACCTGCAGTTTAACCGTTGCAGTTTAACCTAGTAGTTTCACCTACAAGACTAGTTAAAATTAATGCGTTGGTTTAGGGAACAGCCCACTGCGCATGCTCAATGGAGGAGCCAATGGGAAGCATGTGTTGCTCGCAGTTCTTTAACTCTCTTTAAACTTGAAGCATATGATCATTTTTCGTTGTAACAAGAATCAATTCAAGCTGTTTGTCGTAAAAGGAGACAATAGATGTTTAAAATGGGTCAATTAGCGTCTCACCGTCAATGTGTTGATATGTCCGTTTCAAGTTGTTTCTAGGCGGCCTCTAGATGGTGCTACAGATTAAGTTTGACGTTTTAAACTTTAAAAATCTAAAAACAAAATTCTCTTCATAATTTGAATTGTGCAATAATGTGGCAGTTACTTTTATCAGTTACGTCTTAACTTCATCGGTTCTTTCTACGTCATTATTGGGGCTCCGCGATTGTGCTGTCCAAGGTGCTGATCAAGTTTCACTTTTCAATAAGAATAATTTCGTAAAAACAAAAACACTGATATATGTATTGGGTACATTTTACCAAAAAATAACAGAACAGTTGCCTGATTTGTGAAAACCTGCTTATTTTGAATCGAGGCTTTTAAATTGTATAAATAAAAATAATAGAACAGCGTAAAAGAATAATAATAAATAAATAAAAAAATAACACAAATTTACTTTGTATTCTTCAGTGTCACAAATATTATTTTTCTAATTAACATCGGGATTGGTTTTATATTTAGACGTTATTAATACAATTTAAATCGATGTGTTGTACTGAGATTACTATAGTAATCAATGCTTACAGATCTATAGGTCACTCTCATCACTCTCATCAAATCAAATTCGCAAAGTGCACGTATGTGAAAGTGTGTTTGCGCGTGCTTGTGCGTGCGTGCACGTGCGCGGGAGTCTCGCGCTCCTCCGCCCAGATAGTGATGGAGAGAGACCTGTAACACGTCACCATCCGAATCTCAACAAACGGCGCAAAGCAGAAGCTGAGCATCTTAGCAAGTGAGTTAAAACAAGGTGTTTGTTCGAGCCTTTGATCTTGTCTTCTGTAAAACACGACTAAGCTGTTTTGTCGCATAATTTGTGATGGGCATGTGCGTTAAGTCTGTGCGGCTGGACATATGACAGTTTAAATACGTATTCGCACAAACTTTGTTTTGGACAATGACTAAATATATCATTGATTTTGGTTTGATTAGTTGTTGTCGTGTAAAAACAACGTGTGTTTGATATCCTAGCGAAATGGATAAATAGGGCTAAATATAATTAATAAATTAAGTTGGGTTTTTTTTTTATTATCATAATACAAATCTGTAAAAAAGTATGTCTATGACTATCTAGGAATAGTTACTAATTACCCAAAAACCAAATCACATAAACGTATTTGCTTTATTTAAAACACAAATTAGCTTTAGCATGTTTAAACTTAAGGATATGCAAATAATTAACATTCTAGTACCACTAACGTATTCATGAGCAATATTAATATATAAATGTAAATATGTTAAATATGTAATATTTTCAATGTAAAAATAATGTTTAACACATGGCTTTCTTCATTTCAGCAATAATTACAGTAATTATTAGAACTTAGCCAAAATGTAACTGTTTTTAACGAGATTATTGTGTTTATGTGTTATTGATAATAATAATAATAATCTCTAGAAGTTAGGTACACTCAAATCAGCATAATTTACAAACATATGTGCTTTAATTATTTAAAAAGTGATTCTGCTTCAGCATATTTAAATTTAAGAAAAAGTCAACTAGAAAAACATACTACTTTTATATATTTATATTTATATTTGTTTGTGTGGGTGTGTACTATACAACTGTGCAAATACAATATATATATATTATTATATATATGTGTGTGTGTGTGTGTGTGTGTGTGTGTGTGTGTGTGTGTGGTGTTGTGTGTGTGTGTGTGGTGTATATAGAATATACAATATACAGTATATATATATATATATATATATATATATATATATATTAGTTTATCTATTACTATTTAATGCATTTTTTTTTCTTTATAATGTGACTGCGCACACAGAAACGGACAGCAAAGCATCTTGGGAGTTGCAGGCGGCTTCACCAGAAAACGAGTTTATTCTCATCACCGAAACCCAACCAATCTAATCAGACGCGCGCTTGTGTGTGTGTGTGTGTGTGTGTGACATTCAGCGTAGGCACAGTAAAGCTCAGTAGAGTGGACACGGGGTCTCGGCAGCAGGTGGCCCGTGAGAAACCGGTGCGCAGAACAACACCTGCAATCTCAGCGCGGGCTCCATAATGCATCGAGCCCATGTGGAGCTCCAGCGGACATCTGTCAGGCTTTAGTGGACATCACTATTGAAGGATGGATGGTTATATGAACGGATGAATGGATGCATGGACAGACGAGGGAGGGACGGATAGATACAGAGAGAGTGAGGAAAAGGTAGATAGATAGAAGACAGACAGAAGGATGGATGGATGGACGAGTAGAGACGGACGATAGATAGATAGATAGATAGATAGATAGATAGAGATAGATAGACAGAAGACAGACAGACAGAAGACAGACAGATAGATAGATAGATAGATAGATAGATAGATAGATAGATAGATAGATAGATAGATAGATAGATAGATAGATAGATAGAAGACAGACAGAAGACTATGATAGATAGACAACAGACAGATATAATAGAAGATAGATAGATAGATAGATAGATAGATAGATAGATAGATAGATAGATAGATAGATAGATAGATAGATAGATAGACAACAGACGACAGATTGATAGACAGACAGATATATAGACAGACAGAACAGACAGACAAGATATTGATAGATAGATTGATTGATAGATTGATAGATTGATGATAGATTAGATAGATAGATAGATTGATTGATAGATTGATTGATTGATTGATAAGCAAATACAGAGACTGTGAGAAAGAGATTGAGGGATAGATAGACTGACAGAAGGATGGATGGATTGACGAGTAGACGGATGGATGGATAAGATAGATAGATAGATAGATAGATAGATAGATAGATAGATAGATAGATAGATAGATAGATAGTGATTGTGTGTCGTTTAAATCACGTGACTTTGATTCTCTGTCCCCTAAATCACCCACCTGCCACTAGCGACTGTGTAGGTGCGCGGCTGGTGTTTGTGTGCGTGTGCTGCCTCACTATTGACCAGTGGGTTAATGTTTGACCGACAGGATGAGTGCGGCCCGGTTGCTGGGCAGCGAGTGGAATGGAAAAGGTCCAGAGACCGATGCGTCCGCTCAACACTTCCAGCCAATAGCCTTGCAATATGCATGTGCATCTACGTATTACACACATTGATTTGGTTGTAAAGAGAGACGGACTTGAACCAAAGGCAGGGAGCTGAAAAAAAAATATCACGGTTTTTATATGAAAAACTTGCTCTTGGAATTGGCGAAAAAGTGATTTAGGGGCTGTTTGCTGGTTAGATGGATGGAGAGATGAATGGAGGGAGAGACGGACAGATAGATGATGGATAGATACAGAGAGAGTGAGAAAAAGGTAGATATATAGATAGACAGGCAGATTGATGGATGGATGGATGGATGGATGGATGAACAGACCAATGGACAGACAGATGGATAGATGCATGGATGGATAGATAGATAGATAGATAGATAGATAGATAGATAGATAGATAGATAGATAGATAGATAGATAGATAGATAGATAGATAGATAGATAGATAGATAGATAAGCAAAGATCAAAGAGTAAGTGACAGATACAGAGAATGTGAGAAAGAGATTGAGGGATGGATGGACGGATGGATGGAAAAAAGTAGATAGATAAACAGACAGACAGGCAAATGGATGGATGGACGAATAGACGGACGGACAGATGCATGGATAGATAGATAGATAGATAGATAGATAGATAGATAGATAGATAGATAGATAGATAGATAGATAGATAGATAGATAGACAGACAGACAGACAGATAGGCAGACGGATAGATGGATGAACGAACGGACTGACAAATGGATGAATGGATTTTTGTTATTATGTGTTTGACACTTTGTCCTTTGTTATCTTCTCAATAAAAGATGTGAGTAATTCATCACACTAAATATGTCGTAACGGTGTTAAGGAACATGCCGGGCCTTAAGAACCGCACCACCTGGGCGCCGCTTCTCCTGAAGATTTCCGACATCACTTCCTGTGCCAACGGCTGCTCTCTGGGCATCACAGCTCATCTTACGTACATAAACACTGAGGCCGAAGCCGTGGAGGGTAAGAGATGCTCCGACCAGAGGTGTAAGGTACTTGAGTAAATGTACTCGGTTACTTTACTTAAGTATGTTTTTGACTACTTCGTAGTTGCACTGAGTATCAAAAATAAAAGCAGCTTTTACTCTCTACTCCACTGCATTTGTGATTGAGTAGCAGTACTTTTCACTCCACTACATTTGAATTGATACTTGCTGTTACTTGCTGATACCGCAGTTAATTTCTTGGGCAGATGAGGCGATAGCGCCATCTATAGGCTGCTGACGATACTGGAAGCTTATTGTGAATTAGAAACCACGTGAACGTGATTAGAGAAAATCAGCTTTTGCTGAAGTTGAAAAAAAAAATATTACCTCTTTTTAATACTGAGAGTCACTGAGAATCACAAATTTAGCTCAGAATTGTATTTGTTTTTTATTCTGCCGGTTTGAGACTGACTTTTTGTTATTTTTATGTATTTTGTTGCACCACTTTTGGAACGTTGTGGTGTAAAATCGTGTTCCTGTACTAAAAAAAAAAACTTGATTGAGAACGACTTTTTGTTCTTGTTTTTTTTTTTGCTGCACCACTTTTAAAACGCTGAAGTGTTACATTTTGTTCCTATACTGAGTTTTCATATTTTTGGTGGGTTTTTTGCCTCAATGAGTAAAATACTCAAGTTCTTTTATAATTGGATACTTTGACACTTTGACTCAAGTATTTTTTAAGCTGGCGACTTGTTACTTGTAATGGAGTAGTTTTTACAGTGAGTATCGATACTTTTACTCAAGTATAGCTGCCGGGTACTTCTTACACCCCTGGCTCCGACCATGTGGCTGTCAAACTCCGGCTTCAGATCTCACCTCCGAGCCGCTCCACAGGGGTCTTCGTCTATCCTCTGAGGGAGAAGGAGGTGGTGGTGGGCTTCGAAGCGGTGGTGTCCGGCCGGCTGGTCAGTGTCGAGCTTCAGAGTCGTGGGAAACGTGATGTCTGCTGTCTGGACTGCTGTCCGGGATCCCCCCCGCACAACCATTGTGGCCAGAGCAAGGAGTGGGGATGCTGCATGGGGACCGGTCTGGAGATGCAGTGCTCGAATGGTCAGTCCAACATGATCTGTGGTCCAGTTATCCTTGTTTGAAATGTCTGTGAATCAGTCTATTCGTTAATACAAATCACAGTGTTTATGTGAATTTAAGCATCCCTTTTTTCCAATTTTCGAAGGTAAAAAATTTGAGGGGTGCTTATATTTGCACACTTCAGCGTACACATACAAGCTTTTTTTTCGCCCACATTTGCAGTCAGGAGCAATCATAAACAAATATGTTGTCTTTATCCAGCGGGGCGCGTTGTGTCCTTTTTTTCTGTAAATAATGGTTCCGGAGGCAGACATGCATATATGCTTTTACTGGCTGAATAACAGAAATAAAGTAACATTAGCCGCCACGCGACACTTAGCAGTGGCTAAACAACAAGCTGCTCCAATTGCATCCAACATGCAAAAAAATTATAAAAAATATTAAAAAAACTAATTTACCTGAATATTGGGGGGGTTGCTGAACTGTTGTTGCTGACTTTAAGGGCGCACTAATAAGTAAGCATGATTCGTGTGATAGTGTGGTAGATATTTTGGCCAGCCCTGCCCCGATTGGAAGAGGTGACCGAGAACTACAAGTATTAAATAATATATCACAACATTACACTACTAGCATCAATCTGAACCAGCCTGAATCCCTCAGAATGGGTAGATAATTTCATGTTGTTGAGGTCTAATTCGGACTCTACCATTCGAATGTTGAAATTGAGACTTATCAGACCAGGCAACGTTTTTCCAATCTTCTATTGTCTAATTTTGGCGAGCATGTGTTCATTGTGGCTTCAGTTTCCTGTTGTTAGCCGACTGGAGAGGCACCCAGTGTGGTCTTCTGCTGCCGTAACCCATCTTTTTGTGTTGTGCCGAGTATTGTGTGTTCAGAGATGTTCTTACCTCAACAAGGCATTTGCATCAACAGAACTGAATATTTTATCAGCTTCAGACCATTCTCTGTAAACCCTAAAGATGGTTGTGTGTGAAAATCCCAGTCGTACAGCAGTTTCTGAAACACTCAGATCAACTGGTCTATCTCCAACAACCTGGCCAGCATGTTGTTCAAAGTGTCTCTCCTACATTTCCCACCTTCCTTTCCTTGCTCAAACAGGCACCAATCCCATCTTCTCTGGGCCTGAAGGCCAACCAATCACACAGAAACAAACACATTCACACTTTCACTAACACCTATGGACAATTTTGAAAACACTTGAATTGCGAGAAGAACCTGGACACCCAGTAGAAACCCACGCAACCCAACTCTACACCTCAAGTCTTATGGGTCCCTCCAGCTAAGAGGCGACACTGCCACCAACACAAAACCTTCCAACAACACAAATTCACACTAGATTTTGTGTCTAGATTGGTTACCAACCTTCGATTGGTGGTTTTTCTTCATGCTTGGGGCCTCGATTGGTTGGTGTTGCAGGTCATCTGTTGCTGGATGAGGACCTGGACCGGAGCACGTTCATCGTGGGCACGGGCCAGATTGGACCTCTAGAAGTCGTGTCTGTGGTCATCAGCACCACCCTTGAACTTCCCACGCTTGAAAACGGTGCGATCCGCCTGGTCTACCCCGTGGCGCTCACACCGATAGTCAGGGGTCCCATCCCACCGGGGAAGAGTGAAAGTGGGATCAAATCAGAAGAGAACAGGTACGTCTTCTTTTGACTGTTAATTGTGCCAATGTTTGTGAACAAGACTCGTGTGTAAAATGTTTTCCATTCTTTCCTCCAGCCCAACAATGTGCTTCGGCAGTGGATCTGGGAAGCAAGAGAGGATGCTGGGAGTGGACCAGCAATGCACGCACGCTCTACTTACCAGCACTGCCACGAACCTCTCGCCTTATCAGCTCAGCTTCCAGCTGCTGGTCCGAGGAGCCTGTCTGCTTGCCGGCAAGTCTGCAATATGGTTCATTATGGCTCTGTGCGTCTCTATTTAGAACAGGAAAAACACTGGGTCTTTAGGAACCACAGCACGTCTTTGCTGGTCCATCTTGTGCTTCGACGTAATTCAGTTAGATTCAGTTAGAGCCCAACTAGGCTTGGTCAGTGGGGATTATGATAGACGAGTGTGTGTGTGTGTGTGTTACATCAGTCTCATTGTCACGGCAATATCTGCTCTGTTATAACCTTCATTATCACAGTTCTCGATATCAACCCTCAAAATCACTGTGTTCAATTTTTACCTTTAAAATAACTGTGCTTACTGTGCTTGAAATCAGATCTAAAACTCACCGTGCTTGGTATCAACCCTAAAATTCACTGTGCTCAATATCAACCCTCAAGATAACAGCGCTCGATATCAAACTTTAAAATTACTGTGGTCGATATCAATCTTTAAAATCAATGCGCTCGATATCAATCCTCAAAATCACTGTGCTAGATATTAACATTCAAAATGACTGTGCTCAATATCAATCCTCAAGATCACTGTGCTCAATATCAACCTTCAATATCACTTTGTTCAATATCATCTTTCAAAATGACTGTGCTCGATATGAACCTTCAAAATCACTGTGTTTGATATCAATCTTAAAAAAATACTGTGCTCAATATCAACCTTCAAAACCACTGTGCTCGATATTAGCCCTAAAACTCACTGTGCTAATATCAACCTTTACATTTACTGTGCTCAATATCAAGCCTCAAAATCACAGTGTTCGATATCAACTTTCAAAATCACTGTGCTCAATATCAACCTTTAAAATCACTGTGCTCAATATCATTCCTCAAAATAATTGTGCTTGATATCAGCCTTCAATGTCACTGTGCTCATTATCAAGTTTCAAAATCACCATGCTCAATATTAACCTTCAAAATCACTGTGCTCGATATCAACCCTCAAAATCACTGTGCTCAATATCAAGCTTCAAAATCACTGTGCTCGAAATCAACCTTTAAAATCACTGTGCTCAATATCAACCCTCAAAATCACTGTGCTCGATATCAACCTTTAAAATCACTGTG
>CM051493.1:14581697-14602669 GCA_028031935.1 Paedocypris micromegethes
TTATTTTGTAAATATTTTTTTGAGTGGTAAAGTCACACACATACTGCAGCTGTGAATATGTGTATGTTTCATATCAAACTTTAAATCAAGTTTCAAAATCACAGTGTTCAATATCACGCTTCAAAATCACTGTGTTCAAAATCACTGTGCTTGATATTGACCTTTTAATAGAATATCTCAATTATATATTAAAAAAAATAGAAATAGAAATATGAATAGAAAACAAATATGATTTGTGAAGATGGAATTTTAAAAAGTTAATAAATAAGTACGTTGCATATTCCAAACCATGTCTCAAATAAAACCCCGTAAAAGTATTGCGACTTATTTTCCCCCTCAGAATTGCGCGTTGTAGAATTGGGATATTAGTGAAAACGTCACAGTTTTCCAACAGATACTCATCATCCTCACCTGTGTTTCTCTCTGTAGGTCTGGAAAGCCCGACTCACGCCCTGCGAGCCGACGCCGACCCCAGCGCACAGTCGGCCTCCTCCACCTACATCACCCTGGCGGAGGAGCATCCCTGTGACCGACCTCTGGAGATAATCCTACACCTGAGCGGTGAGGAACACCTCCGGCCATGACCTTTAACCCCGCCTGATCTACCACGCTGACATCACACGCAGAACCCCACAGCCCATTGGTCATCCTGGAGCGCGGACGCCTCACCTTCAGCGAGTACGAGCAGCAGATCCGCGCTCGCCGGGATTTCATTCGCTGCGCCCGAAAGGAGGCGGAGCCTGAGAAGAAGGTGAGCGAGGACTGACTGAGCTGAGCATCTCATTGGTGCAGTGTTCATTTTGACATGGATTTTTTATTTAGTTTTAGTCGTAGTCTTTTGACTAAAACTCAGCTTAGTTTTAGTCCCATGTTAGTCATCTTAATTTTTTTTTAGTTTTAGTCTAATTTTAGTCGACTAAATACCACAGCATTTTAAGTCGACTAAATTACAATATATATTTAGTCAATGAAAATATAGGCGCTATAAATTCTAAATGTTTTCTAAAGTTGCTATGTCTAAGAAATCTGAATTCGTAGTTAACTATGAACATATAAAATAAATACAAAAATCTTATTTGGAAAAACTAAGGCTTAATTAATAAATTATTCGACTTAAATTTAAATACGTTTTTTTTTCTTTAACTTATTTAAAAGAACGTTTCTATCAATCCTAATAAATGTATTCTCATAAATGAAACCTCAACAAAGAGAAAAATAAACACAGTAAAATAAAATTAGTTGCAATTGCATTGCTAATTGACGTTTTGCGTCCTGATTGCGTTTGCACCCGCCTTTCTCCACAAGCTCTGGATTTGATTGGACGTCGTCACGAAAAGCATTTTTTTTTTTCGTTTTTATTTGTTGACGAAAGTGTCAATATATTGTAATTCTAGTTTTCGTCTCTGAGCGGGAGTTTTTATCTAGTTTTTAGAGAGTTTTTTTTTAAAAAGTGTCGTTGACGAAGACGATGACGAAAATATTTCGTCAATGAAATTAACACTATGAAATTAAATGGTGAACGTCTTCCACCCTAGATGGAGTTCCTGCGACGTCGCTATCACAAAGATCTCCTGCTAAACCCCGTCCTGATGCTGAACTTCTGCCCCGACCTGCTGTCAGAAGCCACGGAGCTACAGCAGGCCAGCCGAGAAATCATCTTCCTCATCGACAACAGCAGCACCATGACACAGCACAACATCTGCAAGATCAAGGTTCTTCTGCATCTCACGCATTCAAGGTTCTTCTGGATCTCACCATCCCTTGTCCGTCCACAGGAGGGAATGTTGGTAGCGGTGAAAAGTCTCCCGGCCCGAACCCTGCTGAACATCGCCGGGATTTGCTCTCACGTCAAGCCGCTGTTCAGCTCCAGCAAAGCCTGCAGTGATGTGAGTGTAATTTCGTTGACGATATTTAATTCCGTCTTCGTCAACGACACTTTTTCCCTGACGAAAACTAAACGAAAACTATTATGAAAACTCCCGCTAAGACTCCCTACCTGGATATTATTGACGTCTCTTTAAGTAATATTTGGAGTCTTGGTAATTATTATTATTATTTTTTTTTTTAAATAATTGTGTTTATTATTATTATTACAATTATTTTTCTTCTTTTCTCACTTCTTCACCCGAATTGTAAAAAGATGGGCGTTGTTGTTGTTTGGTTATGCTTGTTAAAAGTTGTTAAAAACTGTTAATAAGAAGATACGTTAAAATAAAATGTATTGACACTTTTGTCAACGAAAAAAAACTAAAAACTAAACGAAGATGCCTTTCGTGACGACGTCCAGTCATAACCAGAGCTTGTGGAGAAAGGCGGGTGCAAACGCAAAGAGAACCAATCAGGACACGGAGCCTTTCAGTGAGGCAGTGTATTTTTATGGGATACACTGCAAAAAATGCACATGAAAAAAAATTAGAAAATAAAAAACAAATTGAGTAAAAAAAGACTTAAATCAAGTAGAATGATCTGCCAACGGGGTGAGAACATTTTACTTGGTAAAACCGTTTGAAACAATCTATTTTCTTGAAACAAGCAAATTAATCTTTTATTCTTAATTCTAAGCAAGTTAATTTATCTTGTCTGAAAAAAACAAGATTTATTGTGTAATTTCAAGATCTTTCGGCTTGTCAAAAATCCATTTTTGCAGTGTAGAGGCGCTAGCATGTTCAAAAAAAAAGTCTTCTAGGAAAAAGCGTTCAGATATATGGATATATATATATATATATATATATATATATATATATATATATATATATATATACTTGAAACTTATATATGATATGGTATGATATATATGAAACTTTTTTTTTTTTTCACCGTGCAACCATTTGATACTTATAAACGTGATGAAATTATAATTTATTTTATTCTACTGTATTTCATTTCCTCTTTGTTGAGGTTTCATTTATGAGAATACATTTATTTAGATTGAAAGAAAAGTTCATAAAAATAAGAAAAATAAACGTAATAAATGAGTAATGAACGTCCAGATAAGTAAGTAATCTTTAATTTATATTTTATATGTTCATAGTTAACTACATATTCTGATTTGGAATATATAGCACCTATAATTTTGTTGACTGAATCTATAATGTAATTTAGTCGACTAAAAATGTCATGGTATTTAGTCGACTAAAAGTAGACTTTAAACAAAAAAAAAACTCAAGATGACCAATTTGGGACTAAAACAAAAGCGAGTATTAGTCAAAAGACCACGACTAAAACTAACATCAAAATCTTTGTCAAAATGAACACGGCCTTCAGCGGGAGAGGCTGGAAACTGTGCGTGCGATCCGTGGTTAATGTTTACCTGCGAGTAGTCTGCTTGCCGATAGCCATCTCTAAAAAGTGTGTGTTGTTACTCGCCGTTTCCATGACAGAGCCATATCGGGTTCGGGAAAGCCCGAGGGTCTGGAAAGACCAACCGTAGTCAACCATATGCCAGCACTGTGCTCTTGACTTTTTATTGACGACGCAAAGCTGTGTTTCTCCATTGTGCCTCCCATAATGGAACTTTTCAGCTTTTTTTTTATTGCTGATGGTTCTTTAAAAAAAACATTTATTAAAATTATAACAGGCCTGAGAAGAGCTGTGGACGTTCGTATAGTAGAATAGACTAATAGAATGTTACATTAAACGTAGAAGAGTCGAATAGACGCGGATAGATTGCTGAATTTAATGCCAAATCATTTTTCAAAATGCTCAAGAAATTGCAAATTATTTGAACCACAAAACAAATGGCAAAAATGCATTTAAAACAATGTAAGATATATTGTGTGTCTGATTGGTACAACCGACTCGGACACCAATCGCAAGATTGTGAGATTGTGCTGCTTCAGATTACCGTAATACACTCATTTTAAGGGCACACAAAAATGCTACCGTAATTACTGGAGCAAGACCGCAAGGAATTCATCTTAACAGAAAGTATTAATAAATTGCGATAAGTTGCATTTTTATGACTGGCTCACAGATAAACAGTAGGGAGTTTAAAGTTTTATAATAAAAAGTGTAAATTCAATTTATTATACAAGTAGTCTACATTTATTAAATAAAAAAGTAAGTTTTAAATTATAAAATCTCTTTATAGTTCTTTGACTTCCGATGCTTATACGCAATCTGCAGGAATTATGTTGTTGTGAGTAGAGCAGCGTCTTATAGCTTTTAGCAAGTTACGTGTTTCAAAAGTCTTCAAAATTTTTCAAATTCCAACAGTTTTCCATTTTCCAAATTTCCAAAAGTCTTCAAATTGTTTCAAATTCCAACAATTTTACAAAAGTTTCAAATATCTTCCAAAAGTTTCAAATTACAACAGTTTTCCATTTTCCAATTTCCCAAAAGTCTTCAAAAAGTTTCAAATTCCAACAATTTTCCATCGGAAGTTTTCCAGTTTCGAATTTTACAAAAGTTTCAAATATCTTCAAAAAGTTTCAAATTCCTACAGTTTTCCATTTTCCAAAATTCTTCAAAAAGTTTCAAACTCAGTTTTTCATTTGAATTATAATTTTTTGGTGAATATTGCCATGTACAGACATGTTTCGCTCTATGTCGCTACATTTAAAAAAAAGGCCAAATTTCTAGAAATTACCGTTACTATTATTTGTACACATTTTTGTACATTTCCACATGTTACAAAAACACTTTTGTAATTCGAAAAGTAAATGTTGGTGATCTTCTGGTTCCTCAGAGCACGGTGACTCAGGCTTTGGAGTACGTCCAGAAGATGCGCGTGGAGTCCGCTGGTGCCAACCTGTTGGGGGCGCTGTCCTGGGTCTATCGCCAGCCTGTCCAGCGCAGCTGCCCGCGTCAGCTCTTCATCCTGATGGACAGAACGGCGAGTGATGTAGGACGCGTGCTGGAGCTGGTGCGCAGAAACGCCTGGAACGTCAGGTAAAACTTTCACCCGCAATGCATTTACCGGGTTAAAATGCCCGACATCAGTGGCGGTGATATATTGACTGGCACACCGGGTGGAAAAACTAAAAAAAAAAAAAAAAAACGTTAAAAAAAAAAGACTCAAACTTTAAATTAAAAAAAAAATCGCAGTGTTTAACATTTACAGTAATACGTGTACACAATCTCAACATTGACAGTATTACACATGTAAACGAAACATAGAATAAATATTCTAAATGTCAAATCAAACGAGATAACTTAAATTATTACAACACCCCTATAAAAACAGAAACTGAAAGTCTGACGCAATGTAAAATGCAGTTTTATGAAATAGTTGTGGAAATATATTTAAATCGGCCATTTAAACATGTTTTTAACAAATGTATGTATTATATATGTATAATCTGGCCGTGAGGGTGTGTGTGTGGAAATATAATTATTGTTCATATTTTTTAGATATATTTATCTTCTTTAGGCTTTATTTGAAACAGTTTGTAACAATGTATGCGTGCATGTTAAAAACATTTTAAAATGTCCTATATAATGGATATATGCATTTTGAAAATATACATTTAAATGTATTTAATATTACAGGTATATATGGATACATTTCTTCTCCGTATGGAACACTTTATAGTTACTATAAATATACTATAAAAATAGATACTATAAATATAAAGAAGATGCTGTTGCATTATCTTTCACTCGTTTTCCCTATTTTCTCCTTTTTCTAAATTGTGCACCTGATAACTTTACGGATTTGAATCGACAGATACATTTTGTGAGTGAGTATCCAGATTATAGCAGATTACAAAACAATTAAAGGTAACTAGCATGACTACACCTACTGGTAGCCAGTGTTTTTATTTACTGATATTTAGTAATATTTAGTAAAAGCCTTTTAGCTTTTTGAATCTCCTTTACTATTTTATATAACAAATAAAGTTACTAGTAGGACAAAAAACGATTCTGAAGCAATAAATGTCCCTAAAGTTTTTTAAACTTCAGACACTTTCTGCACTGTCGAAGTTACATCAAGTTTAGTCAAAAGTAGTCACCTTCGTTACTTAAGTAGAAGTATAGATACTAGAGTTAAAACTACTTTAAAGTATAAAAGTAAAAGTAATGCCATTATAGAACTATACTGTTATATTAAAATGTTGTTGTAATTACTGAATTGTATTACAAATCTTAGCCTTACACATAAATGAACCATATACTTTACAATGTAACACAGGTACACTGTAAGTAACTGTAAGTAAATTACCTAAAAATGAACAGTATTCTGTTACATTACTTTTTCAGTGGGAAAGTATTGTAATTACAGTAACGCTAACACTACTGTTAACCATTAGCAATAGAGTTTTAAAGTCAAAATATACACATTTTGGCAAGTACTTTTTCATTTCTTGTCAAAACCCAGTGTGTGTGCTATGATGGAAATGTTCTGGATGAAACTCATTAGACAGACACACACACACACACACACACACACACACACACACACACACACACACACACACACACACACACACACTGTACTAGAACACAAGATCATTATTGATACTCAGTCAAGACATTTACGTAAAAGCCTTCGACCCCAGAGGCGTAGATCTGAATTCCAAGCAGCTCTCTAGTGTGTGTGTGTGTGTGTGTGTGTGTGTGTGTGTCGTCTGGCTTTTATTTGTCTCCCGACATTTAATTAGCCAAATGGTTCAGATTATTCTCAGGAGAATACTGAACATATTCCCTATCCTACTCACTCTCGATTCCTCAGAGGACACCAGCAATCGTTATACGTCAACGTTGTTCATGAGAAACGACCTGACAAGCTGTAGTGTGTGTAATATTTGTAGTGTGTGTGTGTGTGTGTGTGTGTGTGTGTGTGTGTAGGTGTTTTGGTCTGGGTCTTGGAGGTCAAGCCTGTCGGAGGCTGTTGCAGGGAATCGCAAAAGTGACTGGAGGGAACACGGAGTTCCTCAGCGAGGACGAGAGGCTTCAGCCTAAGGTGTGTGTGTGTGTGTGTGTGTGTGTGTGTGCGCACGCCGCCCTCTAGTGGACACACCGCCACACAATCTGAAGTGGTTCTATATGACGTTCAAATAACATGACAAAATTGCGATGTGACGGGAGCGGGAGCCAATCCCAGCATCTCTTGATCTGTTGGGCGGGACTTACGCCCTAAATTAGTAGACAGCCAATCACAGAGTGGGACACACACTCACAGTCACCAGTGTCCCAGATGCTTGAGCTCCGATTTATTGCGGTAGAAACCAGAGACCTGGAGGAAACCAAGGCAAGTACTGGGATGTTGGACCCATGTTGGAAATGTTGGACCCAAAATGCAGAAACAGTTCTGAAAAAAATTTGGTTTTAATGCTCTAAATTAAAATTATAGAGATTAAAAATCCAATAAAGTTTACCAGATCCCTGGCTTGGAGACCTGGAGGAAACCAAGGCAAGCACAGGAAGTACATACCAACTCCACACATAATCCTGACCGGATGTTCTCAGGGAGTCAAACCCATGACCTTTGATGTTACTCGTCTACAGACAATACACCCTAAATGCAACAAAATACATATATGTCCAACAAAATACATGTATGTTTCGGTCCAGAAAAAAAGAGGATTCAGGAGGGTGGAAAAAGGTTGGAACTAAAATGCAGAAACTGTTCCGGAAAAAAATCATTTTGTTTTAATGCTCTAATTTAAAATTAGAGAGCAAAAAAATCCAGTAGTTTAGCAGAATTGAAAGAAAAACCAAAAAGACAAAAGTCAGATCTGCCAGAGTAACACGGGGAGAAAACAGCTGGGTGTTTATAAAAAATAATCTACTTTAACAGCAAACAGGAAACCAGACACAGGTGAGCACAATCAGCACTAAGCAGCACATGTCAAACTAAATACATGTTTCGGACCAGAAAACAGAATACATGAGGGTGGAAAAAAAGTTGGACATAAAATGCAGAAACTGTTCCGGAAAAAAAAAATTTGGTTTTAATAGAGAGTGAACAGAAATCTAATAAAGTTTACCAGATTTGAAAGGAAAACCGCAGACAAAAGTCAGTTCTACACGGGGAAAAACAGGTGGAAAAAATCTACTTAAATAGCAAACAGGAAACCAGACACAGGTGAGCACAATCAGCAATAAGCAGCATAACAAAAGTCAAATGGGAAATGACGACATCTAGTGGCCGAACAGGTCCATCATCCTGACACATACATTTGAATTTTATTGATGTTCTTTGCAGCTAATCAAGTGTCTGAAGAAAGCTCTGGAACCTGCCCTGACCGACGTGCGAATCGACTGGTACGTGCCCGACAGCGTGGAAGCCCTTCTCTCGCCCAATGAAATCCCGCCGCTCTACCCAGGCAACTGCCTGATTGGCTACTGCACTCTGTACGACGTGTCTGGCTTCAGGGGTCCGAGAAGTCAGGTGAGAACCAAGGTTTGACGGGACGAACGAAAGGGCGACTCAATCGCTGCTGATTGGTCGACAGGTCAAGCCACGTGGCAGCAAAGGAAGGTCGGGCGGCTCCGAAGAGGCTCTTTACGAGCTCTCACCATCCACTTCTGAGCCTCGCGTCCCCCTAGTGGAGAGAGAGCGAGACACGCCTCAGGACTGTGTGATGGAGGAGGACTTCGAGGAGGCCTTGAAGGAAATCTCAAGGGAAATCTCCTCGGAATTCTCCTGTGCACACGCCACTGATGGACTCAGCCCGGGTAAGACCGCGAGATCTTCACGAGTGGAGACGTTGTGATCAATCGTGTGGCTGGGGCGATCGGCAGGAGGCGACGGCGACTACAGCAGCAGCGATGTGCGATGGCGGATCCTGCAGGAGTCGTACGTTCAGGACCAGTATGTTCTGACCCGCTGTTCGCTGAGCGGTGAGAGAACCTTCCAGACGGCTTCTGCTCAAGCCGAGAGCTCGGTGCTGGGCATGGGCTCTCTTCCGCACGGCTTGGAGAAGATGGAGGACAGCCAGAGCCGAGGACTCTCTCGCTGGGAGTCTCCATGGACGCAGAGCGCCGCGCCTTCTTCGGAAGCCGATTCCGCGGCTAGGAAGGTGAGGGTTCCTTTAGTTCAGTGGTGCTCAATCTGGGTGCAAAAGTTGGGGGAAAAAACCCTAAACTTGCTGATAGGTAAATGAGTTGTTGGCAAAACGCGACAGAATAAAATCACAAATTTTCTGAAAAACGATGATACCGTATGTATGCGAATTTAAGCACCCCCCCCTGATTTTTCAGGCACAATATAAAGTTAATATTCTCTTAAAATACTATTTATGAACTACTAATTTTTAACTTTATTTAACAAACCTAACTTGTGACACACTTGTGTGCGTGTGTGCGTGGGCGGGACATCACTGGTGATTGGTGTGTCTGTGCACGTGGTGAGAATGAAAACTTGATGATTGGCTTAGAATAAATGTCCATTATTTACCAAACGGAAGTTTTGCAGTAACATACAAGCGCTCGCCCAGCAGGAGTCAGCGATGAGCCGAAGAGATGGACATGGAGTAGAAAGAGTACTTTTTTGTTATTGTTATTTAATTTTGGAACACATCTTGTTAAACTGTTTAGTTTTGTGAATTTTATACTTTTACTTTTTTTTTTTTTGCTTTTACTTTTAGGGCCTTTTACTAATTTCCTTTAGAAGCATAATTTATATTTAGACTTATTTGTTGGCCAGTTGTAGTTTGTGCAATAAATTTTAAAAGTTATGGGTTATATATTGTGTTTCATTATTCACTATACTAATGATAAAATTTACAATATTCATTTGAATTTTATAGGCGTCTCTCACATTGTCCCACACCAATATTAAAATAGTGTAGATGAATGTACAGTGCTTTATAATAATTATTTTAATAATAATTTATTTTATTTAGTGTCCATTTTTTCATTTAACACATTTAATATTGACAGCAGCTAAATTATTTGACAAAGTAAAAAAAAATTGTCGCAAAAAGTAACGCAAATCTCTGGTAATTAGTTACTTGTCTAAAGATGTAACTCAATTACTAACTCAGTTACTTTTTTTGTTGAAGTAACTAGTAACTGTAACTAATTACTTTTTTAAAAGGAACCCTCCCAACATTTGAGTTCTGCAATTAAGTGTCCTTGGGCAAGACACTGAACCCCACATTTGATCACATTGACAATCTCGCTCATTTTTTACAAGCCGTTTTTACACCCGAGCCGTTTGAGTACCTACACCGGCATGAAACTGCGATTCGAACAAACTCAAGTTCAGGTTCAAGTTCATTTGCATAGCGCTTTTCTTAGTCCCAGACCAACGCAAAGACACTACGTGGAAAAAAAAGTCGATTCTTTGAGTCAGTTAAAAAAAAAATTTGAGTCAGTTAAAAAGGAAAAAACATGGCTGTTGTTGTTGTTCAGACTATGGGCTGAGCAAGCTAGATCGCGACAGTGGCTAGGAAATAAACAACAAAAAAAAACGAATGCTGACCAGTCATGTAAATGTTGGGCCTGTGTGTGTAGGCCGGGCAGTTTTTTGAGCGGGACGAGGCTCGTCGGAGACAGACGGCGCTGGCTCGCTCGGCTCTGGCCGGCAGGAGCTTCTCCTCACCACAGGGGGAGCTGGACATGCACCGTCTGAGGAGAGCACTGGAGAAGGTCTCGTTCCAGCAGAGCGTGGGGGGCCGACTGGCGGAGAGTGACACGGACACCCCCGGCAGCTCACAAGGTGGTCTCTCCCAGCCCAGCCTGACAGACTCCAGTGAGAGAACA
Source organism: Paedocypris micromegethes (assembly GCA_028031935.1). Classification (NCBI taxonomy): domain Eukaryota; kingdom Metazoa; phylum Chordata; class Actinopteri; order Cypriniformes; genus Paedocypris; species Paedocypris micromegethes. The sequence continues at coordinate 14,592,351 of CM051493.1, forward strand.
CACACAAACACACGTACGTGGCGGCTCCATTATACACTGTTAAAAAAAAAATGAATCGTGAGGATTGGAATTTTCATAGAAGGAAAGCGCACGTGTCCTTGAAAAAAATCTCGTTCTGCGTTTCTCTTGAAATATTGAGAACATTTTGGCGAAAACAGATTAAAATGTAAATTTCACCTCTTTTTTAAAGGAAACCAGTGAAACTTTTGGGGTCAATTTAAGAAAAATTGAGAAAACGAGAGTTCTTTTAAGAGAATCGGTTTAACTGGTTTGCGTTCTGTCCCGCTCAACATGTCAGCTGAGTCACGTTCATTTGAATCTCAACACGTGAAGTGATCAGATGCCATTTCGATGAACAGCAGATGAAGAGTGAACGTTAAAGGGAAAGAGAATCAGCGGCTCCAAATCATCAGATGAGCTTGTTTGTTGGGAGAGCCAGCGAGAAGCTTGCATGTGTACAGCTTGCAGTTCTTTAACTCTTTTTAAACTTGAAAATAAAGCATAAACATATTTACATTAACTGTTACGTTATAACAAGGATCAAGTGAAGCCATTTATCTGAAAAGATGACAATATATGTTTAAAAAATGTAAATAACGTTGAAAAACAATGAAAATGTTGCTCTTCTGCCAATCTTTAGTATTTAAACAATCAATAATCAAAAAAATTGAGAAAATTGGGTTTTATTTTTTCAAATTATAAAGCACAATCCACTATGAATTGTTAAAATTAATAATTTCAGGCTGAATATTTCAAGATTTTTAACTTAATTTTATTAAGTATGTTCTACTTAAAGAGTAAGCTCTGAGAAACGACTTAAATATAATTTGTGTAATATGTTACCAAACTTTTTATACGTAAATAGCATGTCACATTGTTTACAGTGTAGAAGTGTTGTCGAAAGTATCGATGCTGAAAAGTCCGAAACGAAACAATACTGTGACCCAAAAATATCGAAACTGTTCGATTTTTTTTTTAAAACAAATAAAATATTGTACTCTCCTACTTTTAGATCTCCTACCAAACTTCTTTGTTTTAATTTTATCTTTTATAAAAAGCTTTTAAGGTAATGCAGTTTTATTTATTTGCGCACATTATTTTCTTGAGATTCCACATTCAGACACATCTTCGTGTTCCAGTCTTGTTATGTATTTTTTTCTTTACGAAAAGAGCAAACAAAGTACATAACACTACATTGTAGACCGGGGATGGGCAAACTACAGCCACGTTTTAATATACTTTAACGTATATTAAAACATACGTTACATGTTTTAATTCGGCCCGCCGAACTTGTAAAAATTAAAGTTTTTGTTTTATTATTTTTACATTTTTCTATGCAAATCTGGTTATTCTGTTATGAATTTTATTTATTTTTTTTTTAACACGTTAAAAAGCTGAACCAAAAACAGAAAATGTACGTAAAAGAATTGTACTAGTATTTTAGTACAGTAGTACTAAAGTATATTTTAAATACTTAAGTAGTTTTTTTTACATTTTATTTTACACTGTCAGTCTATGGAATCAGACGCCAAACATTTAAAACGTACATTTCTAAGAATCGAACGAAAAACACTTTTACGCACATTTACGTTTTTTTTTTTTTTTTCGCTGTCAACCTTCATGTCTTGGTTTGAAACTTCTTTTTCGCTTGGACTTGTGACACTACCTCCAGGAAGCTCGGTTTGCCCCCTTAGTCAAATATTAGAACCCAATGTGGCCCGCGAATCAAAAAGCGAATCAAAAAGCGAATCCCAAAGCGAAACAAAAAGCGAATCACAAAGCGAATCAAAAAGCGAATCACAAAGCGAATCAAAAAGCGAATCACAAAGTGAATCACAAAGTGAATCACAAAGCGAATCACAAAGCGAATCACAAAGCGAATCAAAAAGCGAATCACAAAGCGAATCACAAAGCGAATCACAAAGCGAATCAAAAAGCGAATCACAAAGTGAATCACAAAGCGAATCACAAAGCGAATCAAAAAGCGAATCACAAAGCGAATCACAAAGCGAATCACAAAGCGAATCAAAAAGCGAATCACAAAGCGAATCAAAAAGCGAATCACAAAGCGAATCAAAAAGCGAATCACAAAGCGAATCAAAAAGCGAATCAAAAAGCGAATCACAAAGCGAATCACAAAGCCAATCAAAAAGTTTGCCCACCCCGTGTTGTAGACGCTTTTGGCAGCAGCTTCGACTTGGTAATTGTCTCCTTCTCTCCAGACGGCCTCCTGTTTCCCGCCTCCCCTCTGGACTGGGACACCTTCACGGACCCAGAAGGTCTGTTCTCAGCAGCTCCCGCAGAGGAGAACCAGCTCCCCGAGGCTCAGTGTGGCGCCGTCATCCATGGCACGTTCGGGGGTAGAGACGTCTCGTGGGAGGTCTCGGTGGACTTGTCCCTTCTCTGGGGTCCCGACGCCCCAAATGCTCTCCCAAGCCCCGACCAGTCCTGGGACGAGATTATTCACCAGCTCACGGCGCGCTCGGTGATCAGAGATTTCGAAAACGTGGCGGAGAAGGACGCGGACCCCGAGGTCGAGAGAGGTCAGGAGGTCAACAGCAGGGGTGTGAAGAGTAGCGCACAGCCGTACTTGAGTAAAAGTACAGATACTTAGTGTCAAAATGACTCCGTTACAAGTAACACGTCACCAGATTCAAAAAGACTTGAGTCAAGGTAGCAAAATATCCCATTTTAAAAGAACTGAAGTACTGTATAATGAAGTATTTTATTCGTACTAATTATAGGCCAAAAATGTGAAAACAAACTCTACTGTTTATTAATACAGTAACGGAATTTAACCTCAATGTTTTAAAAATGGTAGAACAAAGAAGATAAAAACAACAAAAAGTTAGTCTCAATCATCTAAATGCGCAAAGAAAAGTATATATATATAAATATACAGTATATATATATATATGTATATACGTATATATAAATGTAAAAAATAAAGTTATATATTATATAATGAAATTTGTAAAACACATTCTTCCTCTTCTGAGTATTCAAGGTGTAGTTTGCGTTGCTTCTCAAGTGATTAGGACGGTTTCTCTGCATTACAATTATACAAAGGGATGCAGTGCACTTAATAAACTACGCACAAATTCGACGAAAAGCACATCACATACTCACAGCTAAATGTACTTTATGCAGAATGTATAATTTCAGCCACTCACGTTTGACACAAAAAATTAAGCGAAAATATAGCCGCGAAAAAAGCGGAAAAAAATCACTTGCAATGTGTTTCACCGAATCGGACGGTGAGTTTTTAAAAGCACTTGTTTTTGTTAATTGTCAACTCAAATGTAGTGGAGTAAAAAGTACTGCTACTCAATCACAAATGCAGTGGAGTAGAGAGTAAAAGTTGCTTGTATTTTTGATACTCAGTGCAAGTACGAAGTAGCCCGAAACATACTTAAGTAAAGTAACCGAGTACATTTACTCAAGTACCTCACACCCCAGTGTTGCTTTTCTCGGCAGGCTCGTCCAAGCGCTTTAAAGTGAAAGCCATCCAGACCAGTAAAAGCTGTGGAGTAGTCTGCACCTACACCGGCTTCACCACCACGAGAAACCAGCCCGACGTGCCACACTCGGGTAGATTCTTTCTCTCTCTAAATCTGTCACTTTATACAACTTTTCGTTTCACACCCTCTCTAACCTTCTGTTGCTCTGTTAACTTTCATAACACTTTCACTCGCACTGTCTTTCTCTTTAAACCTCTCTCTCTCTCTTTTTCTATTTACAACTGTTTGTTGACAGAAAGAGACAAAGAGAGAGAAACAGAAAGTTAGAGAGAGTGAAACAAAATGTTAGAAAAAGTGACAGATTTAAAGAAAGAATGAACAAATGAAAGTGTGTGAAAGAGAAAGGGAGAGAGCAAAAAACAGTTGAAAAGAGAGAGAGAGAGAGAGAGAGAGAGATAGAGATTTAAAGCGAGAGAAAAACAGTGAGAGACAGAGAGAGCGAGAAAAATAGTGAAAAAGTTATAAAGAGAAAGTGACAGTTAAAGAAATAAAAAGAAAGAGTGACGAATGAAACAAAGAGAGAGCGACACTTTCTCTTCATAACACTTTCACTCTTTCGCTCGCACTGTCTTTCTCTCTCTTTAAATCTCTCTCTCTTTCTATTTACAACTGTTTGTTGCTCTCTTCTTTTCTCTCACACACTTTTAACCGTCACTTTATCTTCATAACTCTTTCTTTCTGTTTCTCACTGTCTTTCTCTCTGTTTAAATATTTCTCTCACTCTCTGTCCTCTCACTCACACTCTCTATCTCTTCATAACTCTTTCGTTCACTCTTTCTTTCTCTTTCTCTCACTGTCTTTCTCTGTTTAAATATGTCTCTCACTCTCTGTCCTCTCACTCACACTCTCTCTCTTTATAACTTTCTTTCTCTGTCCATCACTGTCCTTCTCTCTGTTTAAATATTTCTCTCACTCTGTCCTCTCACTCACTCTCTCTCTCTCTCTTCATAACTCTTTCTTTCTCTGTCTCTCACTGTTTTTCTCTCTGTTTATATATTTCTTTTCGCCACAAAAACTTTTAGGTGTGTGGTTCGGGAGCAGACGCAGGTTTCAGTCCGATTGCAGAAGGAAGGGCTCGACTTCGGTGGGATTCGGACGCCGTCCCTCCAGTAGAGGCAGTGAAGAGACAGAGGACACACACACATCCACCGGTAACACTGCCCTCATTACTCACTATTACTGGTATTAGAGAGAGAGAGAGAGAGTGTGTGTGTGTGTGTGAGAGAGAGAGAGAGGACAGAGAGAGAGTGTGTGTGTGTGTGTGTGTGAGAGAGAGAGAGAGAGAGAGAGAGAGAGAGTGAGTGAAAAGAGAGAAAGATTTAAACAGAGAGACAGAGAAAGAAATGTATGAAGAGAAAGTGACAGTTAAAAACATTGTGTAAGAAAAAAGGAGAGCAAAAAACAATTGAAAATAGAATAGATTTAAAGAGAAAGACAGTGAGAGCAAGAGAAAGACTGAAAGAAAGTGGTATAAAGAGAAAGTTAAAGAAATAAATACAGAGAAAGAGCGATAGAAAGAGACAAAGAGAGAGCAACAGAAAATTGGAGAGAGTGAAACAACATGTTAAAAAAATAACAGATTTAAAGAAAGAAAAAATTAACAAATGAACAGTGTGTGAGAGAGAAAGGGAGAGAGCAACAGACAGTTGAAAAGAGAGAGATATACATTTAAAGCGAGAGAAAAACGGTGAGAGACAGAGAGAGCGAGAAAAAGTTATAAAGAGACAGTGACAAGAAATAAAAAATTAAAAAAAGCTACAGAAAGTTAGAGAGAGAGAGAGAGAGACAGACAGACAGAGTGAAAAGGAGAGTTATAAAAAAAAGTGACAGTTTAAAGAAAGAAATGAAAAAGTGTGTGAGAGAAAATGAGAGAGCAACAGAGTTGAAAAGAGAGAGATTTAAAGAGAGACAGTGAGAGATAGAGTGAGAGAAAGAGTGAAAGAAAGAGTTATAAAGAGAAAGTGAGTCAAAGACATATAAAAGAGAGAGAAAAAGAGTGACAGATAGAGACAGAGCGACAGAAAGTTTGAAAAAGTGAGAGAGATTTTTGCAGATGGTGTTGTGATGTTCTGTGACATTCTGATTGGTCCGTTCAAATCTGATTGGTCCATTCAAATAACAACAAACCTAAAAAAAAAAAAACCCACATTGTTGTGCTATGGTGCATCTCTGATGTTGTGTTCTGACAGAGCGAGACGACACCCCGGCGTCGCCCTGCAGCATGACGTCCTGCGACAGCAGTGAGTTTACCCAACAACAGAAACCTTCAGCCTTGTTGTAGAGCACCAGGAGTAAAGCGGTTTCTTACAGACGCAGGAGGAAGCGTCAGTCCATCCGCCGTGTCTTCTCGATCTCAACGCTCCATGGAAAGCTTCTTTGGGTCCAGGTCAGGCTTTAAGCTACACAACCAGGCTAGAACGTGGCACCTCAACCCATTCCCGGTCTTGTAGGTTCAATCTTGGCCGACTGAAGGTCAACAACGCAAAGCAAGCTCCTCCAAAACCTCAGTGCCTCGCGGCAGAAAGTGAGACCGAGGCACCCGACTACTTGCCACTGGTTGGTTCACATCTCACCTTCATTGCCCATGAAAAAGTCAAATCCCTAATCCGAGTCAATTTGCCCAACATAGGTGCGTCTCCAGTTGGCATCAGGAGCGTTCCTCCTGTCCCAAACCTACTCTGAGTGCATTCAGATCCCCTTGGAGCGTCTGAAGAGAGCGTCGCCCTACCTGAGCCACCGCAGGAGCCTGAGCCCTCCCTTCAGATGTACCTCGCCACCCTCAACCCAATCCCTCCGTAGGACCAGCCCCCAGATGCCAGCCCACCACACAATCAAGCACCACCCCTACGAGGATCCCGTCACCACATGCGATTTCAATAGAGAAGGGTCTCCAAAAACGGTCCAGGCTGACAGCGGACGGGGGTCCGAGACGGACATGTGCGAAGGTCCCGAGGCAGTAGACGCCCAGGGTGAAGATCTGGCCAGGATGGACGTAGACAGCTCGAGCTGGGCTGCGGCAGTGGCTCTGGCTTGGTTGGAGCACCGGTGTGCTGGCTTCTTCGTGGAATGGGAATTGGTGGCTGCCAAGGCCGATTATTGGCTGAAGTGTCAATCGCTTCCGGAGGGGTTGGATCTGGTGGGGTTGAGAGCAGCCGCCCGGCAGTTGTTCCTGCTGTTGCGCCACTGGGATGAAAACATCCAACTGAATGTGCTGTGCTACAATCCCAACAACATGTGAGGACGGCAAAGTGCCAGCGAGGTCCAACTTGACTAGTGAGGACTTAAGATCTCGGGAATCTAGTTGTAGTTGTTGGCAGAGGTGTGAAGAGTACCGGACAGCCATACTTGAGTAAAAGTACAGATACTTGCTGTAAAAATGACTCCAATACAAGTGACAAGTCACCAATTTGATCGAGACTTGAGTCAAGGTAGCAAAATATCCCATTTTAAAAGAACTTAGGTATTAAGAAGTATTTTTTTATTCGTGCTCAAAATAGGCCTGAATAAAAAAAGAATTGTGAAAACAAACTATCGTTTTCCAAGACAGGAACAGAATTTAACCTCAATGTTTGAAAACTGGTAGAACAAAGTAGATAAAAAGAACAAAAAGTCAGTCTCAATCACTTAAGTAGATACCACTTTGCAAGTAGATATAAAATAAAATGATTAATCTGATTAGTAAATTATATATTATGTATTATATAAAGTTATATATTATAAAATAATATTTGTAAAACACATTGTTATGCCCCTAATTCGCGTTCTTGTGGTTTTACTATTCAAAAATAGCCTCCAGTACCTTCAGCAGCCTAAAGATGGCGATATTCACCTCGTCCGCCCAAGAAATTAACCGCGGTATAAATCGATTCCAGCTCGTCGCGCACAATTACAATGTAACGAGTAACGATAAGTGTCCGTTCAAATGTAGTGGAGTGAAAAGTACTGCTACTCAATCACAAATGCAGTGGAGTAGAGAGTAAAAGATGCTTATATTTTTTATACTCAGCACAAGTACAAAGTAGCCAAAAATACTTAAGTGAAGTAACAAAGTACATTTACTCAAGTACCTAGAACCCCTGGTTGTTGGCTGTCCTCGTGACCATATCTTGTACTACGGGTTTGGTATTCGCACACACACTTTATTGCCAAAAGCTTTACCTGACTCTGATATGAACTTGGCATCCCATTCCAAATGAGGTTCCTAGTAGTATGACGTCATCTCACCCTTTACAGCTTCAGCACTCTGTGCCAGTTAAGTTCATCCCTACCAAGTCTCTAAGCTTGTCTTCTTGCAGAGAGGAAGTTATGTGGGAAGAGAAAGGGCTCAGCTACAACTGGGAGAATGGAGTCGTTCAAAATGTCCTGGTACACTGAAGCCTTCAGAGTTCCCTTCTCTGCAACTAATGGGCTAGCTCCTAAAAACACCCCCACAGCATTACGCCCCACCACCAAATTCTGACACAATCCAATCAGACAAGTACCGTTCTTCTGAGAACTCAGATTGTCACTCCAGACAAGGTGTCTCCTCTACTCTAGTGTGTAAAATCAGCTCACCCTTTACAGTTATTTCAGCTTCAGCCCTCTCAGGTCAGGACTCTGTGCCAGTTGAGTTCATCCATACCAAGCTTTGCCATCCAAGTCTTAAAGCTTGACTTCTGGCAGAGATGCAGTGTTTTGGGAAGAAAAGGGCTCCAATCAGACCTTTCAGACCGTTCTTCTGACAACCTCAGATTGTCACTCCAGAGAAGGTGTCTCCACAACTCTATTGTGTGAAATCAGTCTGTAGGCGACTTGTTTCACTTTACGTGTGAGGAACAACACAAAGAAATACACACATCGCCACTTCATCTTGTAATTGCTGAAATTACAAAAAATTGAAAAAAAAAAAAAAAAAATCTGAATTAACAACAGATATGTAAAAAAATGTGTTGCCTGAACTATTTTGACAAATTGGAAAAAAACGACATGAATAAGGAGCATACATTATCAATGATCGTGAGCCACACCCATCTATTCTGGGCTGACCAATCACAGGCCCAGACTGTATTCCAGTTGTGATGATGGAAGGACAAAAGTGCAAAATCCTCGACCGTGAAATTATTGCTTTTATTGTACACTCATCCATCACCGACACACGTGAAGAATTTCAAAAATCTAAACCGTGATCAACGGGCTTTCACTTTACATTAATGACTAACAAAGACCGTACATCATATGACTTTTGAACCAACAGCTTCTCAATAAAATAACACTCTGCAAACAATAACCATGATTGTCATGAAGAATCATCGGAAAACGGAGAAACAAAAAAAAAATCATTGGACAAAACCTAGCACAAAATAATTCCACGTTTCACCAGAGCAGTGACTCAAACTTGACTTGAACCCTGTAGAAAAAGTTTGTGATAGTTCCTAAAATGTGGCCTTCTAAAAACTACCGATTAAAAAGGTTCAAATACTGCACTAATGTCCGAAACTCCACAAGTCCTGAGAACTCCTGTAAACTCTCCATGTGTTGGCTAGTTCCACTCTGGAGGCGACCCGGGCCAGCGGGGACAGAGGTCAGAGGTCAGAGGTCATGCCAGCTCCAGAAGGCCTCGGGTTTAGTGAGACTTGGTCTTGCTCTCTGGCCGGTGTGATGGAAGAGGTGGACGCGGATGGAGCCACAGACAGAGGAGGATGATGAGATGACAGACGTGCAGAGAGACGGAGCTGAAGCTCGTGGAGGGATACGTGTTCCAGGAGAGCTCGATCAAACCCAGGATCAACACCCTGAACCAAGAGCAGCGGCCACGGGAACATCCATATGGAAACGAGACAAATTACAAAAAAGTAGCGGAAAATAATAAACAAAAAAAAGTATATTGTACATGTCACAGTTGCAGAGGTGGAAAGTACTTGAGTAGAATTTTTGGAATTAATTTTGTAAATATAGTAAGTCATTTTTTACTTACTAGTATTTTTGGCTACTTTTTACTTGTTCTGAGTATCAAAAGTATAAGTAACTTTTTAATTCACGTAGTGCCAATAAATCCACGCAATCAATAAAGTACAAATACTACTACTACTACTACTACTAAAAAATACTACTATGTTTACTCAAGTACTCTACACCTGTGCTCAGTGGAATCCCAACTTACAAAAAGAATCCACGCCGAGAGCTGTTTCGTTAAATTTCAAAATTCTTGAGAGTGAAAATTTCGTTTCACTCGTTTTCACTCGTAAAATTTCGTTTTACATGTAGTCCATCTAATCCGTGCCATGACTTAAAAAAAAATAGCTAATAAATTTTGTAAGAACATTTTATAAAAACAAGTTGTTTAGTTTGCCCTATGGCAGATGTTGATAAAGGTACAGTATGTAAAGATAGAGCCGACAATCTCACTAGAACATGAATATTAAACTGTTAAACTGTTTTTTTACACGTCTGGACTCTCATCTCCATGCATGCTAGCGGTAAGAAAAAGACGCGCTCATTTTGTAAGCGAAAACATTTCGTTACTCGGGATTTTACCACGGCACTGCATGTTTTTTTTTTTTGCCAAAAGTAAATTGCATTTTAACATTTGCTAATCTAGTCTTACACAAAATTACACACTAATAATTTAAAATATGCAATCAAATGGCAAATGAATATTATTTTAACTGAATGGGCTCAAAAAAAATGTAGTAGATTTTTGACAAAACAGGGACATCAAATGCTATTACCGTATTTTCTGGACTACAAGACGCATTATTATTTAACATCTACTTGATGAAATTTTTTCACAAATGAGGCACACATTTTTTTTTTTTTTTT
>CM051493.1:14610456-14680456 GCA_028031935.1 Paedocypris micromegethes
TCCTCGGTCCGTTATCACGTGACCTCGGAACGGTCGGATTTCCGGATCGTGTCAGATCCAAAGGTATTTTTATGTTGTCAAACTAATGTGACTGTTAGGGCGCCGACGGGGATCAACCACGGGATGTGTGTTGGCGCGCTAGATTTGAGTCGACAGTAACGAGAGAGTGGAGTATCGGAATAACGGTGGAGTTTGGATCGTGTGAAGACAAGGCGACTGAAAAGGCGAATCGAGAGCTGAGGGAAAGTCAGTTGAGAGGTAAGTTGGGGGGGGCATCGGCCGACGGCCTGTATAGGTCCGGTAGCGGTGTGTCCCCACTGCTTCTCAACTGTAGTATTAACGGTAGGGAAGTGGCAGGGCGAAGCGAAGATAGAATGGAGTGTAATCAACATGAAAGGAGTGAGTGGGTGGAAGTTAGAAGAGCGAATTTGAAAAGAAGGAAAAGAATGGAACACAACTCAGGTGGGACAGAAGATGAGGAAAGTGAAGAGGGAGAAACGAGTCGGGAGGAAAGAGTGATTAATATAGTGGTGAGATTTGAAGGAGAAGGAGGAATCAAGAAAATGGATCCACTTAAATTAACTAAAATAATAAGAGAGCAAATTGGAGAGATTAAGTATGCCAGAGTATTGGGTGACGGAAACCTACTTGTGGGGTGTGATAGTGAGGGACACGGTGACAAGTAGAGAAGGCAAGAAGGGTAAATAACATTGGGAAAATAAAAGTAAGTAAAGTAGTAAGAGTTGGGGAGAAACGATTAAGTGGTAATAAAGGAGTAATATTTGGAGTCCCGTTTAATGTAAACACGAGAGAGCGAATGGAGAACATGAGAGTGGAAAATAACATTATTAAGAAAGTTGAGAGGATGAAGAGAGGCATTGAAAAAGTAGAAACTGAAACTGTTGTGATAGAATTCGGAACGAAGGAGATACCACGAGTAGTGTATTATGGATATATAAAATATATGTAATTGAATTGAATTGAATTGAAAGTCCTTTATCGTCCCCACAAGGGCATTTCAGTGTTGCAACAGCATACAATTTAACCAGAAACAACAGCATTTGTATAAATACGGTAAAAAGTATAGAAAATATATGAAATGTAACATATTTAACACATGTATACTAAGAGAGTATGTTCCAAAGCCGGTAAGATGCTATAAATGTCAGGAATTTGGGCATATAGCAAGGGAAAAAGAAGATGTGCCAGGTGCGGAGGTGATCACGAATATGGGAAATGTGGGGAGGAAGTAAGGCCAAAGTGTTGCAGTTGCGGAGGGAGCCACAGTGTGGCATTCTGGGGGTGTGAAGTGATGAAAAAACAGGTAAAAATACAACAGATAAGAGTGAGGGAAAGCGTGTCCTATTCAGAGGCGGTTAAAAGGGTTGACAAAGAAAAAGAAAATCAGAAAACAGAATATAGGGAAGGGGGAAGGAGGGAAATCCAGAAAGAAATCAAGAAGCAATGGGAAGAGAAAAAGAAAGTGGTGATATTCATAGCAGGTGTGATAAATGCAACAGCTGAAATCAGATCTAAGACGGAAAGAATTCAAATAATAGCTAAAGCAGCAATTAATCACCTGGATATGGAAGGATTGAAATGGGAAGAAATAAGGGATGAATTAAGTGTACAGGCAAGCCAAGAGACATTATGTATGAGGCAATAATATATATAATGTTAATCCTACAATGGAACGCAAGAAGCCTGATTGCGAATGGCCAAGAGTTTAAGCAGTACGTTAGAGAAATGGAAGAGAGACCAGATATCATGTGTGTGCAGGAAACATGGTTAAAACCTCAATTAGATTTTGTTGTGCAGGGATACACAGCAATTAGATATGACAGAGAAAACAGAGGTGGAGGGGGATGTGTCACATTTGTGAAACAGGGCATTCCGCACCGAGAAAAAGGCAAAGGAAATGAATATTTAGTAGTGGAAGTATGGAGAGATGGAAAGAAATAAACTTTTATAATCCATGTAAGAAACTGAATTTAGCACAAATGGAAGAAATAGAAGGACAAAATAATAGTGATGTAATTTGGTGTGGAGACTTCAATGCACATATTCAGTGGCAGTGAAAATACGGATGGGAACGGGGAAGTAATAGAGGAAATGCTAGAACGGGGAAATCTGGTATGTCTGAATAATGGAACAAAAACAAGAATAGATATAACAACTGGAAAGGAGTCAGTACTCGATTTAACAATAGTGTCTAGCAGAATAGCAGCGATAAGTTATTGGTGGGTGAACAGGAGAGGAACAATAGGGAGTGATCATTATCCGGTGATGTGTAAAATAAGAGTACGAAATGGTCAGATATTTGAAGAAAGAGAAAAGAGGTGGATTTATGAGAAAGCAGATTGGGAAAAATTAAAAGAAACAGTGATGAGTACATGAAACAAAGTGAATATAAAGGGGATGTAGATAAGTTCGAAAATGAAGTAAAACAAGGTATTATAGCTGCAGCTATGGAATCCATCCCAAAAAACAAAGGGAATAAAACAAGGAAAGAAGTGCCATGGTGGAATGAGGAATGTAGGCAAGCAATCCGGAATCGAAATAAAACATTTAAAGAGTTAAAAAGAACACACAACTTTACAAAATTGATACAGTATAAGAGGGCACAGGCGAAGGTGAGAAGAACAATCCGACAAGCAAAAAAGTCATACTGGAGGAGCTATTGCAGCTCAATAGGAAGCACAATACAGATAGGAGACGTCTGGAAAATGATTAAAAGGATGGGTGGGGAGAGAAGAGAATGGGACTATCCTGTAATTAGTGATGGAAACAAAACAGCAGTAACAAATGAAGAAAAAGCTGAAATGTTAGTGAACACGTTTGTAAATATACACAGCTCAAACAATTTATCAGAAGAAGGAAAGAGGGGCAGAGAAGAAACAAAATCTGAAAATATGGAGGCATTCCAAGTAACGGACAGCAATAGTGAAGAAGAGAACACTGTGTTTAATATAGGAGAATTAGATAGAGCCATAGCAAAGACGAAAAGGGCTGCACCAGGGAAAGATGAGATGGGATACATAATGATGAGGAAAATGAGTGAGGAGGGAAAGGGAAAAATATTGAAACTGTATAATAAAGTATGGGAAGAAGGGAAAGTGCCGAGAAGCTGGAAAGAAGCAGTAATAATACCAATAAGAAAACCTGGGAAAGATCCAAATTGTCCGACAAACGACAGACCCATTGCCTTGACATCTCACTTGTGCAAAATAATGGAGAGAATGGTAAATGAAAGATTGATGTATGTTTTGGAAAAACAAAAAATGATGAATGCTTGCCAAAGTGGGTTCCGCAAAGGAAGGTGTTGTGTCTTGAGGATGAAGTCAGACGGGCACAGGTCAATAAAGAGGCAGTGGTGGCAGTGTTTTTTGATGTGGAAAAGGCATTTGATATGATGTGGAGGGAAGGGTTGATAATTAAATGATACAGAATGGGAATTAAAGGAAGAATGCTAAATTGGATAAGGGATTTTATGAAAGAGAGAGCAATAGAGGTAAAGATTGGAAAGGCGTGGTCAAATAAGCAGGAAGCAGAGAACGGAACACCCCAGGGGAGCGTTATAAGTCCCACATTATTCTCCATAATGATAAATGACATCTATGAAAATGTACAGCCGGAAATGGGAAGATCACTCTTTGCAGACGATGGAGCAATTTGGAAGAGAGGAAGAAATATAAAGCACATAATCAGGAAAGTACAGGATAGTATCCTGCAGGTTGAAAAGTGGGGGAGAAAATGGGGTTTTAAATGTTCTGTGGAAAAAACAAAAGTAATGCTATTTACGCAAAAGAAAAACAGAGAAGAACTAAGACTGAAGATGTATGGCAGGAATTTGGAAGAAGTTAAAACATTTTGCTTTTTTAGGGGTGAATTTTGAAACGAGAATGACGTGGAGAGAGCATGTAAAAAAGGTGGAGGAGAAATGCAAAAAAGTTATAAATCTAATGAGATGCCTAACAGGGACAGATTGGGGAGCGGATTATCAATCATTGAAATATATTTATACAAGCTTAATAAGAACTAGATTAGATTATGGAAGCATAGCATATGGATCAGCAGCCGAGTCAGTACTAGAAAGACTGGACACAATACAGACAAAAGCGCTAAGAATTTGCATAGGTGCAGTCAGAACATCACCGGTGTGTGCAATACAGGTGGAAGCTGGGGAAATGCCACTACGATTAAGACGAAAACAGCTGAGGGTAAATTATTGGGTAAATTTAAAGGGACACGGTGAGGACCATCCAACAAAGGGCACACTGCAAGACTGCTGGGAAAAGGGGAGAGCTTCGGAGTGGATAGGGAATGAGTCTGCGAGGGGGATGGGAGTGAGTGGGAGAGAATTCTGTCCGACAGTGATGTGGCCGGATCGACCAGTGTGGGAACCAGAGAGAACGAAAGTGGACGTGATTAAAAAGGATAACAAAGAAATTGACCTTGTAAATGAATTTTATAGATATGTGGGAAATTAGTATGAAAATTATTAATAAGATTTTCACAGATGGGTCAAAGAACCCAGAGAACGGAAGAACGGGAGCAGCAATCTTTGTGGAGGAGTTGGGTAGGGGGGAGAGCAAAAGAACGTCAGATGAATTGAATGTATATACGGTGGAACTATTCGCAATAAAGATGGCATTGGAATGGATGGAAAGGGAGAAACAAATAGGGAAAGTATTGATTGGAAGTGACTCAATATCGGCATTGATCGGCCTTGAGACGGGCCATTCTAGGACGAGACAGGACATAGTAAATGAAATGATATCAAAGTATACAGACTTGAAGAGAAAAGGGAAAGACGTGCAACTGATGTGGACACCAGCCCATGTGGGAATAAGAGGAAATGAAAGAGCAGACACAGTGGCAAAACTAGTGACCAAAAAAGGAGAGAGTTGATGTAGAAATAAAGTTGTCAAAATCAGAAGGGAAAGGAATAGTGTGGAAACAGGCGATGAAAGAGTGGCAAAGACAGTGGGATGGGGAGATAAAGGGCAGACACTTATATGAAATGCAAAGTAAAGTGGGTGTTGAGAGGAAATGGGGAGGGAGGAGAAGGGAAGAGGTAATAATTACCAGAACAAGAATAGGACATAGTCAGTTGAATAATAATTTAAGAATGATGGGAAAACATCCAAGTGGATCGTGTGGAGAATGTGGGGCGCTAGAAACAGTGGATCATGTCATGATAAAGTGTAAAAGATATGAGAGACAAAGAAGAGAGATGATGGAAGAATTAAAAAAGGTTGGAATGAGTGGAAGTGGAATAACAGATATAATGATGCCAATGGGGAGCAAGCGGGGTAGAAAATTAGTATTAGAATATTTGACAAAAACAGGACTGGTGAGTAGGATATAGACGGGACAAGAGAAGGTGTGATTATGTAATGAACATACGGTGGCGGTAGTGCGACAGAAGTGGACGCAAACCGCCGTTAAAAACCATAGAAGAAGAAGAATGTGACTGTTTTTTTTATCATTGACATGTAATTTTATATGTAGGCAAACTAGCTTGACAATATAATGTCATGTATATACATGACGCCCGCCCCTTTGTTTTTGTTTGTTTGTTTTGACCTTGTTCGTGAAATTTAGTTCTTTTTTTTTAACAATAGGAAGTGCTGAAACAAAAGTGATAATAGTTTTGAACTGCGTGGATATTCCTATGAAATTCAAATCAGATTTAATGGTAGTGAAATTGTCACTGTAGATGTTATAGAGACATGGACGAAGACAGACAGACAGACAGAGACTGAAAGATAAATGAGAAACAGAGGGAGACAGAAGTAGAGAGAGAGGAAGACAGGCAGAGAGAGGGAGAGAGGGGGGCAAAAGAAGAGGAAGACAAAGAGAGGGTAAGAAAGATAAACTGAGAGGAAGAGATAAGGTGAGAGAGAGAGAGAGAGAGAGAGAGAGAGAGAGAGACTAAAAGAGAAAGAAAGAGAGAGATAGTTAGACAGACAGACAGACGAGAGAGACTTAGAAGAGAGAGAAGTTCACATTTTGCAGCAGCCATAATGGTAAACAATAAATAAAGATAAAGAATATGAATGGAAAAAAGACATATTGTTGGTATGAAACTTATAAACAGGTGTCGTTGAAGGAGTGAGAGATAGAAAAAGAAAGGGAGATAGAGAGGTGGGGTGAAAGATAATGTTCAGCATTTTAAAAATATTTTTGGCCCAAAAGGAAGAAAGTGAGAGAGATCAATTGTTTCGTTTTATTTAATTTATATTAATACAGTTGTTGATATACTTGAGGGACATAGACATAGAGAGGAAGAGAGAGAGAGACACATGTAAAGAGAGAGAGAATTAGATAAAGTGAAAGAAAAGAGAGAGTGAAAGCGAGAAGTTATCAACATTTGTGATAATAATTCGGATGAGAAGAAGGAAGTGTGTGCTTCGCTTTTCTGCTTTGGAAAAAAGATCTGCATGAGGAAGAATAAATACAGAATAAATTGAGATATAACTATGATAATAATTCGAGAGAGAGAGAGAGAGAGAGAGAGAGAGACGTGAGACAGAGGGAGAGAAAGACAGTTTTGACCATTTTTTAAATATATTATTTCGTTGAGATGAATTCAGTGTGTGTGTGTGTGTGTGTGTGTGTGTGTGTTTTCTCTCTGCAGGACTGTGGGGCAGACGGTGGTCCGAGATGGAGGAGTTTTCCTTGCAGACAATGGAAGCCGTCTGTCTGGGCTCCAGTGTGGCCTTCACCTGTCTCTTCTACTACATCTACAGGAAGAAATCCAAGACTTTCCAGAAGCTCCGCGTGAGTACGAATTACCCGAACAAGACATATTTTAAAGACGTCCTGCTTTGAAAACTAGACACGTGTGTGTGTCTTTTCTCTTTTGTGCGTTGGAAAAAAGATCTGCATGAGGAAGAATAAATACAGAAAAAAATGGAGTCGACATTTGTGATAATAAATCGGATGAGAAGGAAGTGAGGTATTTTTCAATATGGCCACTAGGGACCGTATTGAAATTGTGCTCTGCATTTAACACTTCCAATTTGGGTTACGACCATGACAGAAATTCTAAAAATATGAATATACCGTAATTGTTCTAAAATGTACATTTTCATTTCGTAATATATTTAATGTATATATGTAAATAAATAAGTAATCTACAGACGTGGACAAAATTGTTGGCACCCCTGAAATTTTTCCAAAAAATCAAGTATTTCTCACAGAAAAGTATTACATTAAGACTTGTTTTGCTATTTACATGTTTATTCCATTTGTGTGTATTGGAACAAAACAAAAAAGGAGGGGAAAAAAAGCAAATTTAACATAATGGCACACAAAACTCCAAAAATGGCCTGGACAAAATTGTTGGCACCCTTAAATTAATATTTGGTTGCACACCCTTTGGAAAAAATAACTGAAATCAGTCGCTTCCTATAAGCATCAATAAGCTTCATACACCTCTCACGAGGAATTTTGGGCCACTCTTGCTTTGCAAACTGCTCCTAGTCTCTCATTATGGAAGGGTGCATTTTCCCAACAGCCACCCCGCTTTCTGACACTGGGCCCTACATTACGACCCAAAATCTTTTGCTAATCCCCAGATTTCATGATACCTTGCACACAGTCAAGACACCCAGTGCCAGAGGCAGCAAAACAACCCCAAAACATCTTAGAACCTCCACCATATTTCACTGTAGGTACTGTGTTCTTTTCTTTCCGTTTTCGGTAAACAGTAGAATGATGTGCTGTACTAAATAGCTCCATCTTGGTCTCATCTGTCCACAAGACGTTTTCCCAGAAGGATTTTGCCGTACTCAAGTGCATTTTGGCAAACTAGTCGTGCTTTGTCAGAAGTGGGGTCCTCCTGGGCTGTTTATCCACCATCCGGACTATCCTGCGTTGCAACCTTTTATCAATTTTTCTCTTCCGACCACGGCCAGGGAGATTAGCTACAGTGCCATGGGTTGCAAACTTCTTGATAATCTTGCGCACTGTGGACAAAGGCAAATCTAGATTTTTGGAGATGGACTTGTAACCTTCAGACTGCTGATATTTTTCCACAACTTTGGTTCTCAAGTCCTCAGACAGTTCCGTTCTCCTCTTTCTGTTGTCCATGCTTAGGGTGGCACACACAGACACACAATGCAAAGACTAAGTCAATTTCTCTCCTTTTAATCTGCTTTCAGGTGTGATTTTTATAAGGCCCACACCTGTTACTTGCCCCAGAAGAGTTTAAAGGAGCGTCACATGCTTGAAACAATATTATTTATCCACAATTTTCAAAGGGTGCCAACAATTTTGTCCAGTCCATTTTTGGAGTTTTGTGTGCCATTATGTTAAATTTGCTTTTTTTTCTCCTCCTTTTTTGTTTTGTTCCAATACACACAAATGGAATAAACATGTAAATAGCAAAACAAGTGTTAATGTGATACTTTTCTGTGAGAGATACTTGATTTTTTTGGAAAAATGTCAGGGGTGCCAACAATTTTGTTCACGTCTGTATATTTCTATTTAAAACATATTAAGAAATGTTTTGTTAGAATTTCTCATAATTAACCAATGTAATGATTTCTGATGTAGTGATTTATGTAACTGTGTGAAAAGCGTAAATTATAGTTTTGTGTTGATTGTTTTATTACAATTATTATTATTTATATAACAGTACAAAAATATATACAACTGCATACAAACACTTTGCCATGTCACCGATAAAAGTGATTTGAATCTCAATGGGGTTTTTTACCTGGCTAAATAAAAGATTATTATCAGTGTAAAGAGCTGAAAACCACAATTGAGTTGAAGTACAGATGCCTTACTGTAAAAATTACTCACATTTTACATACATTACTCACAAATTACTTGTAATTACATTACAAGTCGGCAATTCCAAGAAGGCTTGAGTAAAAGTCGTAAAGTATCCTATTTTACAACTTAAGTAGTTTACTCTTACTGAATTCAGGCTAGGCAAAAACACCACGAAAAGTGATAAACAAGAAACTATTTGAGGTTTTATTTCCTATAACAGACACCTAAATATTTCAAAATGGCAGAACAAAATAGATAAAAAAAGAACAAGTCTCAGTCAAACTCGTGTGCAAAAAAAGTGCAACCGCTAAAGCAAGTAATGTAGCTAATAAATAGCATCCAGTACCTTCAGCATCCTGCAGATGGCGATATCACCTCGTCCACCCAAGAAATTAACCGTGGTGAAAAGATGCGGACGTGTTGTATCACAAAAGTTGCTTATATTTCTGATACTCATTACAAAAGTGGTGCAAGTACAAAGTAGC
Organism: Paedocypris micromegethes; assembly: GCA_028031935.1. NCBI lineage: Eukaryota > Metazoa > Chordata > Actinopteri > Cypriniformes > Paedocypris > Paedocypris micromegethes. Next base: position 14,619,732 of record CM051493.1, read on the forward strand.
CAAAATACTTAAGTAACAAAGTCCATTTACTCAAGTATTTTACATCACTGGTTGTTGTTGTTGTTGTTGTTGTTGTTGTTGTTGTTGTTATTATTATTAATATTCATCTCATCTCAAACCTTGAAAGTGTGGAGTAGGTGTAGGTACGTTTCGTGTAGAGTATGTTTAGTGTGGAGTAGGTGTGACAGACGTGTTGTGTGTTCTCCAGGATGCTCCTCAGCTTCCTCTGGACCAGACGCTGGTGGATCTTTTAAACGCCACACCAGGGAAGTGTTTGCAGTACGTGGTCATCGAAGGTAGCGTCCATCTGTTGTTTTCTAGCAAATGTTTTGTGTCGTTCCTGCAAATGTGGTGTCCTCATGAGCGAAAACTGAGGAACTAGTTGTGTAGTGTTAATGATCCGATTCAAGTCTTCAAGGATTGAGCCCCATTCCACTTCACTCACACACACATTTATATCATAGCGGGGACCCACCAATGATTTGTAAAAGATTACAAATCACACACACACACACACGCACACACACACACACCTCCTCTGTTAAACACAAACATCACTCAAGACCTCAAACAGACCCAAACTATCTCACACACACACACACACACACACACACACACGCACACACAAAATACAGCATTTGTGTTTATAATTCAATCCAACTTTAAATTATATTATTTCTACACTGCAGACACTTACAATGTGATATGGCACCAAATACAAGAACCTGAACAAAAATAGAGTAGAATGTAGAGTAGAATGTAGAGTAGAATGTAGAGTAGAATGTAGAGTAGAATGTAGAGTAGAATGTAGAGTAGAATGTAGAGTAGAATGTAGAGTAGAATGTAGAGTAGAACAGAAAACCTACGTATATAGTTATTATATCACTTGATTTCAACGAAATTGGGAGCACTACTCTGATTGAGGCAAAAAAATGAAAATGTAAAATCCAAAAAATGAAAAGTAAAAATATCCACGCAGAATAAAATTGAATATAAATAAATACAGTTGTGTATATCAAAATATAATACAATAGGCAAAATACAGTGCATCTGAAAAATGCAAAAAAAACAACAAGATTACAAAATGAACAGCAAAAATATAAGAGGCGAAATGCATCAAAACACTTCATGTACTCAGACTGAACTGAGATCAGGTTCTGAAATGAAAAGGTGTTTTATCTGGACCAATCCTGATGCTAGAAATCAGACCAGGACCTCCCTAGGTAAAAGTGATCTTCTCTCTTCCAGGTACGGTTCAACCCATCGGGCAGCCGATAATCAGTCAGTTTCAGAAAGACAGCGCAGGCGTCATCCAGAAGCTTCTGCTCCGTGAACACAAACTGGTTTGGAACAGCTTGGCACACACCTGGTAACGTCTCTCTTTACACCCAGCGGGGACCAAACCACCTCAATTAAATATGAATGTACTTATGGGGAGAGATAAATATGGATGTATACAAATAAATGAATAAAGAAGTACAGAATGAATGTAGAAACGCATGTATATTAGTGCTGTCGAACGATTAAAATTTTTTTTTAACTAGTTAATCGCACTTCCCCAACCAAATTAATCTATAATAATATAGATTTAATAATATCTTCCCGCTATCATGCAGGGAGATGACGAGGAAAAAACAGTAGTTTAATCTTTTTTACACATCAAATAAACAAAAAACAATAAAAACACTACTTGGTCAAACAAAAAAACCAACAAAAACACTAGTCGGTCTTGCTTCCATAGTAGAAAATAAGCTTGTATTCTATTCGCTCGTATTAATTAAGGCGGGGCACCACTGCCCATTTATTGTCTTTATCATTTATAAGCGGCTACATTCAAGTGCTGTTTGTTGTAATAATAGAAATATATTAGGGCTGTCAATTGTGATTAATTGTGATTAATGTGTTTAATCGCGTCAAATTTTACTCGTACATTTACAAATCCGTTGTCTCTTTCCCTAAAAAAAAATACTTTCGTTTTTAAATACTTAAATAAATACTTATTTTCGTTTTTAATTATTATGACCGGCTTACCCATTGTTTTCTTTAATCAAAACGGTATATTACAGTATTTAAACGTTTACAGTATTTATGTGTTTATTTTGTGTTGAGTTTACATTAATTTACATTTCACACTTTAATATTCAATATTACAAGGTTCTATACTTGTTCATGTTATTAATAATTGTTTATACTGAAGAATTATGAATAATAAATTATTATTATTATTATTTGTGATTAATCGCGATTAATCGCGATTAATTTTGTTGGGGAAGTGCGATTAACTAGTTTTAAACTAATAAAAACGATTAACTAGATTAACAAAAAAAATGTAACCGTTTGACAGCACCGTCTAGGGCATTCGTGAGTCGGGGTGCCACTCTACTCATTTGTAAATTCTAAAAACACGCGTATCATCAGCGTAGAAGACTAAAGCGCAGTTCTCACGCCGGCCTGCAGGAGCGACAGCGAGCGCACACTCCAGCAGGACGTCAACGCCGTGCCCTTCAGCGTGGCCAGCGCCAGCCAGGTGTGCGTGCGCGTGCTCTGCCCCCTAGAGGCCACCGGGCCCAAGATGGAGGTGACGCACGAGAAGTTCCACCAGGCCTCGTACGGCTTCACCGCCCTGATCGGCCAGTACCTCAGCGGCGAGAAGCCCAAGGGTCACATGGAGACGGAGGAGATGCTCAAAGTGGGCGCCTCTTTGACGGCGATCGGCGAGCTGGTCCTGGACGCGGACCGCCTCCTCAAGCTCCGCCCACCCTCGGACGGCTCAGAGTACTTCCTGAGCACGGGCGACCTGGAGACGCTCCTCCTGGAGCAGAAGAGCCTGGCGGAGGGGTGGCGCCTGCTGGCCTGCGTCTGCGCCCTGGCCGGGGGGGCGGTGCTGCTGTGGGCCGTCCGGCGCCGCTTCCTGCGCCTGCAGCTGAGGTGGGAGCGGGAGCGCAGGAAGCGGGAGTTTGACGCCATGGAAGCCCCCGAGGAGGACGAGAAGCTGTGCGTGATCTGCCTGACCAACCCCAAAGCCTGCGTGCTGCTGGACTGCGGGCACGTCTGCTGCTGCTTCCGCTGCTACCAGGCCCTGCCACGCCCCAACTGCCCCGTCTGCAGGCGGGACATCACGCGGGTGGTTCCTCTGTTCCAGTCCTGAGAGGCCCGGGACTCTACGGGACGGGGGTCGTGTCATGATGGGGATGGGAAGTCCTATGTGCACTTTAGCGACGCCTAGATTTGATCTCTGGCCTCTGATTGGTCGGATTTTTTGAGTGTCTTGAGTTCGACGCGGCCGGTGGTTTTACGTCAGTGAATTCTGGCCTCTGATTGGTCGGATTTTTTGAGTGTCTTGAGTTCAACGCGGCAGGGTGGTTTTCGAGCAGCGGTGAATCTTTTCGTCTTAACGTCAGGAAATTCTGGTCTCTGATTGGTCAGATCATTCGAGTCTCTTGAGGTCAAATTCAGCGGTGAATCTTTACCTCAACGAGTTCTGGCCTCTGATTGGTCGGATTTTTTGAGTGTCTTGAGTTCAACGCGGCAGGGTGGTTTTCGAGCAGCGGCGAGTCTTTTCATGTTTACGTCTGTGAATTCTGGCCTCTGATTGGTCGGATCATTCGAGTCTCTTGAGTTCAAATTCAGCGGTGAATCTTTTCGTCTTTACGTCAGCAAATTCTGGCGTCTGATTGGTCAGATCAAGTTCGAATCTCGTTCAACGCGGCAGGATGGTTTTCAAAAAGCGATGAATTTTTACGTCTGCGAAATCTGGCCTCTGATTGGTCAGATCATTCGAGTCTCTTGAGTTCAAATTCAGCGGTGAATACTTACGTCTTTCTCGCTTTTCTGTTTGGCGGCGAATTGTTTGATGCTCGTAATGCCGATTTCACACACACGCAAGATATAATCGACGCATGGTGCCTTATTTCATAAATCGAGTCTAGTTAGCTGTAATTTGTCTTTCTTTAAAGACTAATTTTGCCATTATATCGCAAACACACACACACTTTTGTTTGGATCGTTTGAATTTATTTGGGTTGTTATTACAGTTATAATTAATAAGTATGATAGAAATGTCATTTCATGCATGTTGTGATGGAAGTTGTTATTTTAATAAATTTCACTCTTTATTTAAGTACATGATGCATCATTTACTGCAAATTCCTTCTCCAACGAGGCTGTTAGAGGGGGAAACGGGTGGTCATCTGTGCCAACTAAAAAAAGAAAATTATTAAATACTGTATTTTGAATTACGTTTTTGACTTTTTATTTCAGCCTAATCACATTTTCTTGTGTGTGTGTGTGTGTGTGTGTGTGTGTGTGTGTGTGTGTCACACGAGACCCTCGATTTTTGTTTCATTTTAAGTCCTCGTGAGAAAAATTAAGCTATGTGAAAAATGGAAACCAGCCAAAATACCTTTTGTGCATCTTTAAACGTAATTCCACGATAAAGAAGGACGTTTGCTAATTCATAATGCAGTGTTTTTACTTTTTGAAAATGCTTGAATTTCAATCATGTGTTTTCAAGGCCTTGAAAATACTTGAAATTTAAAGAAAGTGCATGAAAATGCTTGAAATTGTAATTCTACAGTGGAATCTAGATAAGTGCACCGGATCTGAACTTTGGCGGTTCTCCAGCTCTGTGTCTGGTTTTCACTTTTGATTCCGAGTGAGACACACAGAAAGAGAGACGGATAAATAAAGTGAGTGTGTGAATGAACAGATGGTGATCACTATGATCCAGGTCTGATTAGAAGTGCAGAAGGTGGGAAGCATCAACACCTTTATTGTTGCAGAATCTACGGGAAAGTGTTACGTTTACAAACTAAAACACACTTTTCTAAAGATGGAGGAGAATGGCAGATGTCTAATTACTTACTTGAAAGGAAGTTAGAATACAAATTTTGCCTATAACGTTAGTAAGGTGTACTAAAATTTGATCTTTCAGAAGGCGTAGGAAGCCTGTAATGATAACAATGCATTTAGTTCACTTGGCGCCTTTGTAAAAGTGCAAAGTGAAACCGTAAAATTAAATCCATTGAAATATAATAATCCATAAGAAAAAAACGTGCAACAGCTTTGAACCCTGTTTAGGTTGGTTGCGAGTCCAGCACCCTTGCACTTGGCCATTGTGTTGTTTTACCTTTATATGTTTAACCTTCCGTTATATCTTCATTTCTCAGAGATTTGGGTCTATGTTCGTTTTAGCAAATTCTGCGATAAGATAATGTAAATCTCCCGTTCAATATCATATTCAAAGTTTTTTTTTTTCTTTTTCAGATCGTCCAGCATTTAAACATGTGGGTTGGGGGGNGGGGGGGGTTAAGAGAGAGAAGTACAATAAAGATAAAAAAAGGTGAAAATACAATAAAAAATGTGATGAAAGTACAAACTGATCTCACTGCTGCCTTTTTAGATTAAATGACGCTCTGCTAGTATTAAAAGTCTGAAACTGTGTGGAGAAAACACCACCATAACATTACACCCCCAGCACCATGAAACTCTGAGTCTAGGCCGGAAGGATCCAGATCTGTTTCCATCGGACATGAGCGGCACCCAGTGTGGACTTCTGCTGCCGGAGCTCATCCGTTTCAGTTTGACCTGCAGAGATTCTACACGCTTGTAAAAATGTACAAAATAATTTTTTTAAAACATAATTTTGGCTCACAGGTTGTTTTCTTATTTTTAGGGTTTTTAATTTTTTTTCTATTCTAGAAATGGTGTTGCCCAGAAATACGATAATATTGCTCAGAAGACTCTGAATATTGTGGTCGCACTCAATCTTGGGAACATGTGTATTAAATTTGCTCTCGTTGTACCAACTCTGTCTTTCTTAATTTGTACAAAATGATATGCAGGAATAATGCTTGGAGAATGAGCGAGTGTCTTCCGAGGTCAAGCTGATCGCGACGCTTTATTCGCCAGCACTGCTTTCACATTAAAGGTCCCGAGGTTAACGAAGGTTCACAGCCAAGAACAGTTCATCTGCATAAATCAATTAACACGGCCTTGGCTGCATTCAAAACTCAATTCCCATTTAATGCATGCGCTCTTCAAAATGAAACATACCAAACAAAATATTTTCTAAAATTTAAAAGGCACGAAATTATTTTTTACACACGTGTGTTATACTGTAGTCTTGATCATTGAGGATGTAGATGTTACATGTCTTATTTTTTTGGTCTCTGATTTTCAAATTTAAAATGATACAAATTATTCTTTAAACGATTAAATGGATTAGATGATAAAAATGACAAATGAAAAAAATGTAAAAAATATAGCCGCAATTCAAAAGGCACGAAATTATTTTTTACACACGTGTGTTATACTGTAGTCTTGATCATTGAGGATGTAGATGTTACATGTCTTATTTTTTTGGTCTCTGATTTTCAAATTTAAAATGATACAAATTATTCTTTAAGCGATTAAATGGATTAGATGATAAAAATGACAAATGTAAAAAATATAGCCGCAAGCCGGGATTGGGCGTTTCAACTATTCTTCTAGAAAAACGACATCAACTTTGTTCTATTTGCTAATTATTATCATGTTTTGCTATCGACGTAAATCCAAGTTTACATTAATGTGCACGCTCTTCCAAATTACCAAACAAAATATTTTCTAAAATGTAAAAGGCACGTAATTATTTTTTTGGTACACATGTGTGTTATACTGTATCTTCTTGATTATTTAGGTTGTGTTACATTTCTTCTATTTTGGTCTCTGATTTTCGAATTCAAACGGATACAAATAATTGTATATAAAAAAAATAATAGTGAAAATAACAATAAAAATGACCATTCTTTTTAAGAAAGGACAAACTTTTAAAAAAAGTTTTTTAGATAAACTTTTATAAAAAGGACATAAACGTGATAATAATCCCTAATTATTATCATGCTTTGCTATTAACGTAAATCCAAGTTTACATTAATAATCGTTGATATGTCGGAGATAAATATTTTTGGATTATTGTTTTTTTTTTCTGGATTCCCGCCTGCATTTCACCTTCAGGTCTTTAGTGGTGGACAAAGATGGAGTCAGCAATTCCACTCCATGACTCAGCAGAAGCCCACCGAGACCACTCACCCTGCTCACACATGCCAGTGAGATTACCCAGCATGCACCACAGAGAGTCAAGGGCGCTGCTCAGTGCCACTCAGGGGCGGGGGTTTGTCCCGCATTTATTCAAAAGTACAATATACACGCACCACCAAAAAGAGTTTCTGTTTGACTAGAAACGAAGTAAAATTGTGGAATAGTTTAAAAGCAATGTACGAACTTGAAACATTTCAAACATCAATATGAAAAGGACATTCCTTCGAACTACATTAAAAACGCGGAATAATTTAAAATGCTGTCAAAACTTTGTTATAGATTTGTATCAAGGGTCTAAGTTGAATTATAATGTTAATGTTGGAACATAAAAGGGGGCGGGACTAGATAAGTTGTACTTTCTACTCCCTTTCAAACATGTATTATGGAAATGAACAATATGATTGTACTATTATTATTATTATTATGGTGTGGCATGTTGTTATTTGTCTTGTATACATGTTTGTATAAATAAAAAAATGTAAAAAAAAAAAGAAAAGGGTCGCGCATACGAGAAAAAGAAAAGAAAAGGGACATCTCACATACGAGACATAGATTCAGTCTTTGTTGCCATGACAACCGTCTTGCTGCTTGAGTTAGTCCACAGAAAGTGATTGTTATGCTGTGGGAGACACAGGTTGTGTTGCGGAGTTTTTTTCATGTTTAAAATGCAGTTTTAAGTGATGAGATAAGACTTTATTAATGCTACTGGGGGACATTTTTGTGTACAGCAGCAGCAAAGAGTTTTTTTTTTAACAGAAAACGATTAAGGACAATTTAAAAGACAACAGTGAAGGCAAAAATGCAAAGTAAAATACAACTAAATCAGTGGTGCAGTTGTGACGAGATAAAAAATAAAAAATATAACAATTCCAAAAAGATTTTTGTGCAATAAAATTTTAGCTTTTTATTTTAGCTAATTTTACCTCGGGATGTGAAACGTCACGAACCATCTGCTTTGTCGACTTCGTGGCAGCTACTGCAAATGTGACGCGATTGTTTTCATTTGAATAACAAATTAGGCCCAATCAGGCTCGCGGTGACGCACAACTTCCGGCGCTGGAGTGCACGTGCGCGGATGACGTCATCTTCTACGTCATCACCTGCAGCGGGAATGGCGAAGGTTCTTGGAAAAGCCACATGACGACACTTAAAGGGCAAGTGACACGTCACGTACGTTCAAACGCCGTTTTCGTTTTGAATGGATTCGGAAATACCTTTATTATTGCAGGCGAATTGCATAATTAAATGAATGAATCAATGAAAAAGGGAAACTGTAGATTATAATATAAGTAAACACATCTTTATTAAAAACAAACAAGCAAATAAACGTGCATAAATTCACACAAACATAAATAACACTGCGCACACGCACTATAAATAAATAAACATAACCATAATCTGATTGTTTTTAATTAAAATAAAAAACATACACAAACATTTTTAACATTTATCTCTACAATTACATTCCAAAGGGAATGTCATAACTCATATATTTAATAATTGTATGCCATAACCTAAGCACAGTGCTATTGAGTAAAAACGTGCATTTTAATACATTTATTTTATTGTTATTATATGTGTTTATTTTCAGTTAAACTTTATTGAAACCAGGGATCATACAGAGAGGTAAATGAACAGCGAATCACAACATGAGAAAAAACAAAATATAAAATATATACAAAAGATTTTGCATTATAAATAATTAAAATCGGCGTGGAAGATGATCAGGATGGAATAAGGTGGAAAAGGATGATTGATAAATAAGTATTCAAAGATATCTATTTATAGATAAATAATCAAACATTTTAAACCTGTGGCAAAACGTAAGTGTTTTTAAAGCTTTAATGGATTTGTAATTAAAAATGTATTATTCAATCTGTTAGTCTAATTATGAAAACCAAATATAACATGTTTAAACAGTGAAGTCAATTGTGAAACAGGCCTGGAGAGTTTTGTCACTCATTATATTTCATCATTATATCATTATATTTTTTACATGATGATTACACCAAACAAGCCAAGCTGGAGAAGTTTCAAAGTGAAAAAATATTTTAAAGCATTTTTAAAATATTTTTAAACTTTGCAAACGGGTCAATTTGGGTCAACATAACATGAGGGTTAATACATTCATTAGTGTTAAGCACTTGAGTAATTATTAGGTGTAAAGTACTTGAGTAAATGCACTTTGTTACTTGTGTTTGTGCTACTTTGTACTTGTACTGAGTATAAAAAAAATAAAAGCAACTTTTACTCTCAACTCCACTACATTTGTGATTGAGTATCTGTACTCGTTACTCCACTACATTTGAGTAGACACTTATCTTTACTCATTACATTACGATAACGAATGTGATTGTGCGTGACAAGTCGGCATCGATTTATGTTGCAGTAAATGTCTTGGGGGAATGAGGCGTTGTCGCCATCTACAGGATGCTGAAGGTACTTGATGCTATTTATCAGCTAAATCACATGAGCGTAAATTAGAGGCGTGAATGTCTTTTACTAATTTGAATGTAATTTACTAGTCAGAATTTTATTTTGCCATTTTTTTCCACATTTCAGTTTGACTGAGACTGTTTTTTGTTCTTTTTATCTACTTTGTTCTACCATTTTTAAAACATTTAAAACATTTTTTAAAATTTTTTAAAAAAAATTTCCTAAGCCTCATGAATAGAGTTTGTTTTCACATTTCTTCCTTTGTTTCTTCACGTTTTTTGGCGTCTAAATTCAGTGCGAGTAAAACACTTTAGTTCTTTTAAAATTGGATACTATGCTACTTTGACTCGAGTTTTTTTTTGAAACTGGTGACTTGTTACTTGCAACCGAGTTGTTTTTCAACAAGTATCTGTACTTTTACTGTACTTTTTAGGTATGGCTGTCTGTTTGTTTTTTTTTTTTTTAAACTTTATTTAAGCCATGGGATCATAAAAAGAGACAAATGAACAGCAAAAATACAACACACAATACAAAAACAGTGCAATTAAGAAGTACAAATTATATACATAATAAGTAATTAAATACTTTGAACCTATTACAGAACTCAACTGTGTTTAAGACTTTTCAATTGCTCGAACCCTATAGAGTGTTGAAATAAAGTGCACATTCCTAACAGAAAGGAAGAAAGAAAGGTTTACTACCGTTGCATTTAGATTCATGAATATGAAATTTTGCAAATAGAATAATCAAGTTAATAACAAAATATTCGTTTTTCAATTTGCTAGTCGAATTAAGAAACCCAAATAAAACACGTTTAAACATCAAAGTGAAACAGGCCTTAACACAGGTCTGGAGAAACAACTGAATCTTTTCCCAAAACACAGACACATGTGAGAATTCCCAGAAGAGATGCTCAAGTATGGCTGTCTGGTAACTTTTTTTTTTTTTTTTTTTATTGAACACAAAAGCTGAGTACAACAAATTAGCAATAATAATTCTACAAATACAGTCTTGTGTAGAAGGCTTAACACAGAATCCTAGTAAATTAAAGAATTATTGGTAGATGAAGGAAATAAAGAGAAAGAGAGAGGGGGGGGGAAAAACAATGGATTCATATCAAGTTATATAACATAAACAGGTTGAACAATTTTACTGCCTTCGGATTATTCATTTTACTAAGAGCATCTGAAAAACATTCCAGGTTATTTGTGAATACAGTAAGCAAATGGGGGGATTTTAAATACCTACATTTGTGTATAAAATATTTTGCTAACAGAATAATAGTATTAATCAATGTATGGCTGTCTGGTAACTCTTCTTTACACCTCTGTCCTATAATGCGTCACAATAAATACTAATGCTGCAGTTTTATGTTTCACCGGATGGGGTCGCCCTTGCTCTCTCTCTCTCTCTCTCTCTCTCTCTCTCTCTCTCTCTCTCTCTCTCTCTCTCTCTCTCCCAAACACAAACACGCCCGGATGGATGACTTCACTCTTCCGCCCGGGTTTCCTTTATGATCGCGGGATCTCCCGTCTCTTCCAGCAGACTCCGTCCGACCGCTGATGTAGGCGCACGCCCGCTCCGCTCCGCTCCACTCGGCACCGAGCACTCCAGTCACTTGGAAGTTGGCGGTGCGAGGAGTTTATAGTTCCGCCCGGATACCCGACCGCGACCCGTCCGCAGCATCACCATCACCCGCCCGGAGCCTCCAGCATCCCGCGCCATGTCCGAGGTCCTGCCCTACGGCGAGGGGAAGATGAGCGGATACGGCGGAGACAACGACGTCGGGCAGATGTCGTTCAGCTGCGGGCTGCAGGACACCAACGCCTTCTTCGGGGCGTCGCAGGCGAAAAGACCCCCGAAGCTCGGGCAGATCGGCCGGGCGAAGAGAGGTGAGAGCGTCGGCGCGTTCGGGGGGAAAAGATCGCCGTTCGGATCGCGGGAAAAACTCGTGTTGCGTCTCGCGTATTTCACTCGACATGTTTGATAATAGTATGACGTATTTCAGTCTTTCGGATTCGGATTTTGATCGAGCGTTAAAAACGGGTTTTGTTTATCTTTGAAAGGTCACTAGAAACGTGACTTGAAACGATCGCCATTTGGATCTCGAGAAATATCGTATTGCATTTTGCGTATGGGGGAGTTATATTTCAGTCGACAATACATTAATAAACAGTTTTTGTTTATTTTCAAAAGCTCACTAAAAATGATCGCCATTCAGATCTCGAGACATTCCGTATTATATTTTGCGTCTGGAGGTGGTGGTGGGGGGTCGCTTATATTTCAGTAGACAAAGCATGATACAACTGTTTTTGTTTATTTTTAAAAGCTCACTAAAAACGATCGCCATTTAGATCGCGTGCAATGTGGTATTATATATTGCGTCTGGGGGCGGTTACAGTTGTATTTCAGTCGACAAAACAGAAAAAAAAACAGTTTTTGTTTATTTTTCAAAATGTACTAAAAACGGTCCGTATTTAGATCTCGCGAAATCTCGTATTGTATTTTGCCTCAGGGGTGTTTACAGTTATATTTCAGTCGACAAAACAACAACAATAAAAAACAAACAGTTTTTGTTTATTTTTAAAAGCTCACTAAAAACGTGACTGAAAACGATCACCATTTCGATCGCGAGAAATCTCGTATTATATTTTGCGTCTTGGGGGTGGGGTTACATATTTCAGTCAACAAAACAACAACAAAAAAAACAGTTTTTGTTTATTTTTAAAAGCTCACTAAAATCCTGACTAAAACGAGAGAGGGGCGAAGGGAGGGGGGCAGGCTTACAATTGTATTTCAGTCTACAAAACATAAAAACATGATGTTTTTATTCATCATTAGAAGCTCACCACACACCCAAAATCATGGTGAAATATATTCCGCGCTCTAAATCGAAGCACGTGCATGAATCAGTCATTTAAATATGCAAAACGCCTCCACGCGCCGTCTCCAACAAACAAAGAGCGGGAAAAAAAAAACAACACTGCTGACTCTTCTTCGTCTTCCCTGTCCGCAGTGGTCATCGAGGACGACCGGATAGACGAGGTCCTGAAAGGCATGACCGACAAATCATCACCGGGCGTTTAAGCCCCAGCGACGCCCTTGCAGACATTTCCAATTTTTTTTATCACCGAGTCGACGCACCTGTCGGTTGTGCATGTGAGGAAGACTGCGAGAGGATGGAGGGATGAGGGCTGGACGGGCTGGAGGAGGCGGAGCCGAGGAGGGCGAGGTGGAAGCAACAAACATTTCCTTTGGGGTTTGCTGGCAATTCTCCAAAACAGCGACGACACCCATGCGCGGGATGGCGGAATGGCGGAGCGCAAACCGAGCGAATCGGCATGGACGGGATCTGTCATTGAAATTCCACGGCCATCATCTTCCAAAAGAGCTGCAAGCGAAGACTGAAGCGCATCTTAAGCTCTCTGTTACTATTGCTGTACAGTATCCTCGCTCACACACACACACACGCACACGCGCGCGCGGATCTGCCTTGAGCATCGTCTTCGGTCCGACTGCTGCTTTTAGAGACACATTAGAGCTCGAGTAAAGACTGGACTGTGTGCGGATGGTGCAATGTGAATATTTTCTTTGGCTCTTTTGACACACACACACACACACACACACACACACGTCTTTGTTTGGTGATCTATTGTTTGGCGCGGTCGATTTGCGCATCACGGCACCTGCGCCACGGATTCTCACCGCCACCATCACAGTCGTGGTCCTACCCCCCCCCCCAGCCGCAGCATCCTTAATAGTTTTATACTTTGACATGTTTTACAGCATCACCTCCATCTTTTTGCATGAACTCTGGTGCCAACACGAATCTTGCCCTGGCACGCTTCTTCTTTACAACAACAACAACAGATTAAAAAAAAAGTCATATTTGTATTTTTATATCTAAATATTTGTTATTTAAAGTGATATGCTAGTCAGTCATCTTGCGACTCATCCACTGCTGATGTTTCTATTTGGGGAGAATCTTTAGACGAGTGGCTCTTTCGGGTTGGTTGCAGGTTTCGTTTATTAAAAAAAGAAGAAGAAATGACAAAAAAAAGAGAAATAAAACAAGAGACCTGGATGAATGTTTCTTGGGGTTTTTTTTTTTTGCACACATCTGTGTTGAACTACTGTTATATGGAAATCGTAAACTGTGACTTGAGCTTTGTTGATGAATTTGTTAGAAAATGGCGATCTAGAAATCTACTGCACTGTTTACCGATATCGTCAAACGACCTTGTTCTTTGACGGGTTTTTTGGACATGGTTTCGTTTCGATTTTTTCTTGCTTTCTTTAAAAAGACTTTTGTTGGTTTTGTACCATTATTCTGAAGATACTAACTATGGTTTGTCGTGCATGAAACCTCGAGACTTTTCAATAATGGAACATTGTTTTATTAAGCAAAAAAAGGCAACAAAAAAACGTCATGACATTCTAAGAATGAATCATTGCATATTGAAATACCATTTTCACTGTATTTGGTGAACTAATAAATGGTGGAAGAATCTAGAAAAATGGCATCGGTGTCGTTATTTTCTACAGGAACTACGTTCTACTATCCAATTTAAACGTGAAAAAGTATTACAAATGAAAAACTATTTTTACGTTTCCAAAGCCATAATTGTTATTAAAATAGTAGTAATATTTATTATAATTTTTTAAATAATATTTTCACATTCAGATGCTTTTTCAGTCATGTTGCACATTAAATCGATCACTTATGTACTGTAAATAAAGCCCACTAGTAGTTTAGATGTTTTAAAATATTTAATATGAAAAATTATCTTTGCTGGAAAATTACTGTCTGCATAAATGAATAATGCAATGTACATTTTTACTAGCCACATATAAAGTCGTTAACACGCAGATGGCGTGAATGAGCGACATTCTGCTTCCTGTTTACAATCAACTTTTACAGCAGAGATTCTGGAGCCGGTTCAATATCACAGTGACATTGATGTTCTTCACATCACCAAACAAACACACACACACTTGCTTTTATAGACCCACCATTTACATGCATACAACGTGTTCCCTCCCCCAGGACTTTAACCCCGTCTACTAAAATTCAATTGCAACCTTCAACAAGTATTCAAAGCTGTGAATACCTGTAAAAAGTCCCCATAAGTCACCTGATGTCTCCACAGTACAAAAATTTAGCATTTAGGTCCCCAATTTGACTTTAATGTCTTTTGTTATTTCACACATACACACACAAATTGACACTCAAACACACTTGCTTTTATAGCATAGTGGGGACCCACCATTGACTTGCATACAATGTGTTCCCTCCCCCCGCACTATAACCCCGCCCGCCAAAACTCAATTGTAACCTTCAAGCCTTCAACGTGTTCTCAAAGTTGTGTGTACCTGCAAAATTTCACCATAAGTGACCTTATGTCCCCACAATACCCCACTTTGACCTTAATGTCTTTTATTGTTACACACACAATAACATGTACACACACAGATAGATACTCAAACATACACAGATAGGTACACACACACACATTTGCTTTTTAGCATAGTGGGGACCCACTATTGACTTGCAAACAATGTGTTCCCTCCCCTCACACTATAACCCCGCCCACCAAAAAATGTTATTGTAACCTTCAAACCTTCAACAGGTCCCCATAAGTGACCACATGTCCCCACTTTGACCTAAATGTCTTTTGTTATCGCACACACACACACACACACACACACACACACACACAAATGGAGACAATCAAACACACACGCACACACACAGATATACACACATTTACACAGACACACAAAAACAAAAGCGCAAGGGTACATTATCACTGACAAATATGTACACACCATTCCATGAAAACACGCACGTAGACAGACAGACAGACAGACACACACACACACACACACTCAGCAGTGAGATAATCAATAGCTTTTATCAGTGATCTGTGCTGTCAGGGAACATCTCGTCTCTGAGAAACGCTGGTGTGATAATTAACTACCAAAAAAAAAAGATTTGGGTGTGGTCATCGGCCGGGGTCAAAGGTCACGGGCCTGGATGTGATGGAGATTCAGCAGCATCTCGTTTAACCGCCTCCCCCTCTGTGATTAGATGATGTCATTGGTCACCTGCTCTGGTTGTGTGATGATGTCATCACGCGGCGGCGGATGTGAAACGCTGTTGTGGATGAGTGGTTATTATCTGGATTTAGGATGATGGTATTGATTAAAAAGAGAATAACAGTGATTCTGACAAAACAAGGACACACACACACACACACACACACACACACACACACACACACACACACCACACACAAACATGTAGCAAGACACAAAGAAACACACACACACACACACACACACACACACAGATTTACACAACACACAAACGCTCAAGACACACATGCAGAAAGACAACATACACACACATGTAGATAGACACAAACACACACAGCTACACACATAATCACACTCACTCAAACACACATAACGACAGACAACATGCGCACACACACACACACACACACACATGCAGATACATACACACACAGACATATACTGTAGATACAAACACACACACATGTAGAAAGACACAAACACACACACACACACACACACACTCAAGAACACACACTCACTCGAACACACTGGCAGGCAGACAACATACACACACCGAGGCATGTAGTTAGACACACACACACACACACACACACACACACACACACACTCACATGCAGACAGAAAACGTATGTGCATACACACAGACAAACACACACAGATACACAACACACGCACACACTCAAACACACATGCAGACAGACAGCACACACACACACACACACAAACACATGAAGAAAGACACAAATAAGCCGACATGTAACATATACACGTATACACATAAACCAAGACGTGAATAGAAACACACACACAGCACACACGTGACCACCAGGGTTTGACCTTGAGTTGACCCCGCCCAGCGCCATTAGCTAAACTCCGCTAACACCGCTAACACACTTTGTTTTCATGATTGAATTCGGCCAATCAGGACTGAAGTTTCGCACTCGCTGGATAAATGTTGTCGCTTTGACCTCGGGGTCACACACACGCACACACACACACCCACACACACACACACTTAATGAAATGTTTCCCGCGGCGTGTGATGTAACAGTCAGTTCTCGGTCGCTCGGACACACCAGTGTTAGAGTTTCACCTCTTCACCCCTTCTTTCTTTCTTTCTTTATTTATTTATGGATAGCATATTTTTCTTTGTTTTTTTTTGTTTTCCTTTAAATGGCTTGCACGCTCCATATTTTTTATTCTTTCTTTCTTTTTGTTTCCTTCCTTCCTTTCTTTTTTCATTCTTCCTTCCTGCCTGCCTTCCTTTCTTCCTTTCTAGCTAGCACACTCTATATATCTTTCTTTCCTTTTTTATTTTTTCCTTCCTCCCTTCCTTTCTCTCTTTTTCATCCTTCCTTCCTTCCTTTCTTCCTTCCTTCCTTTCTATATGGCTAGCACACTCTATATTTCTTTCTTCTAACCTTCCGTCCTCCGTTCCTTTCTTTATTTCTTTCTTTTTTCACTCTTCCTTCCTTCCTTAATGGCTAGCACACTATGTTTCTTTCTTTCTTTGTTTTTTTTGTTTGCTTTAATATGGCTAGCACACATTAATTTTTATTCTTTATTTCTTTTTCTTTCATTATTTCTTTCTCTTACTGTTTCCCTCTGAATGGCACACTCTATATTTTTTTTCTTTCTTTCCTTCCTTCCCTTCCATACATCCATCAATCCATTCATCTTTTTCCTCTCTTTCTTCCACCTTCACTCACATCTTCACAGTTGTGAGTCACAGTCTCTCTCTCTCTCTCTCTCTTTATATATAAATCATAATACAACTACACACACACAACACACACACACACAACACACACACAAACAAAACACAGTATATCTGTATATATATATACACATATTGTATTACCCTTCTACTGTATGTTGTATGTGTGTGTGCTGCTGGGATTTTAATATTTTGACACAGTTGGATTAAATAATAAA
The DNA here is from genome assembly GCA_028031935.1 of Paedocypris micromegethes. NCBI lineage: Eukaryota > Metazoa > Chordata > Actinopteri > Cypriniformes > Paedocypris > Paedocypris micromegethes. Next base: position 14,637,285 of record CM051493.1, read on the forward strand.
CATTTATTTTTATGCATCCAATTATATAATGTATAATATAAAATATAAATATTTTACTTTATACTGTATACAGTTTTGACTTATGTAAATGTGCATACTATATACCATGTCTGTATGTAACACAACACACACACACCACATATAAATATATACACACAGTATGTTGTGATGCATACATTAATATACAGTATATATATATGTGTGTATAGTATATTACTGCATATACAGTATCCTCATCATATATACAGTATATATACTAAAGCTATACACTATCATTCACCCCTGTATCTTTACTACATAGTATTACAGTATAAGATACTTTATAGTATAAGCTACTAAATAGTCTCATATATACGTATATAGCATGAAGCATCTGGATAGCATACGGAACAGTGCTGACATTTAATCGTCGCTCTGCGTTTGATTGGCCGGGACGTGCAGCTCGCGAACAAAAACACTGCAAGAGAATCCGCGCGACAACTTTACACGTCCCCACGTGCATTATTCAGGAAGTGCATTAATAAGTGTCCCTATCAGGTCACGGCGAAGCCTGTGTGTTTGCCGTGTGAAGGGGGTAAACAAGACATAACCGGCCATTAGACTAATCAGGCGTCTGGCTGCGGATAGGCCGGAGAACACGCGAGTCACCTGACACGCCGTCACCTGATAGCGGAGGGGGAAGACCCACACGCCAAGCGATTCACGCCGCCATCGCGCTCTGATTAGTGATCAATTATTCAGCGGCTGAAAAAGCATCGGCGGGAAAACAATTACAGTAACGTTTTGAGGTCACGTGACTTTTTCGGGACAAAAAAAACATACAAAAAAAACTAGTTTTTTTTCGCTCCGTAACTTTAGGACGGGTTACGTCACGCGCTTCTCGAGGACTGGAAGACGATCTGGAACGGCGTCTTAAAAATAGACTGTAATTACACTGCGGCGCGGGATTAAAAATAAATGATTTCTGGTTTATTAATGTCCCACTCCGATTTGCGGCGGCCATTGCTCATCCAGATTAGACGCGCGTTTGTTTGTTTGGTCCCGGGGTCAAACACTCGACCTCGTCGTTCCGAAAATAACGCGCGTCGGAAAAGTAAACAAACAATTACAAATTACAAATGTGCAGGTTATTTAAAAAAAAAAGACTTTATGAACAACTGTTATTAAAAGGTTGCAATCAATTTTTTGCTTGTTTTACGTCAAAGTCGTCTGGAAACTTTAGCGCTAGTTTACCGTAATGTTCAGACTGCAAGGCGCATTTTAATTCATAAAATTCTAATAAAATCCTTATACTGTTGAAAAAAAAGTGTGTTGATTACATGAAAAAAAAAAAAAAACGTATTATGCCAATTAAAGGTGGTGTAATTATTCTGGTGCACCTTAGAATCTATAAAAAAATATAGTGTGCAGATAATGTGAAACATTTTTTATGAAACTGTCATTAAAAGGTTGCAATCAAATTCGTTTTCTGTAAAAGTCGTTTAAAACGTAACTATCGCTAGTTTACCATAATTTTCGGACTGTAAGGTGCACTTTAATTCCTAAAGTTCAACTGTGTGACTACTGTGTGAAAAAAGTGTTCAGATTATGTGAAAAAAAAAATGACAAAATTAATGTTAGTTAAAAGAGGTGCAATAATCTGGTGCGCCTTAGTCATGAAAAGAGGTGTGCGGATTACATGAAGAATAATTCAAAATTAATGTTAGTTAAAGGTGGTGCAATAATCTGGTGCGCTTTATAATATTGAAAAAAAAATGTGCTGATTACCTGAAAAAAAAAATTACAAAATTAATGTTATTTAAAGAAGGTGAGATGGTATGGTGTGCCTTGAAATATTGAAAAAAAGTGTGCAGATTACAAAATATGTTAGTTAAAAGTGGTGCAATTAATCTGGTGCGCCTTACATTTCAAACAATACGGTAAATGTAATTTTGGACAGCGTTTTACAATCTGGGAAAATATGTGAGCGTAGGAAAAAAAATGCTAATTGCCTATAAATCTGTTGCTCCTTGTAGTCCAAACAATAAGGTAAAGGGAATTTCTGCATTAATAGCATCATTTCCTTCTATTTTAAAGAGTAAAAAGAACAAAAATAAAAACACACATCTAAAAGCAGTTCAGTCAGAACTTGGATCATCGCACAGTCCGATGTTACTCAGGAAGTCCTCAGAATCCTCGTCCTGATACGTGATTTCCGCGGGAGGGGCGGGTCGTGGTGCGGCGTCTTCTGGGTCAAGCTCCTCCCCTTTGGTCAGCACGTACAGGAAGTAGTGGAAGCTGCTGCCGTAAGGGTAATGTCTGACGGACCACCCGTACTCGGGCCGGGCGTACAGTCTTTTGCGAAAATGCGGTTGGGCGAATGTGACCGATACGAAACGTCCTCCGTGTTTCAAGACACGACTGACCTGTGAAGAAAAAAAACCTCAATTATTTAAAATTCAAATTTGTTCAAAATGACTTTTCTATAAACATACAAACATTTGTTGATACAACGATTTTAATTTCTTCTGTGTAGTTCTACTGTAAAAGTTTACCTTTACAGTACATTTACTGTAACCGCTTACTGCTACTGTTTATTTAAACCATTTACTGTTATCGTTTCCATTTACAGTAACGATTACTGTTACTGCTTTACTGTAAACATTTAATATTAATGCTTACTGTAACTGTTTACTATAACCATTTACTGCTACCATTTATTTAAACTGATTACTTTTACAGTTTCCATTTACCAGAACGTTTACTGTAACAATTTTTTGTTACGTTTACTGTAATCATTAACTGTAACTTGTAATTGCTGCCGTTTATTTAAAACACTTACTTTTACTGTTTCTGTTTACCGCAATGTTTACTGTAACTGTTTACTGTTGCGTTTACTGTAATAATTTACTGTAACTGTTACTGCAACCGTTTATTTAAACCACTTACTTTTACAGTTTCCCTTTATCGTACCGTTTACTGTAACTGCTCTTTGTTTCGCTTACTGCTACTGTTTTTTTGAACCATTTATTGTTACTTTTTACCATAACTGTTTACTGTAACCATTTAAACCATTTGATTTACAGTTACTGTTCGTTTGTTCTTGCCATTTATTGTAATAGTTTACTGTTTTTACCATTTACTGTAACAGTTTTTTTACTTTACTTTACTTAAAACTTTACAGTTGCAGACGCTTTTATCCAAAGCGACTTACGAAAAGAGGAGCAAGTGAAGCATTACTTTATGTCGTTTCATTATTTTATGTCGTTTCTTGCACCATAATAATTAAGCACTTTTTAGAAACAGATTTCTTTCCGGTGAGTCGCGAGATTTAAGCGACCCAAAGAATGTATTAAAGCATTTGCCATTGTAAGTACAAATGTAGAATAATGTACGTACGTTATCACCTTGTGACTTTCTCACACCCGTTAATTGAAATCTATGTCACACAGCTTCTAGTGACGTCTGCTTTTAGGCTACGCCCGGAATTCTGGCAACGTTCCAATTAATCAAAAGTGTGGATAAAATCTCACCGCCTGAAATAAAGAATTGATTTCAAATGTCGGCATTTACGGTTCACTACCGTTAAAAGTTAGCACACACCAAAATAACAATTCATCACCATTGGTGACATACATAATCATGTGATCAAAAGATTAAACGTAATATTGTCATGTCTCGATGCCTTTACACACTATACACACTATATATGCGCATGCTAAAGTGTGTTTGTGTGCCATGTTCTCACGTGCCACCCATTCTTCATCTGCCTGGAGAAATGAATAATTCACACCTTCAGGTGTCAACACGGAGTGTGAGAGCAGCGAGAAGTTTTCCAACTCGAACAAAGGAAAGTCACACTTTTTTTTTCCACCCGGCAACAACATTTTATTTCAACCAATCAGGTGGCTTTGAACGCAAAAGGCCGGATTTGTGAGCAACCGCTGCACTGCTTTTCAGACTTCAATAGTTTGAGATAAGAAAGACAACATGAGTCACGGCTCGACACGAAGCTTGAAAGAAGTTTGAGCAGATGCCACGTTTCACGCCCAACGGGAAACACGCTCAAATCCAGACGTCTTCACAATTAGCCAAATGACGGTTTATAGTTTTCCTGTCACGACTAATAAAAGACAAACGGCGGATTTTGAAGGACAGAAGCATGTGAGAAAGTTGAGATGAAGTTAACAAAATTTTCCATTTCTGGGTCACGGGGAGCTGGAGCCAATCACAGTAACTGGATGAATGGCCGGCCAATCACAGTGCAGGACACACACACACACACACAAACTCATGGACAATTTTCCACACTTAAAGTCTGTTTTTGGATAATTGTGAGAAACCGGAGACCTGGAGGAAACCTACGAATCAAAACTGCCATGTGATGTAAAAATGAACAAAAACTAACTAGGTACCGTAAAAACGATATGAGAATGGTAAAACTCAACTATCACAAACAAATCAAAAGCAAACAAACCCAAACCAAAAAAAACTAATCTTTTAAATGAAAGCACAGGTGGAAAAACTAAACCAGTAATTAGGAATTCACTAAGCAACAAAAGGGCGGGAAAAACAACACTGAGGTAAAAACGTGACAACACAAACACGCACAGCTGTGAAAGAAAGAAAGATGGAGACTGACTAGCAGCTTTAGATGAAGGTGGAACTCGCCAACTTGTTTAATTAACATAAACCCGTTCATCTACAGTACAATAATCACGTTAATTCCCGCTTGGATAAATTCTGTCCAATGGATGAATGAAGTCATGAATTAGTTTTCATTATTCAGTTCGATTGTAACAAAAATAACGATAAAAAGAAGAGTGCTGGAAAAAATAGATTTTTGTGAGAAATATTGCAATATTTAGTTATATTATAAAAATGCATACACTAATATAAATATTAGTTAAATAGTTATAATATTATTTAAAAAATGCAATTTGATGTCAATTGTGACAGTAATCAGCAGGATCTTCATGGTCATCACTACTGGATCTTCATGGTGAGCGAGTGAACCCATCATTACCGGTGTAAAGCGCGGTCAGGACGACGCTGTTTACGAGCGAATCACGCGTCACGTCTGAGAAGCCAGACGTTCTTCTGCTGTCGCTCTGACTTCACGACTTCACGATGGGAATAGCTGACGTGGGATTTGTTGGTGATGATAACACTCCTAAACATCTACAAACACTGGCGGTGTAAACATGTACAAAACAAATACTAAACATTTACAAACACATATTTCAGGAGTCTTATGGCAAATACATTACATTTTATAATTATAATAATAATAAAATAATTATGGCCAAAACATATATTTATATAATGTATATATATTATTATAAATACCGTTACAGTATTAAATACAAATACTAGAATATATATATATATATATATATATATGCACACACAAAGACACACATATATCGTATATAATAGTGTATAATACACATACACTGTATTATTATGTTTATATTATTATTATTATGTACATCCTATATATGTGTTTATATATATACAGTATACTTATAAATAATATATTAAATATATATATATAAATGACAGCGACAAAATGGAATGCAGACGGAATGGACAATGCAGTTCTTACACTATTAGAACTACTATACTTTATATAGTACACACACGTACACACGCAATAAAATATAGTAAATAAAATGTAGAGATGAGTCATTTTGTCATGTGTCACTATTTGTTCCTATATTGAGTTATATATTCAGACATACCGTAAATACCAAATGTTTTTGTAGTGTATATATAGTATGCATAGAATCTGTGCATATATATATATATATATATATATATATATATATATACTACAACAACAAAAAACTATAATTAAAACAGTAAATATACACATTTAAAATATATATGAAACATAAATACATGCACAGGTTCTATACATATGCGTGTATATGTTTAGAAACGGAACCGAAAGATCGACCCACATACGGGCGTTTTTTTTTTCCAGCATCAGGCTTTTTTTCCCACACAACTTCCTTCAGCGGCGGCGTCGGCGAGCAGAGCCAGACATGTGAGGCAGCAGAAACGTGCGAGCGTGTGACCTAGAATCTTCCCTCGCCTTGTTAGCAGCCAGGAAGCACTTTAACAAAGCGGCTGGCGGGGGCATTAGCTTGGCCACGCGCTCATCTTGGCCACCAGGGTCTTCCTCTAGGACCGCCAGCTCAAAGACGCCATCTGTCCAGCGGCGAAGGGTCGGGCCGGATTAAAACAAGGACACTTCCTGCCAGCTTCCAGATCACAAAGCTGCCACGTTCTCTAGAGGCAATTATCAAACTAGCGGGTGATGAAGTCACTCCGTTTGCGAAGGGCGCGGTGTTCATCCTTCAGGTTCGCCATACGATGTGCCAGCAAACTTCCAAAACGACTGGCTTGGGGTTAGTTTGTTCAAATTAGGGAAGGGTGATGTGGCCAAAAAAAATCATACTGCGATATACATTCCAGCCTCTTGCGATAAATCTTTTAGTTTTGCTGAGCTTGTGTGAATTGCAGCATCAGTTTGCTGTTGTTAGCCGACAGGGGAGGCACCCAGTGTGGTCTTCTGCTGCCGTAGCCCATCCACCTCTATGTGCTCTTCAATCACAAAACCTCGGTCGTAGCAAGTGTTTTTATTTTTGTTTTTGAGCTACTGTTGTATTTCCATCACATCCATCTGGTCGTTCTCCTTTGTCCTCTGACCTCAACAAGGCACACAATTTTCACCGTTTCGAATGATTCTCTGTTAACTCTTGAGATGTTTGTGAGCTGATATTCCCAGTAGATCAGCAGCTTCTGAAATACTCCGAGCAAACCTATCAGGCCTCCTATTATGTATTATGTTTTTTTTTTTACTTAATTACTTTTAAAATACATTTTTTTTAAATAATTGAAGGAAACAAATCTTCTATATAAAAACATAAAAAAATATATAAATTCTATTAAAATATAAACAATATTTCTAATTGATAATTTCTAACAAATCTTCTACACAAAAATATAAACACCTGTATGAAACACAATGACCTCAAAATGGCCGTTTTACGTTTTAACTACAGATGTTTTGAACCCGTTGACCTCATGGTCGCAATTCCCTAAACGGTTGACCGAAAAACTGAGATCGCTTTCGTTTATCCAGGCACAGAATTTACACACACACAGTTATTGTATACGGCCACACACAGCAGCTGGTTTGGACACACCGCACTGGATTAGACCTTCCGTTTCACGCGTGACAAACAAACAAACAGGAAGCCATAATCTGCTTTGTTGTGTTTCTTCCTGGACATGGCGCTCGATCTGAAAGTCGCTATAGATTAACAATGCACAGCAGCGTCCGATTCGGAGAAAATAGCTTCGCACGATGTGACACGAGGCATATGGCTAATAGTTAATCCATTAAATTCGTGACGTATGGATGAGGAATGAAAGATGAACACAAACATATGCGCACGCGAACAATATCACGATAAATGCAGTCTTTACAAAAAAATAGGGCTGTCAAAGTGAGTTAGGAGGGTTAAAAAACTAAGAAATGATATTGCAAATTGAACAAAAATTATACTCAATTATATTGCAGTATTTAAACTAGTGTTTATTTAGTGTTGAGTTTACATTCATTTACATATTACACTTAAATGTCCAATATTACAAGCTTTAGTCATTTCATTGCGAATAATCATGATTAATCACGAATTATTTGGTCAGGGAAGTGCGATTAATTCGTTTAAAAAAATAATTGTTTGACAGCATTAATAATAATATTAAAACGCCAAAGCACTTTGTCTATAAACTACAAGTGTCGCGTCATTTCACATCACGATAAAATGTTACAATACTCATGGCAATATTTCCGTAATCGGAAATTGTTGAGCAGGATTAGAATGTGCAACAGACGGACATTTCCAAAATAAACCCAACGCCACACAGACACCGGCAGTCTCAACATTTGCTACAGGCAGGACGGGTGGATGTCATTTTGTTGACGTCAAATTCTAACTACCATCCAAGCTGAAATTGAGACTCATCAGACCAGACGTTTTTTCCAATCTTTTGTCTAGTTTTGCTGAGCTTGTGTGAATTGCAGCATCAGTTTGCTGTTGTTACAGGGGAGGCACCCAGTGTGGTCTTCTGCTGCCGTAGCCCGTGTTGAAGTGTCCTGCGCTCGGAAAACCTTGGTTGTAGCAAGTGTTTTTATTTTTTTAGTTAGTTACTGTAGTATTTCTTTTAGATCCGTCTGGTCATTCTCCTCTGACCACTGACCTCAACAAGGCACAGAATTGCCACTCACTGTATATATTCACCTTTTTGAATCATTCTCTGTTAACTCTTGAGATGTTTGTGAGCTGATATTCCCAGTAGATCAGCAGCTGCTGAAATACTCCGAGCAAACCTATCGGGCCTCCATTTATGTTGGGGTCAATTTGACCCTTTTTCAAAGTTTAAAAATATTTAAATAATACTTACAAGTACTTTTCCCCTTTGAGACTTCTCCTGCTTGCCTTTTTGGTGTAATCATATAATCATATAAAAACATAACGATTCAGTTCACATATTTGTAACATCACGCTATGTGTTTATGTTACAAAGATACTGTTTGGGTCAAATTGACATTTCAGACCAAATGGAAGCTAAAAAAAAAGTCAGAAAGATACTATAAAAATACTATTTGTTTCTAACTGTTACGCTGTTTTTACTATTTCATACAAATGTAACTTGTTACAAACATTTGTTATAAACCTGTTATAACTTTGCTATAAATATGTTAATATTTTGTTACTCTGTTCCTGAACATGATTTTGCAAACATTACTTAAAAACTATTTCCCTCTGGGGCCATAAACATGTTTTAAATCGGGAATTTGTGAAAAAAAACTGTATTGTGAAAACAGTATCAAGATATGTATTGAGTATGTTGTTACTCCCATAAAACACACACAAGCACACACTGCCCCAGTAATAGAAGAAGAAGAAAAAGAAGGAGGAGAAGAAAACCTTTATCCGTCCCAACAATGAGAAATTTACAGTAACAATTGAAATATTTCTGCCCCTAGTTGCCAGATTCCGTGGCAAACGTGGAGCGTTTGAGGACAGCGTGTGAAGCGCAGGAGTCAGATGAAGCTGCTCTCAGCACGTCTCGAATGGAGACGCTGACCTGCTTTGAAAATCTGCCAATCTTTGTTTTTATTTTTTTTTTTTAGCTTAATTGCTCATTTTTACACCATCATAGCCAAGAAAAAAAGACTGCCAAATTACCGTAAAACAAAGTAAAGGGTTATTTCTCAGATTTGAAACTCTTTTACTTTTTATAGTTATATATTTTTTCCATACTGTATATTATATATTTAGTTATACTGTATTTGTTAGTACAGTGGTACTTCGACTAACGAAATTAATCCGTAGAGTTGTTTCGTTCAGTGAAAATTTAGCTGAGCTTTTTACATGTAATCCATCTAATACGGCACATTATTTTTATTTAGAAATGAGTAAATATTGGTACAAATTATAATAAAGAACATGCTATATAGCAGTTTAATTTGCTTTTTAACAGTTGTTTATGAAGGTACAGTATATGACTTTTCTCGGACGCATTTTTCGGTTCCCGGTCACTCAGGTTTTCCGAAATTTTGCATTTGTAGGTCGGGGTAACACATAAAATAAATGTATTACGTATGTAAAATATTATTTAAATGTACAATATTTTCAAACAAAAATAAAAACCCTGTGGAGCTTCGTCCCGCTGTCATTCTCTTGTTTGAATCTCAGATGCTCTCCAGAGTAATTTCACACCCCGCTGAAACGAGTGTGTTGAATACTTATTTCAGTTTATGAACGCTGATTAGCATAAACATTTTAGCGCACGAGTGCCGACTTCACGAGCGCTGATTAGCTTCTCCGCAGTCGGGTTATTTTCTCCTGTTTCTTGTGAAGTGAACAATCATTCAGCGGGATCTCGGATGATCGGCTTCTACGGAATTTGTTTGCCTCCAACAAACATCACAACACACAATCGATCTGCCTGAGACAGACACACACACACACACACACACACACACGCACACACACACGACCAAAGTCTTCTTTGAAAAGTCACAATTCCTTTTTATTCGAAAATAAATACAAATAACAATAAAGCATTACAAAACCATTTTTGTAATTCTTTTTATAACATCACTTTATTTTTAATAAAAAAAAAAAAAACAATAAAAATATAATTATATAACATATATATTATTTAATATATAATTAAAATATCAACATACCAAAGGTACATAATTTGTCATTTTAGTACCAGTCCCTTCAATTATTACTATGCAAAAATGAAAAATGCTTATAAATGAAATGTAATAAATGTAAATGTATTAAATAAATTACATACATTAAAAAAATAAATGTAATATTATTAAAAACACCATATATAAACAGTGTGAAAATTCGTTTTAAATTGACCCTAAAAATGAAGTTCTTCCCACATCATGGGGTCAGAGGTCATCACAAGCAGATTAGCTCTATATTCCATCCCAGCTTTTTAGTGGAAAACTGAACATGTGCTGTTAAATAAAAATCTACGCGTATCTACAGAATTAACTAGATTTGAATAAAATTATGCATTATGGGCAAAAAAATGCTTTAAATTCCAACATTAATGAAGTTACTCCGAAAGATGAGTAGTAGTTTGGAAAAGTGTGGCGTTGTGAGCAGACTTCCGGAACGTTCTGAATGAAGCTACTCGCCACAGCATCGTGACCCTAAAAGCCTGATGTAAGCTTGCGCGTGGGCACATATTTGCGTTTGTGTGTGTGTTTGCGCATCTGTGTGTGTTCATGCGCGATTTGTAAATATGAAGATAGAGCCGAGGTGCGCGTATTTAAACCGACCCCGCTGCGGCGCCGATGACCTTTGACCTCTGCTCCGCCGACGAACAAACGTGCCAAGATCATTAATTCTCTCAATCTGTTTCTCGGCACCTGGCCGTTGCGTAACAGTGGAAATTATGCAATCCAAAAGAGCCTCTGCGATTGGCTGATCTGGGCCAAAACCGAACCCGATGGTTTCCCGAGCTTCGATCCCTTCTGGGAGCACAGATTGTCGGATTGAGTTGGAAGTCAGACCAACTGGGCCGTCTGAATTGTACTTTTGTGCTCAAATGACTCGGCTGAAAACCTTTTCCCAAAGCGAAAGGAAAAATGCCGCATGAGGTAACCATGGAAACAACAGAAGTCTGCACCGGGCAATAAAAAATACAAAAAAAAATCCATCTTTTGGGTGGTGATGTAATACACAAGACGAGCACAAACTGTACATGGATGTCTTTTGCACATGGAATGCGCTCTCACATCAGTGCTCGCCAAATGCTCACAAACAAACCGCAAGCCATGTGCTTTACTAAACAAATACAGCCGTGAGGAGAAAGCGGGAAAACTCAGCCAGAATCATCGCAATCAAGAGATACCGTCACAGCGTGTGTGTAATTTAGGAGTAAGAATCAATGTTTTACAATTTTAAATGTATTTTACACATTTAGAGCACCTGAATCCCAATTTTCTACACATTGTGGGGACATGTGGTCATTATGGGGACGTTTGGCTGGTCCTCACAACTCTGAAGGCTGTTTGAAGGTCAGGATGGATTTTAGGGTTCACGGAGGAAACGCACGAAAGCACAGGTAAAACACGTAATCTACATCTATATTAATACATACACAAACAGCATTTTTGGATCATGTTTTACACCTAATACATACAATATCTACACACACACACACACACATACACACACACAAAATAAATAAAAACATGAAAAAAGGTTCTTAAAAAGAATATAATTTGTTCCTGTTGTGGTTCTGGATTATGATTCACTCACCCACATAAACACCCTTTACAAACAAACAAACAAACAAACAAACAAACAAACAAACAAACAAACAAACAAACAGACACACAACTTCCTGCATTAATTAACACACACACACGTTTTGCTCAAAAACTGACACGGCAACTAGTCTAAACCATGGACAAAAAAAAAATAGCAGGACCTGAATAATTTCCCAATTGCTGGAAAGAAGTGAAAGAGCAAGTGAGAAGGAAAATCCTCCTGAATCACTCAGAGGAATTAAAACTCTCACAGCTGCTGAAGGCACTAGGTAAATAGGCCAAAGTGTGTGTGTGAGTGTGTGTGTGTGTGTGTGTGTGGTTAACGCCTGGAATATGGGGCGCCATGTCTAGCACCCAGAGGATGCCTATGGGATGGCAGTGACCGTGGCAACCACATCCTTTCACTTACAGCCACAGGTCAGAGGTCACCAAATCCTGGCGAGAACAAGCTGACCACAACAAAAAAGAACACGTGCCAGAGATTTGACCAGAAGACGGTGTTTGAGAGAGACCACAACCCGCAGTTCACAATAAACGAGTGGCAACAAATCTGTTCAAAAGAGAGTCATCTGGACCTATGGAGAGAACGAACAAGTGACTCAGTGAAAGCGAGAGAGACGGAGGTCAGGAAAAAAAAGAGAGGGGGGGGCAAAGAGAGAGAGAGAAATAGAGAGAGAGAGAAACAGAGAGAGAGAGAAAAAGAGGGAGAGAGCGGGGAAGAGAGAGAGAAATAGAGAGATAGAGAAAGAGAGAGAAAGAGAGGAAGAAAGAAATAAGGAAAAAAGTGACAGTGAGTAAGAGAAAAAAAGTTACAAAATAAGAAAGAGAGAGAGTAACAGTACAATGGGCGAGAACGGAAAAAAAGAGACATTGTGTGTGTGGGTGTTTAACACAAAAAAAAAATCTGCTAAATGCACAAACAATAATGCGTGCACACGCAAAAAAACAAGAACTTTCTACAATAGAATATAACAGAATGCACTTTATGTTCCAGTTATATCCAGAGAATGCGTTTAAATTTGCAGATCTTTTTCCTTCCTTTCCCGGAACAACAAACAAACCAAAAAACAAATCACATTTGCACATTTGCATTCGTATTTGCGTGCAACGTACATTAATGAAAACCTCTTTACAGCCTCACGGAGTATCTGCCTGAGATATCACCATGATGCATTGCAGGCGGAAGCTGCTGACGGGAAGATTAACCTCGTGACTGAGGATCCTGGGAAACAGACAATCCTCTTGAGTGAGAAGGGAAGCTTTAATTGATCTTAAACTTCCCTTTACCCAGTTTCACACTAACACACACACACGTAAATATATCAGAGTGAGGTCTCAGCGTTGATGTAATATATTGCCTACACTCTTAACAATTCCATAACCACAATCATCCAGAATGAAATGCTTGCTCTTGACCTTCAGACAGGCTTTAAGAGTTATGAGGACCAGTCAGCGGTCCCCACAATGACCCAAATGTCCCCACCGTATATAAAAACCTAGTATTTTTGCCAAACTGTGATTTAATCTCTACTAATCTTTAACTAAAATCAAGTGTAACCTCAGTCCTAACATCCCTCCTTGACCTTCAGACAGGCCTAAAGGGTTATGAGAACCAGCTAGTGGTCCTCACAATGACCCAAATGTCCCCACTATGTATAAATGCTTAACTAATAAAACCAAATGCTCTAACCTTAATCAAAACTCAGATTTAACTTCAGTTCTAAAACCCCACCTTGTCCTTCAGAAAGGCTTTAAGAGTTATGAAAACAAGCCAGATGTCCCCATAATGACACATAGGAAACCACTATGAATAAAAACCTAAAAAATAAATAAATTAATTAGTAAAAATTTTGATTTATTCTTTACTAATCTTTACCTAAAGTCAAGTGAAACCTCTGTCCTAATATAAAAAAAAAAGCTTTCTCTGGCCTTAAACAAAACTCAAGTTTTGAAAAATCCAATCTTAACCCCTAAACCGGCATTCAGAGTTATGAGGACCAGCAAGAGGTCCCCACAATGACACTTAGGTCCCCATTGTGAATAAAAACCTAGTATTTTGGGCAGCATTTCATGTAAACGTCAACACACACACAGACACACAACATCCTTACACAATCAGTTAGGATGAATAGTGCCAACGTTCCGGCAGCGAGAAGCGCGAGAAACAGTCCATTATGCAACTATTCACACTACAAAATAAATCAGCAGTCAAGATTCTTGTCAACAACTCAACTATCCATTACCACCCGGAAAAAAACAAGCAGGAATCCCTGGAAACGGTTTATCAGTCCGTTTATCAGCCCCCTTCCAACAGCGCCGATGCCTGATACGCTCACCAGTAAAGGGTAGAAAAAGTCTTTCTGGGAACCGAGTTTCCGCTACAAAGTCGGAAAATTAAATATAGCGCAAACCACATTCTGAATATGGTGCTCACACACACCCAGGGCAGATTTATTAGCCGCGTAATAAACTAATTACCCGCCGCGATTATGAGTCCTGACCTGCTTTAATCCGCGCTCGGGAGCGTCCCCGTGACCCCTGACCAGGGATCAGCGGACGCTCCTGGCGGTCTACGGAAGAGCGTGAAAAGCTGATGTCAGATCAGCCATTACAACACCCACATCCCGGGCCCTGCTAATCCCTTCTGGTTGACTAAAACAGGAATCTAGTTAGCAGATTAGGGATCTATCCTGGACCAGTGTGAATTTCCGAACCAGCTCTTTCGTTCCGCTTCTGGCTGGAAGTCAGGAAGGGGTTTCCCCTGCGCTGTCCCGCCATGGTATTTTCCATTCCAGCCGGCCTCTGCCATGCGGACCCTCTCTCTGACACACACACACACACACGGCTCAGTGACAGAACGTCCTGGGATGCTGACACAGGAGTCGAGTGAAACCGGGTTTACCAAGTTTGGCCGACTCACACGGACATTAATGTCCTGAAATGAAACTGGAGAGGAAGAGTGCGAGGGAGGGAGGGAGGGAAAGATAGAGTGAGAGAGAGAGGGAGGGGGGCATAGAGGTAAAGAGAGTAGGCTAGAGAGAGAGCAAATGATAGAGGGAGAGAGAGAGGGGGAGAGAGAGAGAGATATAAAGAGAGGGGGGGTGGAGGTAAAGAGAGTAGGCTAGAGAAAGAGTAAATGATAGACAGAGAGAGAGAAAGAGAGAGAGAGACAGAGAGAGAGAGACGTCTTAGAAAAGGTAAATGAGAGAACGAGAGAGAGGCAAAAAGGTGTGCGTGTGTGTGAGAGAGATAAAGAGAGAGGGGGTAGCAATAGAGAGAGTGATGAAGAAAAAGAGTGAGGAAGATAGAGAGAGGGGCAGAAAGATTAAGTGAGTCAGTGAGAGGGCAAGAGAAAGAGTAGGGAAGTAGAACAAGACATTGAGGAAGGGAGAGAGAGAGAGAGAGAGAGAGAGAGATTGAGGGTGGAAGACAAAGAGAGTGATTGAGAGAGGGAGATTGAGAAAAGTGAGAGAGATTGATGGAGAGAGAGAGAAAGGGAGAGAGAGAGGAGCAGAGTGAGAGAGAGTTGCACAGAAAGAGAGAAAGAATGAAATAGTGAGAGAAAAAGAGAGATAGAGAAAGAGTGAGAGTGAGAGGGGGGGGGGNNGAGAGAGAGAGAGAGAGAGAGAGAGAGGTGGAGTGTGGAATAACTGACCTCATACTTTGACTCTCCGATGCCTCGTGTTACACACTCAATATAATGACAGAATCTGCTGGACACTCAATATCATCGATGGGAAACCTGATCTGAAGCACTTCCTGCGCCGCACCGTCTTCTGACGCTTTAGTACTGGCTGCGCTTAAACTCAGAGTAGAGCTTCATCCACGTTTCGCGACTAGATCAAACTAAAAAGTCAATCACAGTTGAAAAACGTAAAAGACTGATGAGTAGGCGGGGCCTGAAAACCAGTATTAGCGAGAAAACCGCTATTGAGTTGCGCCACGATATGGATTTTGCAACATCGTGGATACCAATAAATTCTTGAATTCAATTTTTATACAAGTACATAAACACTTTAATGTAGTATAACACATTTGTTTCGTTACAACTTTTAATGACGACACGCAGACATTGCTAATCGAACGCAGAAAGCGCTGAGACAGGCTGAATTAATAGATCACACCTGTGATCGCGATCAGCTCTGATGTCCGTGTAGTGTCTTTGTGTAGACACTAAGAAATAGAACCGTAAAGGCTGTTTCTGCACATTTTTATTTTTATCAAAGTCGTTTGTAAACGTTTGTTTCACGCAATGTTGGGATTCAGACTCACGCTCTGTCGCGAGGGAGAGCAAGAAAGAAAGAAAGAAAGCGTGACAACGTAAACTCTCACTTTCTCTCTCTCTCTGTGTGTGTGTGTGTGTGTGTCTCTCTCTCTGTCTCTCTCTCTCCTACTTGTAAAAGACATAATGTATTTAAAACGTATTAAAACAATTCTCTCTCTCTCTGTGTCTCTCTCTCTCTCTCCTACTTGTAAAAGACATACTGTATTAAAATGTATTACCAAAACTCTCTCTTCCTCTCTCTCTGTGTCTCTCTCTCACTTTCTCTCTCTCTCTACTTTTAAAAGACTATGTATTTAAAAAGGTATTAAAATATCCTCTTTGTTTCTCTCTCCTTCTCTCTCTTTCTCTCTCTCTCCTACATTTTAAAGATATACTGTATTAAAAATTTATTTAAAAAATTCTCTCTTTCTCTCTCTGTGTCTCTTTCTCTCTCTGTCTCGTACTTTTAAAAGACATACTGTATTAAAAATGTATTAACAAATCTCTCTCTTTCTCTCGCTCTCTGTATCTCGCTCACTTTCTCTCTATCTCTCTCTCTCCTACTTTTAAAAGACTATGTATTAAAAAATGTAATAAAATATCTCTTTCTTTCTCTCTCTCTCTTTCTCTCTCCTACTTTTTAAAGACATACTGTTTTAAAATGACAGATGCTTATCCAGGTTACCCTCGGCATCTAACTTCTTACTTTACATAAAGTTACAATACAGATTATGTGTGCAAATAATGTAATCAACAATCTAGGGTGTGTGTCCCGCCTCAAGCACAGCTATGATTGGCTGCAGCTCCTTATGACCCAGAAATGGATTAAGCGGTTGAAAACGGATGGAAAAATAAGCATATTGGATGCCAAAGATTGTCAGCTAAAGATGTAAAATCCCCATCGGAGACGTGAGAGGTCGAGAAACCCTTGATTATTTTCCACTGCAGAGGCCGGATGCTGAGCAAACGAGAACATCTGGCCGGTGAGGCGAGGTCGCGGCCCAGTCGCGCTAAGAAGCATCGTAAGCTTAGCGCTAATTCAAAGCCCCGTCAAGTTGACGAATATGCCGAGAACGGGATTAGCATCGTGAGTTTTCTTGAACTCTGACCTCACTGAAACGGCAGCACTTTCCTTGAACTCCGTCTAAACGTGTCGCGCCACATCGGCAGCTCAAGGTCAAGGGGTCACTCGCGGAAACGCCAGTAATGCGCTATAATCACCCGCCGCTGCGTGTGTGTAAACAGCGGGTTTAGCTGGTCAGCGGAGGCTAGTGGGGGCGGGTCAGCTAGTGGGGGCGGGTTCTGACCTAGGAGGGCGGGTCAGCTAGGAGGGCGGGTCAGAAAGCCTCAAGTTTGCGGTTGATAAAAGTAGTTGTCACATCGTGTTAAAACTCGCCAAACAACAACAAATTTGGCCTTTGCAGCAGCTTTTGATGCTCATTCTTCTCCGGAAAAAAAAAAACGAGTGCAGATGAGCGACAGAGAGAAGAGAGAGACAGACAGATCAATAGATGCACAGATGGATGTGTCCGAAAGGTTGCAGGTTCGAATCCCCCCTACTACGGGTTCTGCAACCAAGTGTCCTTGGGCAAGACCCCACATGCCCCCCGGGCGCCACGGCTTAAAGCTGCCCACTGCTCCGGGTTTGTCTGTGTTCACTTCACTGTGTGTGTGTGTGTGCACTTTCACGGATGGGTTAAATGCAGAGCACAAATTCAGTATGGTCCCTAGTGGCCATATTGCCGTCACATCACTTCCTTACTTCCAGATCATTATATATTGAACATATATATATATATATATTTATTGTAGACAGAAATAAAGTAAAAAGAAAGAGGATAAAGAAGGATGAAAGATGGAACAAAAAAAAAGAATGGCAGTGAACGATAAACAAACACATCGATACCAAGTAACTGATTTATTAATCCACATATGGACATATAAGACAGACAGATCTATAGATTCAGACAGACAGACATATCTAATTGATAGACAGATTTACATAAAGTTAAAAAGGCAGATTCGATAAATAGATAGACCGAGATAATTACGATGAATGGTTGGATGGATGGAGGAATAGATGTTTGAACGGACAGACAGAAAGAGACAGGTAGATAGAAGGATGGTGGATGGATGGATGGATAAATGGACAGGTGTATGGATATAGTGTGCATGTCAGAAAGACGGATGGACGGACGGACGGACGGACGGACAGACAGACAGACAGACAGATAGATAGATAGAAGGACAAACAGAGAGACAGATAGATAGATGATGGATGGACGAACGGACGGACGAACGGACGGACGATGGACAAACAGACAGACAGATGGATAAATTATAAACAGAAAGACAGACAGATTGATCAATAGTAGAAAGATAGACAGATAAATTGACAAATTAGAAAAAGACACACACACACACACACACACACACTCTCTACAGACATGAGTAGAGAGAAGGACGACAGGAAAGGCAATCTAAACACGAGAGCACTCCAAATACTCCGTGCGTGCGGAAAGTCAGAGATCACACACACACACACACACACACACACAGAGTTCATCACGGTGATTTTGCGTGTGAAACTAGACTGTTCGCTCGCGGCTCTACAGCAGACGTGTAGTGTGAATCCGCACTAGTGAGGAAGCGTCATGACCTTTTCCGCAACTTGGAACCATTATTTTTTTTTTCCAAATGACTCATTTATTCGAGGAAACGGTGTTTTTCAGGGAAAATTCGAAGTTGTTCAATTAAATCGCTATGTGTCGTTGATACGCAGAAAAGGAACAAAAACGATGAGTCATCGGTTTGTCACATATTTTATAATATGGTTTAAATACAGCTTAAATATGTGTCATGGATGTAAATTCGCAATAATCAAATGTGTAATTCACTGTTGTTTATAATTGGAATGTTGTAGAAATGAATGAAAATATCGATATCCTTTGATGAAATATTGAGCGATGTGTCGTTAACATGAGACGTAAATATAAACACAAAATAAAAGCAATAAAAAAATATCTTCGCGCAACAAAATATAATCACCGTTAATCTCAATTCAAAACTTGGAGCTGGTTTATGCCACGATGATTATTATGCTAAAAATTGCAAATAACATTACGTACGTTTTCCTCGACATATTGCAAGTAAGTTCGTCACTTCTGCAAACGTAATTCTGAATAATTTGGCAGCATATTCTGATTTGGCACAATTCTTTATCGCTTTACTCCCATAGATATAATTTGTCCGCGGACATTTTGTACAGTCCTCAATTGCGTTATTTTTTTTTAAATATTGGAAATTCACAGGAAAATCACTATTTCTGGAATTTTTCCGGAAACTTTTCAAAATTTTATTCTGGATTTAATGGTCTGTATTTACGATCCATTTCAATACTTTAACAAACCCTGATTATGCATTTCCCCCCAAACATAATTTGAAATGTATCGTTTAATTTATTAATTTTTTTTTTACAAATCCGCCATTTCCCTCTCTCAGGCAGATTTTGAGATTTTGAGATTTTAAGCGCAAGGAAAACAAAAGTTGGCCGAGCCCCTCGCTCCAGCAGCGTGAGTCACGCTCCCCCTCCAGCGCACACTGGGATGCAGTTTCTATAGAAACCTGTTGCCATGGAAACACCTCTTTCTCTGGAGCACAAACGCGGGCGCAGGTGACCGGGGCAAATCAGGCGGGATTTTAATAAGGAAATCAAGGCGGGTCTAATTCCAAATATCCCGTTTCTTGAAATGTCAGAACAAACAGCCATCTGCACCGAGCATCGTCCTCCATGAAAGGATGCTGCAGCTCAGCATCAGCACCACACCAGGCCCGCGCACATCAAACACACACTTAGTGTTAGCGATTCCTTAGCGGTGCACGATATTGCAGTTTCTCTCGTGATATTTAGATGACTGGCAAGAACAAATATATCTGTAGTAGAAAGTACAAAGGGAGAGAGAGAGAGAGCAAAAGGGAGAAAAAGACGGAGAGGGAAAGAGGGGGATAGAAGTAGAGAGAGAAAAAGAAAGACAAAGAGAGAGAGAGACAGAGTAAGAAAGGGAGAGATAGAGAGATAGAGAGAAGTAGAGAGAGAGGGATAGAAGTAGAAAGAGATTAATAGAGAAAGAGAGAGCTAGATGTAGAGAAAGAAAGAGAGAGAGAGAGAGAGCTAGTAGAGAAAGAGAGATAGACTTAGAAAGAGATAAATGTAGAGAAAGAGAGAGCTAGATGTAGAGAAAGAGAGATAAAAGTGGAGAGATGAAGGGAGAGAGAGAATGAGAGAAAGAGAGAAAGTAGAGAGGAAAAGATAAAGAGACAGAAAGAGAGAGAAGTAGAGAGAGAGTGACAGAGAGAGAGAGAGATAAGTAAAGAGGAAGAGATAGAGACAGATAGAGAAGTGGGGAGAGGGCGAGAGATAGAAATATTGAAAAAGAGTGAGATAGAAGTAGAGAGGGGGAGGGAGGAAGAGAGAAGAGGAAAGAAAGAGAGAAGTAGAGAGATACATGTAGAGAGAGGAAGAGAGAGAGAGTGAGAGAGATAGAAGTAGATAAAGAGGATGAGATACATTAGTAGAGAGAGAAAGAGAGAGAGAGAGAGAGAGAGAGAGTTAGTCTGATATGGTACCGTATTCTTCTATAGGCGCACTGGATAATAATGCATCATTAATAAATATCTGTATTAATAACATAAGGCATACAGTTCATTCAGGATTATGAGGCGCATGTTTTTAAACCCGTTTCAGAATTGTAATGCGCCTTCTGGCCGAAAAAACACAGCAACTCGGGCCGGTCAACCTCAACTGACACGAAGCCCCGGTGGACGCGCGGAACCTTCGAGGGGATTGGGAGGGAAAAACGCTAAAGTAAATCTCATTGAAATTCTGGTCAGCGCCGCAGATCTCTTCATACACCAAACGTTACGTAACGGGGGAATAATGTGGTTTCATCCGCCCTTCCACCAGCCAGGCGCTTACGTAAACGCACAGAAACGCACACATTCCTCGCGCAATCCCACTTTCTGCCGTGTTGGCGCTGAGATTAGAGATTAGACAGGTGTGCCAGAGGTGAACACACACACACACACGCACACACACACACACACGGAATAAATATTAGATTCGCATGTTAGAAACTGCGTCGATGTAATGTAACACGGCGTGTTTCATAAAGTCGCGATCAGCAATACTAATAAAGAGATGCTAATGCTAAAGCTAACAGTATGCTGGATGCTCTAATGCTAATGAGCTCATTTTGATGCTTCGATCAGGATTTTTTTTTGGAGGGTTCGAACAATTAAACATCGTTTTCCCTTCTATCGATCAACCTCGGTTCACCAAGTTCTTCATTGATCGTTTTTCAACAGTTAAAGATTTTCGTCTCTTTTCGTTTGAAGAAGCCACGGCTCAGCGTAGAGTTACCACCCGTCTCTTGAAATACCAAATTGTCCCGTATTCAGAGGTGTGAAGTACTTGAGTAAATGAACTGTGTTACTTTACTTAAGTATGTTTTTAGCTACATTGTAGTGAGTATCAAAAATATAAGCCACTTTTACACGCCACTCCACTGTACTTTTCATTGAATTTATTACGTAGTAGTCAAGTACAATGCATCTTTGTTTTTTTTTTTTCATGTATTTTTTTTTTATTTCAATGGAGAGAAACCGTCCTAATCACCTAATAGTGTTTTACATATTTTATTATTTCATATATTATAAAAAATTATAATTATATAAACTGTAGATATAACATAATTTACTAATCATAATTGTATTATATATTTACTTTATTTTCTTTGAACATTTGAGTGACTGAGACTGACTTTTTGTTCTTTTTATCTACTTTGTTCTACCATTTTTAAAACACTGAGTATTGGAAAACAAAACCTCATCATTAGAGTTTGTTTTCACATTTCTTTTATTTTTGCCCTATATTTAGTGTGAGTAAAATACTTAAGTTCTTTTCAAATAGGATACTTTGCTACTTTGAGTCAAGTCTGTTTGAAATTGGTGACTTGTAATGGAGTAATTATTACAGTTAGTATCTGTACTTTTACTCAAGTATGTCTTGACAGCTAAAATCACAATGAAATAAATGGCTAAAATCAAACTTTCTGTCATTGAGCCTGGTTTTCTCTCACAAAATTCAGTAAAAACAATGTCAAATCACATTCCGATTGGATCACATGATTAGCTTGTCAGACTCGCAAACATTAAAGTATTACATGAAACATTATCATATACAACATAATTCCCATAAGTCAAGAAAACAAACGAGTAAATTCCAACTCTCCATTTTTAGAAACTCTACAGATTAGAAATAAGATACGTAAAAGCTTAACCAGCAAATGTTTGTAGCAATTTTATGTATGTGCTGGTTCTGTGCTTTGACAGTTAATGCAAAACAATGAGAAATATTTTTGCCACCTTTTAAAACACGATTACTAGTATTACTATTAGCGAAATTTGTAGAGTTGCAGAAAAGAAAGACTGACAGTTTTTATTGTCTCGGTGAACATATTTGCCCTCTTTCCTTTGTACTTTGCGTCCCTTATTTTTCGGGGTATTAGAGAAGAGAGGGAGACGGTGACCTCTGCCTCGCCCTTAATGAGATGGAAAACGCTAGAAAATCCGTTTCGACTCCAAACTGGAATTACTCTGTCAGCACGACTCCGATGAGCAGATAGCTCGAGAGTGTGTGTGTGTGTGTGTGTGTGTGTGTGTGTGTGTGGCGGGAGATGGCTGAGATATTTCTCCATAATGATGCAGTGTGTGTGTGTGTGTTTCTCGCATCAGCACCGGCGGACCGGACTTTTAACTCTCTTTCATCAGAGCGAGACACGGATGAGGGCACCTGCAGACGCTCCTGCTTAGCATTCAAATCTAATCTGCTCTGCACACTCAGCAAATCCCTCTGGGGGGAAAAAAAGTGCGAACGAAAAAGAACACCGGAGAAAGACAGGCACACCGGGATGGAGAGAGAGAGAGAGAGACGAGGCGTGGAGGAGAAAACGACAAAGGGAAGGGAAGAGGGAGACGGGGGAAGAGAAGGTGAGATCGGGGAAAGAGAGAGAGAGAGAGAGAGAGAGAGAGAGAAGTAGGGAGAAATGTAGAAAAGAGAGATGGAGATGTAGAGAAAGAGAGGAAGAGAACAGGAGAAATAAGAAGAGAAAGAGATAAAGGAGAGAGAGAGAGAGAGAGAGAGAGAGAGTGTGTGAGAAGAGGAGGAGAAGTAGAGAGAGAGGGCGAGAGAAAGAAGTAGAGATAGAGAGAGGTAGAGAGAGAGACACACACACACACACACCCACACACACACCACACACACACACCCACACACACACACACACACACAGAAAGAGAGACAGGGGGTGAGAGACAAAGGGGTTAGAGAGATAAAAAGTAAGCAAAAGGGAGATAAAATGATAGAGGAGGAAAGAGAGGGGTAGAGTAAGGTTAAGTGAGGGACAGAAAGAAAGAAAAAAAGAGGGAGAGTAAGGTAAATAGAGTGAATAAGAGGTAGAGGTAGAGAGAGAAAGGCGTAGAGTAAGGCAGAGAAGTATAGAGAGAGAAGTATAGAGATAGATTGAGAGAGAGAGAGAGAGAGAGAGAGAGAGAGAGACAGAAGTAGAGAAACAGATATTACACAAGCAGATAAAAGTAGAGAGGAAAAAGAGAGAGATGGAAAGAGGGGTGGAACTAGAGAGAGAGCGAGAGATAGAGGTAGAGAAAAAAGAGAGAGAAGCATAGAAGCAGAGAGAGAGAGTGAGAGAGGGGGATAGAGAGACGGATCGAGATAAAGAGAAAGAGAGGGGGTAGAGCGAGAGAGATAGAGCGAGACAGAGAGAGAAAGAGAAAATGAGAGAGAGAGAAAATAGGGGGAAATGTAGAAAAAAGAGAGAGGGAGAGAAATAAGTAGAGAAAGGGATAAAAGGAGAGAGAGAAAGAGAGAGAGAGAGAGAGAGAAAAGGGGGAGAAGTAGAGTGAGAGAGGGTGAAAGAGAAAGTAGAGTAAAGAGAGACAGACACACACAGAGAAAGAGAGAGGGGAAAGAGAGAGAGTGAGAGAGACAGAGAGGGAAAAGAGAGAGAAGGCGAGATGGGGGGCAGAGAGAGAGGGAGAGACAAGTAGCGAGAGAGAGAGTACAGAGAGAAAGAGACAGAGAAAGAGAGAGAGAAAATGAGAGACAGAAAAACAGGGGAATGTAGAAAAAAGAGAGCGACGGAGATGTAGAGAGAGACAGAGAGGGAAAGAGAGAAAAGGAGAGATAGAGAGAGAGAGTGAGAGACAGAGAATTAGAGAGAGATTGAGAGAGAGAGAGAGAGAGAGAGAGAGAGAGAGAGAGAGAGATAGAGTGATAGAGCCTTGGGGACTGTTTTGATGACAGACGTCTAGAGAAAGTGATGAGCGGCTGGAAAACAGAATCTTGATGACTGGGTTTGTAAAGATTCCTCACAAGTTTGCTGAAGCGGCATTTAACTCATTCCCACTCAAACATTCCGACTTCTCCTTTAAACTCACTTCGGTTTGTGAGTTTAAAAAAAACTCTTTAGAAGTAAACGAGTGTGTCGTGTTTGGCCGAAAAAACAGCTCGAAAAATAACACGCTTGCTTTTTTTTACAGCACGAAACTCTCGGCAACATTCGACTGCAGCATCGAGCTGACGCAACGTCAGGAAACTCACGTCTGACACGCCGTGTTTACACAAACACATCGCTACAGTAACGAGCACCGCAGCACTCTGATTGGCTGCCCAAATTGACATCAAATTCTGCTCGCTAGCCTCTCGCTGGTTGACAAAATAAGCGTCAAACGAACAAATTATGAAATATTTGTAAATATAATTTATGAGGTAAAATAAAAACATGTTTTGAAATTATTATGAAACAAATTATGAAACTTTGAAATATAGTTTATGAGTTAAAAAAACATGTTTTTATGAAACAAATTATTAAATAATTGTAAATATAGTTTATGAGTAAAAAACACATTTTTAAATATTATAAAACTAATTTTGTAATTATTGTAAATATAGTTTATGAGTAAAAATAAACACGTTTTGAAATTATTATGAAACAAATTATGAAATTGTTGTAAATATAGTTTATGGGTAAAAAAAAACACAGTTTGAAATGATTACGAAACAATTTATGAAATTATTGTAAACATAGTTTACGAGTAAAAAAAAACACGTTTTGAAATTATTATGAAACAAATTATGAAATTATTGTAAATGTGGTTTTTGAGTAAAAAAGGACACTTTTATGAAACTAATTATGAAACTATTGTAAATATAGTTCATGAGTAAAAAAATACTCATTTAGTTTTTCCAAAATAGCTTAAATCGCAGCAAAAAAAGAAAAGAACCAGCTCCGACTGTACACACTGTCCCCATCTTCAACTGTCATCTTCTCTCCGTCTCTCGTCCTGTCTCTCTAATTAATGGCGGCCCCCCTCCCAACAGGCATCCCGTGTTTCCACGGCAACGTCGCTCCGCAGTCCTCCCGTCTCCATGGTAACTGCGAGTGGGGATGCGAGAGGTTCTGTCTGATTTGGGCTGCGGCGTGTGGGAGAGGGATGAACAAACACAAATCCACACAAACTCCTCCGCCACCGACTCACACCGCTTTTTTTTTTTTTTAAACCTCGCACGGTCCAAACGGCGGAAAATCGCTCGCCTAGTTTATAAAAGTTTGAGATCTAATAGCAAACTTGTACAACAACGTTAGTGCCTCACGACTAGAAAGGCAAAATTGTAAAAAAAGACAAAAGCTGTAATCTCCCGGTTACAACAGCATACTGTAAAATGATGACTCATTGCCGCTTTTACACTTACAGTAAAATACTGTTCTTGCTTTACTGTAATTACAGTGCAACAACAGATTGGTGATAAAAACATTGTGGAAAAAAACGGCAATTAACTGCTACTACAGTGAAACGGTACTTTGCTGTAAAACATTGCAAAGCTTCGCTTCACAGCAAAATTGCAGCTACTTTATTTACTACTTTTTTGTAAATGTATGTAAATGTTTTTTACAATGTTCTATTATTTGCATAATCAATATGAATCTATGACATGACAATAATCCATCCATCCATCCATCCTTCTGTCCGTTCGTTAGTCTATCTATCCATATCATCTGTCCATCCACACATCCATAAATCCATCAATCAAACCATCTATTTGTCTGTCCATTCATCCATCCATCGGCCTATCCATCTACACCTCCGTCCATCCATCTATTCATCTGTCCATCCACACAAGGATCCATCTATCCCTCCGTCCAACAATCCATCCATCCATCCACACATTGCTACATTTATCCCTTCGTCCGACTGTCCATCTTTTCATTCATTCATCCATCAGTCCATCCACACATCGCTCCATCTATACCTCCGTCCATCTGTTCATTCATTCATCCATCAGTCCATCCACAAATCGATCCATCTATCCTTCTGTCCATACATCCATAAATCACTTCCTTTGGTTCATTCATTCATTCATCCATCCATCCGTTCATCTGTCCATCCATCCAATGTCCATCCATTCATCCATCCACCTAGCATCCATTTACCCATCCGTTTGTCTGTCCATCCATTCATTGATTAATCTGTTCGTTCATTCATCCACCCATCCTTCCATCCATTTGTCAGTTCGTCCATCCATTTACCTATCCGTCTGTCTGTCCATCCATCCGTCAGTCAGTCCATCCATCATCTATCCCTCTGTCCATCCATCCATCCGTCCATCTATCTATCCACCCATCCATCATTCCAATTACCATCTGTCCATTCATCGATACACCCATCCACTGTGCGTCCACCAGTCCATCTGTCCATTCGCTGATCCGTCCGTCTGTCCATCCATTCATTGATCCATCTATCCGTTCGTCCATCCATCCTTCCGTCCATTCATTTGCCCATCGTCCGTCTGTCCGTCCATCCATCCATCCATCCATCTATCCCTTTGTCCATCCATCTGTTAGTCCATCCATCCATCCATTCATCCAACTATCCCTTTGTCCATCCATCCATACGTCCATCTGTCCATTCATATATCCATTTGTCCGTCCATCTGTCCATCTATCCATCTATCCATCCATCCATCCTACCGCCACAGACGTCGTTATGGAGTTTCACCACTACTTCCCCACAGTTTTCCAAGCGTGTAGTGTGTGTTATTATTGACATGACACACTTTAAACTCCAGACGTTGGTTTGTTACACAAAAACAGGTTGGAATACAATGTCATACGCACGTACGGCGCGTGTGAAGCCCGAGTGTCAGATGAAGCCGTGATAAACCATAACATTAAAATTCACACATCCGAGTGTGTGTGTGTGTGTGTGTGTGTGTGTGTAAGGGTTGGACATTTGGGAGGAGAGGTGAACATGTGAAGGAAGAAACACAGCTTGTCTGACGGGCCGCGGGCGCTAACACTCTCCTGCCATCCATCCATCTGCTCTCCTCCGCACCAAAAACACAAACGTCCGCCTTTCACCTCGCATTTACAGTTTTCACCATGCCGCTTATTTGCACACCTCCACAGAAATTTGCATATCGGCTGAAATTAAAGAGCAGACGGCAAGAGTGGCCAATGTTTGTTTGTGCTCTTCAACATCATGAACACATTTATTATATTTCAATTTGTTTCTGCTGTTTAATTTATTTAAATTTGACTCTACTGTTGTGACATGAAATTTCTCCGCTGTGGGACAATTAAAGGCTTTTCAATTTCAATAGCGGCAATAATATATATATATATATATATATATATATATATATATATATATATATATATATATATATATATATATATATATATATATAAAGGGAATTATAAAAAAATATTAAATCCAAATATTATATACATGTTATTATTGCAAAAAATATGTTCTGATTATTTTTCAGTACTGTAAGCTTATGCTGGAAAGTGTAATTTATGTTAACTTATTCATAGCATTTTTATTCGTACTGATGAATCATTTTATTATTGTTGTTTATTTTATAAAATACTAAACATGGTCATAATAAATAATTGTAATAACAAAAAATATGAAGTATTGGTATTTGTTTTTTTATTCCCGGTATTATTAATATAACAATTAAATTATGTGTTTTTTTTCAGTACTGTATGCTATAAAATGTAATTCATATTACTTTAACCATATATTTTTTTATTTAACAGATAATTAATTGTATTATTGTTATTTTATGAAATATGATACATATTCATAAAAAATGTATACACATATATATACCATGAAATTTTAGGTTTTTTTCCATCATTCCCAGGTATCACTAATTTAACAATTAAACAAAGTGTGTTGTTCTCGGTACTGTAAGCTTACAATTTACATTACAATTATTTACAGTAAATGTACACTAACTTGTCCAGAGCATTTTTATTCATACTGATTGTGCATTATCGTATTGTTATTTATTATAGAAAATATGATACATAATCACATTACATAATTATAACAATAATATAATTTTATACATAATATAATTTTTTTTACAATTTCTAGTATTATTATTGTAACAAAAAAATAAAGTGTTCTTAATACTGCTTATGCTGTAAAAAAGTCATCTATATTAACTTATTCATAGCTTTTCTACTCATATTGATTAGTAATGTATTATTGTTGTTTATTGTACAATATGATACATAATCATGTGAAATAATATATAACATGAAATATATACAAACACACACATTTTTTTTAACAATTCCGCTTATCATTGATGTACCAATTAAACGGAGTGTGTTTTTTCTCAGTACTGTAGGCGCACACAGTAAAATGGCGTCCCACATCGGCTCCTACAAATCTGTGCACGTTCGCTGGCAGGGTGTTGGTGTCAGACGATGAAATTTTCATATGTATGACAGCAGTTCTGTGCCAGTCGGGTCAGCGCTTATGTAAAAGCCTGGAGGCCGTCAGCAGATTCCTTAAATCTTTAATAAGACAAAATACACGGGACCCAAAACCAGCTCTCCGAATCCCACACCCTTACTCGCAATTAAGAGCCGGAGCGCTGACATCTTCCCCGAGAAACTCTGACTTATTTAAGCGCTCGCCCAAACAAACAGACGTAAATAAGCGCGTGTGTGTGTGTGTGTGTGTAGTGTATAATGCATTCATACATTCTAGCGTGTCGACTGATTGTGTTCTCTTGCCACATTCGTTTTATGCAAATACTGTACAAGATAATTTCATATTAATGAACGATATTTACATATTGGCAAAACAGAAAAACGTTACGAGAGGACTGCTTCGTTAGTGTGTTACGTAAACAAAGAGGGAGATTACTGTAGTTTGTGCAGATAATCTTTCTCCACTGCTGAAGCAGAATTCAGAAATTAAGCATGGATTTGTTTCTGCAAGTCATGTCGACATAAATTGGCTTAAACGGATTGATTGGTTTTATTTCATCACATGCATTGAATTGGCAATGCAATGCGAGATTTTCAAACTGAGATTTTTTAAACTAACGTATTTATGTGAATATCAGCACCCCCCCCCCCTCATGATTTGTCAGGCACAAAACAAAAATTCCAAAAAATCTAAATGTTTGTTTTTTACATTCCTGGTTCAAGTACGTTAATATTTTTCTTTATTTAACAAACCTAACTTGTGACTTGTGTATCATTTTGTTGTTGTTTTACTTAGATAACAAAAAGTCAATTATAGTGGTCAGAACTTCATTTCCCAAGAGTCTTTGCACCAGTCTGCACATGCGGAAAGCATTTGGGATTCTTATCCCCTGTTTAGCAGACCGAGCGTTTTGATTGTGTCTGTTCCTTGGACTTTTTACTTCATGCCCATGTTCTTCGTTTTGGACTGTTTTGACTCTTTCTGCAATGACCGTTTGTTAGTGCTAAGCTACGCTAACCAGTCGTGGTTTGTAGTTTCTGTTTGTGGTAATATTAATGATCGTGTTTAGTTTGATCTCACTTCTTCCAGTGTTATTTTGTCTCTGTTAAGTGTTGGGCGTGTCATCTGCCGTGTCTTTTTGTGTTTTTATTTTTTTTCGTTTTTTTTTTTAAATTTCTGCCTTTGCATTATTTAGAGACACACACGTGCACGCGTTTCCATTTATTTGTGATTGTTCCTGACTTGAAATATGGAAAAATGGGCACATATTTATATTTGAAAAATATTTGAAATATTTGAAATCGCCGATTATAAAGACCCCCAAAGTGTTTGAGCGTCGAAAATTCAAAAAAGGGTTGCTTATATTCACGTAAATTTGGTATTTTGAACCTGACATGGCAATGAAACTTTTTCAACAACACTTCCAAACTTTAAAATGCAATACAGTATCTTGCAGACGGAATTTAAAAAATGCGATTGGCATGACGCACATTCTGAGGTCCAGACGCTCAAGACGCGGAGAGAATAATAGACCGAGATTCTGCAGAACTGAGACACACTCTGGCTTTTATTGTGCTCTGTCTGATTGATAAAAGCAAAGCCATGACTGCAGAATTACATAACTCTCTCTCTCTCTTTCTCTCTCTCTGTTTTTGTGTTTTATAAGCCATATTACCTCTAATAGAACGCCATGGCACTCTATTAGAGGTGGCGTTCTGCTAAGAATTAAAGACTCCATTAATACACAGTTTGTTAATGTACAGTGACCAAGCCACATGACATTCCATTCAGATTTTATGACTTGGTTATAGATGCACTTGTAGACATTATTATTATTATTATTATTATTATTATTTTAATTCATACTTCTGTGCCAGTACAGAAATCCCCGAAGGACACAGAATGTGAAAGTGAAGTTTATCATTTGTGAATATATGCGTGTGTAAGGGTGGCAGTCTATTGGTCTATTTTTTTTAACCCTTTCATTATGGTGGCGTTCTGATAAAGGTGGCGTTCTATTAGAGGTTTTACGGTATATGGAGTTGCTAACAAAGAAATCCATCAATGCTTAAATAAGCTAGAGTTGAAATGATCAGAAAAATTCGAAAAATCCTAATATGTCCTAATATATAGAAATTGGGAAAAAATTTGAGGAAAAAAAACCCTAACAAATTCCTATTGAGAAACACAAGCATCGTTTTATGAAAGCGAAATGACTCCCTCGACTTCCGTCTCGACGACGTTCCGCACAAACTTCAAAGCGGACGGTTCGACTAATTGATGGCATGTAATTAATTGGATTACAATTCCTAATTGGAGCGACGCAATTTGGGTTCCTAAACAGTGGCGTCAGTAAAGAGCGGATTGTGATAAGATTGGTCCTCCGCTCTCGTCTCTTTGTCTTCTCCGCTCTCTCTCAAAGTGAGTGGAGGAGCTGGAGGGCAGAGAAAGGAGATGGAAAACGAAGAAAACGAACAGACACAGAATGAGAGTTGATGTGCAATTTCACCATCTAATCCACAGACTCCATTCCTCAGCTATTCCTCTCTGCAGCGCTTTCAGAGTGTTATGTAACCGGCCCTGGGCATGGTAATTAGGAGGATTTAGGTATTAGCTCAGACCAAAGACAAGAGCAAGTGTGTGTGTGTGTGTGTGTGTGTGTTTTTTACACCGCTAACAAAGTTTTAGACCGATCTTGACCTGTGATTAGACATTTTTAAAAATCCATTGATGATGCTGCAAAAAAAACAATGCAGCTTGTTACGCCTCTAGTTGCACTGTTTATAAGATTTTGAAGAATTGAGTTAAAAGAGATTAATAAATATGATAAAAACACAATCCAAACAGTTTGTGTATAATTAATGACTGTGCTTTTTGGCGCTTCCTATTAGCAAAGTGACAGATTCATGTCTACTGTGCTTACACTTATTAGGGATAAGTGAGTACAATTGTCAATATGGCCACTAGAGGCCATATCAAAATTGTTCTCTACGTTTAACCATTCATTGACACACACCCAGTGAAGTAACACACACAAACATGTTGTAAAACCAGCCAAAGTGGGATTCAAACCTGCAACCTCATGGAAACAAGTCCAAACCCCAAACCACTGGAACACAGCAACCACTTATCAGGCCGCTTTGGTTCAATTGCTTGTTCACGTCAATGACAAATCTGTCAATCACATGCAGCCCCTCGGTACGTTTAAGCGGCTAAATGTGTAGAAGATTTCATCTTTTTCTGACACGCTTTTCTACTTCTGGAGCAAATCCCAGCAACTCTGGTACACACCTCGGTTTGGTGGCCAACCAATCACAAAGCAGGACTCCAGCAACGCACATTTACACCCTCACTATTGCCTCAACTCTCCAACTCTCCAGAAGTTTTCAGACTGTGGGAGAAAACCTGAGGTCCAGCTTGGGAGAACATGACATACGAAGAACTTCACAGAAAAGCCGGTCTTCACACATGAGTCTTCATGTTTCCATTTGAAGATGACACCAAGTATCAGAAAGGGCAAGAAAGGGAAATTAAGTGACGTGGATAGATGTCGAAACTGTTGGGCTGGTCTTAATTTAAAAAAGAAAAACAAGCTTGGTTCACAACAGAATGAATCCTGAAGCAAAAAAGAAAACCAAGAGCCACTCAACTACTCATGCTGGTGGCATTGTAAAGGTGTGGAGCAGTTATCTTGGCACACTTGGCCTGTAGTACCAAAAGAACACAGTTTATGTCAGTTCCATCCCTTTATGACTGCAGTGTGTACATATTCCGACGGCTACTTCAAGCAAGATTTGGACCAGTTCACAAAACCCAAACGATCAGGCTGGATTCTAGCTATGGTAGAGATCACTGTACTCAAATTGCCTCCTCAGTCCCCAGACATTAAATTTAATAGAGCTCTTTTGGGATGTGGTGTAATGGGAGATTTCAGATACCTACCCACAGGAGGGGGCATATAGTGTAGAGAGTGCATCATGGATTGGATGGCAACTGTGTATTCTCAGTGCCCTCTCCTGTGGAGCGTGAGCCAAGATGTCCCACTTGGTGAATTGATGATTCATGTCCCAACAGCCAGTGTAATCATTGAGGGATTATGTGGTCTTGTCTTTACTGCGCAATTGACATCCAATCTATAATGCACTGAATCTATACTGTATGGCCTCCTCTACCTTTGCCTACTCCAGCTGTGCCTTACTAGGTTACGCTTGCAAAAGCCTAGCCACCACGAATACATCCAAACATACACTCGATTCTGCAATAGGTGCAATTTTCTGCAAAAGGCACTCTACAAACCTCCAGCATATTCATGAGTCTACCATGCCACCGTGAACCCAAATCTCTGAGGTCAACAAGTTTCCAACCCCTTCTTGAATCTACTCCACAAAGATGAAGGGTGTACTACCAGGCAGCCAACGAAAAAGAGAAAGGTGCAGAAAAAGTTGACTGTAAAGTTTACAACTCTGTGGAATCTCCTCTTCTTTTCACAGCAGTCTGCAATGGTCTGAGGAGTGAGGAGGACAAATTGCTCAAGTTTAGGAATAGGGATGTTGTCGCATTCTTGTTTGATGCAAGTTTCTAGTTGCTCAACTGTCTTGGGCATTCCACTTTTCAATGCGTCAATTGATTTACATGGGTCACAGATCTAAACTGCAGTCTCACCATTGCAGTACATGGATCCTTCTTCTACTAAGCCATGGTGTTGTAATTGATGCAGCATGTGCTTGGAAAGAGACAACATCTGGACAGGAGAATTGGGAGAAACCTTTCAGCATTGGTGGTGCCTCTGCCCATGCATCATTAATATCCTATCATCAGATTGTTGATTACAGCTTGGATGTCCTTGTCCTGTTTGACATGGGCAGTTGTGGTCCAGTGGAAGAGAATTGGACTATCTGAGAGGTTGCTGGTTCAAATCCCCCTACGGCTGGAGTGTCCCTGGGCAAGACACGAACCCCAGAACTGCCTCGAGTTTGTTCAGATAGGTTAAATGCAGAGACAAATTTCCCCTTTGAGGGATTAACAAAGTTTCAATTTTCCCTAAAAGAACTTTCCTTTTAATTCCTCGGCCCACAGAACTCGTCAATATTTTTGTCTTGTCCCAGTCAAATTTTAGGCAACCTTGGCTTAAAGAAATTGCCGGCTCTTCTGGATCTTTGTGATGACGAGAGTCATCTCAGCAACAAGTTTGTTTTACATGTTCAATCTTTATTCATTTTTTTACCGTCAGTATTTAATTTGTCTGGTCACTGTTTTAGTTAAATGAAAAGGCAACCATTTGTTTAGTCATTTTATTAATAAGTTAATCCCTGTATACTCACCACTTTCTTTGTGTGTGTAGAAGAAAGGCGTGGCTTTTTTCAGCCATTTTAAAGGCTTGGGTTGAGGCCATTTTGAGTAGTGGGTGATGGTTGTTTTTCTGTCTTGTTTGATTGCATATGTATGTATTGTCACTTGATTTGGTTAAATTCCAATTTATTCATGATTTATTTAGATTTGGGTTTTTTGTCTTGTGCCACTGTTTAAGATTGATTTTGTAAGGTTTAGTTATTTCCTTTTCCCCCTCTGTAGCACATGGTTTTTCCCAATTTGTTTAGGCGGGAAAACTGGCCTACAAAAACCAGGCCATTTTGACTGTGAGGGGGTGGATGAGGTTGTTAGAGGTTGTTTCTATGAGTTCTGACGGTAGTACCAAGGACATGTACTGTGCGTGTTGACCTGTCTCTTGCGTTCA
Organism: Paedocypris micromegethes; assembly: GCA_028031935.1. Classification (NCBI taxonomy): domain Eukaryota; kingdom Metazoa; phylum Chordata; class Actinopteri; order Cypriniformes; genus Paedocypris; species Paedocypris micromegethes. The sequence continues at coordinate 14,672,022 of CM051493.1, forward strand.
GGAGTACAATTGAAGGTTTGAACGAAAAGCACTTTGACTGTCTGGTGACCGTTACTCCTGCTTGGAGGAGATTTCTTTTTGTTTTTCTTTTTGTAAGTCCTTGTCTTTTTTCTTAATAAACTTTTGTCACTGTAGATTGGCATCTGTGTGGCTCCTACCACTTCCCCTTGGCCCGACTCGGGGCACGATTACGACAATCTTACATAACATTTTGAAGGCTTCTTGATTTGACCTTTAGAGTTGTAGCTGGCATTGGCAAATGGCAAAGTGGACCTTGTTCACCGACAAGGCTTTCGGGGAGAATTCCTGTATGTGATCCTAAGACCGCAAAAATCAGCATGGTATTTCGTCCCTGAACCTTAGAGATTGATCCAGAGTCTCTGACTCATTTGGTGCAATTACACAAGGAAGACGTTTATAACTTCAAACTGTTTGTAATTTTTTTCTAAAAACACTCCTTTCTGATACTGCTCAACTATTTCTTGTGGCAGCTTTGGCGGAATGGGTGATCTTCAAGATTTGTCTTGACTTCAGAGAGACACGAGTGGCTCTTCTGTACCCACTCATCTTGCCAATTGACCTAATAAGTTGCAAATTGGTCCTCCAGCTCTTCCTTCTTTGTACCTTTTTCCTTGTAACTTTTCTGACTGATTGTTTCTCAAAATTTCTATGTGTTGCTCTCATGAAACAACCCGATATTTGCCGTGACAATTCAAAGCGTCTCACTTTCAACGTTTGGCATTGTCTGCAGCATACATTTAAGAGACTTGTTAACAATTACATTCATTTTTTTATTCATAATTTGTACGGTGTCGCAGCTTTATTGGAACTAAGTTGGCAGAATTGGTGGTAGTGGAAAAAAAACTGTATTCTTCTTTTATTGTTTTTATTGCCATGCTTAACTGCTGATCTCCAGGAGATCTCACGCATGCAAGTATAATGGATCAGCATGTATAAGTGCTCATAGACGCGTAATGGACACGTATTCGAAGCAAACTACTTTATACAGGAACTTCGGTGCAAATCTGTACCAAACGCATTCAGAGTTTCTGCTGTTTAACTTATTTCACAGTGCAATTTCTACAGGGATGGACTATTCGGGACAGGATGATGGCTTGACACATGGAACCATTTCCACCAATGACTTTGTAATGTTAGCATGCCAGAGGAGACTGGCTCCAGAGAGTTGGGTTCTCCCTAGGTTTATTACCTCTCCCCCAACCAGAGAAGTTTTGTTTTCCTAGCCACTGTCGCAATTGCAGCTTGCTCTATTGGTCATAGCCAGACTCTTAACTTTCTCAAGTCTTTCTTTTTTAATGACTCTGTTTTTCCTAATTCCGCTAAGGCTTCGTGTTTGGCATCAAATGTGTCTGTGACGTGAATGTTTGCAAAGTTATCCTGTTTTTGAATTCAAATAGGACAAATTGCCACCATAGGACAACATACGGCTACATTTTCACTTTACATTAATTCTTTATTCGGTATTACAAGACTGGATCATGTTAGTAAACATTGTGATATCATGAATAAAACCATGTTATTAGGGACATTTTGTTATCTTGGAAATATTTGTTGGTGTTGTTGTTGTTATTATTATTAACTTCTATTATAATGCATCTTAAATAATCATCAGGTGTGCACGTGACATGGCCAGACACACACACACACACACACACACACACACCACTGACCTGTTTAAAGCACAACCGCCTGAACCTCTTCAACAGCAGACACACACTTTTTCAGCATGACAGTCACTGAGCAATTGAGTTTGGAGCTCGACAGCGTTGCTATGGCAACAAATGCGGATGATTCATGGAGTGTGTCAGACTGAGAGCCAACATTTTATACCTATGTGTGTGTGTGTGTCACAGAATTGGAAAAGGCTCCAAGAGTTAAACAGAATGTCTAACTGTGTGTGTGTGTGTGTGTGTGTGTGTTCACGTTAATTTATTTATACAGCTTGCGTTTAGTACATGGCTGTGCATACAGTGTGAACACACTAAATTTACACGCGCTCCATAATGTAAGAAAGCAATAGATTTCAGCAAACGTTTAAATCAATGCCATTGGCTGAGAGGAACGGGCGGAGGTTCATGACAGGCTCAAGGACGCACTAATGGAAGTGTGATGGAAGACCTCCACATGTCTCTGCTTTATGGATCAGATCTAATCTGCACCACGGTGTAACCTCGGACCCCGAGTCCAGCTGCCGGTCACTAGAATATCATGTGTAAGCTTTATTTAAAAAAAAAAAAAAATTCATCAAGTCCATCCGTGATGCTTCAAATTCACGTGAAGGTCAAATGTGATGTTCTAATATCTCACACTCGCGCACACACACACACACACACACACACACACACACACACTCTGAGTTTAATCTGTGCAGCTCTGACGTGCTGATGAATAAACTATGAAGGGAGGAAACTGAACTGACTGCTACACGATTAGCGCGCCGGAGAGAGAAAGAGATGAAATATAAATGCCTGTGTGATTTCTGCTGCGATGAAAGGTTAGACTGCACGGAAAACATCTATTAGCGGCCTTGAATGCGATCCCGGTAAACACACAGCCGCGTGGCCTTTACGCTAACACACCCATGCATCGGGATCAACCACGGGAACGGAATAATACAGTAGCACCACTCAAAAGAATTTGTTTTGGGAATAGTAGTTTCGTAAAATGAAGAATTCGTAAAATGGGCCGCATTTTGCATGTATTTCCGATAATCCGTCCTGATTTAAAACAAAGGTTTTATAGTAAAGATAAAACATCGTACACTGCAAAAAATGAATTCTTGACAAGTAAAAAGATCTTGAAATTACACAATAACTCTTGTTAAGATAAATTAACTATCTTAAATAAAAGCAAAATATTAATTTGCTTGTCTCAAGAAAATAGGCCTTGTTTCAAGCGGCCTTACCAAGTAAAGTTTTCTTACCGCATTGGCAGATCATTTTACTTTTTACTCATTTTGTTTTTTATTTTCTTGTTTTTTCATGTGCATTTTTTGCAGTGTAATAACTGTGATCAAAAAATATGTTACTTCCTGAACATATGACCCTGAAACCACCAGTATGTTAGCCGAGGATCTCACTCGGGTTGTACTTATGTGCGTTAAACATAATGAAACGTTCCGAACGTCTTATCTCTGTGATGTTGCTCCTTAATGCGAAGGTTGGTTGGACTCGAACACTTTATTTCTTCGTCTCTATCAACTCGACCTGGATTGCTTTTCTCCACCACAGGTTGTGTCGCAGTTTTACAACTAAACAGCAAAGATTCGTCAACAAAAGTGACGTAAGCTCAATCCTGCGGTTAAGGAAGTAAAATGTAAGTTTTTGTTTACTTAAGTGTTTTATACGTCTGTACTACTGGACATGTCGCTATAATATGTGGCCTATCGTCTAGTGAAATTATTTTGTAAAAAGGGACAATATTTTCTTGAGAACTTCTTTCGTAAAAGGAAATTTTTGTTAACTGAGTCTTTCATAAGTAGAGGCACCACTGAATGCTGAATACACTATCGAAAGCTGAATGTTGAAGGAGAAGGTTTGACTCATTAATGCGGGAGAGCAAAGCGTGAGTGTGTGTGTGTGTCCTGCTCTGTGATTGGTCGGCCAGCAATTTAGGATGTGTACTGTGTAGTTCAGGTCCAGAGCTGCTGGGATAGGCTGCAGCTTCATGTTGCCCAGAAATGGAAAAGCGGATTGGGAATTTAATAAATGCACATTTAAACACACGTTTGCTAAATATAAAATCAATCCCACGTTTTATATAGTAAAAACCGCGAACTTTTAAATCTTTGATCCGACCTTACGCCAACATTGTAACCATTTTGGTCAATCTTGAGAAATTCCGGATTGAGACTTTTAACGTACAATAATTTTAATAATAAGTTTAACGTACAATAATTTTAATGTACAATAATCCTGAATTTTAATGTACAATAATTCTACCACAAAAATCGTTTAGACAAAAACCGAGTGAACGTTTCATCCCAGGTGTCCTAATGCATTCGCAACACGTTTGCTAAATATAAAATCAATCCCACGTTTTATATAATAAAAACCGTGAACTTTAAAATCTTTGATCCGACCTTACATTTTAACCATTTTGGTCAATCTTGAGAAATTCTGGATTAAGACGTGAATTTTAACGTACAATAATTTTAGGGTTACAATAATCTCAACCATGCACAGAAATCGTTTAGACGAAAACCTTCAATCTTGAGAAATTCCGGATTGAGACTTTTAACGTACAATAATTTGAATAATAAGTTTAACGTACAATAATTATTTTAACGTACAATAATCCTGAATTTGAATGTACAATAATTCAACCACAAAAATCGTTTAGACGAAATCCGAGTGAACGTTTCATCCCAGGTGTCTTCTCACCTCCGTAAGAACCTGGTGCAGCAGTCGCGCCCCGGTCTCCGAGACCTTCCACGGGTCGGTCTCCTCCACCAACATGGCGTCCAAAGTTCCCTTCTCCACAACCACTTCGAAGGTGCCGTCGGGAAACGCCAGTCGTCGGGCGTCCATGCACAGCCAGCTGAGATGAGCGCAGCTCCGGTGTCTCTGGGCCATGCGCTCCACACACACTCGTGAGTAGTCTACGTTAGTGATGGAGGTGTAGCCGGCCTGACACATGTCGGAGCTCAGAGCGCTGTTCCCACACCCTGAAATACACCAACGCGACAATAACCTTACGATTCTGAATGAAAAACCAGCAAATTAGGCACTGGACGAAAAGAAGCTACAAGTATCGTTTGGAACAATTCGCTTGGAAAAAAGGCAGATTTGTGACGTAAGCTCAATCCTGCGGTTAAGGAAGTAAGATCTCTGTAACCGTGTTACTTCTGTAAAAGAGTTTTTTTGTTTACTTAAGTGTTTTATACGTCTGTACTACTGAACATTTCACTCAAGAGATCTTCCTGCATAATAGTGGTAAGAAAAAAAAAACTTCTTGTCAAAATCTTGACATTCTTGTCGCTATAATATGTGGCCTATCGTATAGTGAAATTATTTTGTAAAAAGGGACAATATTTTCTTGAGGACTTCTTTTGTAAAAGGAGTTAGGCACTGGATGAAAAGAAGCTACAAGTATCGTTTGGAAAAATTCGCGTGGAAAAAAGGCAAATTTGTGGGTTTGATCCTCAGGGAAAATGTGGCGTGAAATTTAATGCAGTGCAAAAGAAAAACATCTAAGTTACTTGAAAAGTGTGTGATGCAGGCATTTTATGAAACGCCTGGTTTTTAGGCAAAGTGAGAAATTTCCGTGTCAATAGAAGAAAGGAAGAGTTTCATGGTCAAACGTGTTTTTCTTCCGTTCTCGATTTCAGGCGTTTCCGGACAATGAAAGAATTTGACGGGTTGTTACGTATTTCCTGGGGCGTCATTCTCGGACGTTGACGTACAAATCTCTTCTCCGTGACCCTTTATTAACGTTTACCTCACTGTCCTATCTCTAATTTTGGATTGTTTTGGACTGACTAAACTATCACACTTTGTTGGCTCGCCTTTCTGAACTTGTATTTCTTGGGGCGTCTTTGTAATCTTGGACGTTGATAAACTTCGTAAAAAATATTTTCCATGACCATTTATTAACATTTGCTGAAACATTTGCTAATTCTTGCTTCAGATTTTATTTTCTGAGCTCGTTACACACTTTGTCGGCTCACCTTTCTCGGACGTTGACGAACTTCGTAAAAAAACATTTTCCATGACCATTTATTAACATTTGCTGAAATTTGCAGACACATTTGCTAATTCTTGCTTCAGATTTTATTTTCTGAGCTCGTTACACACTTTGTCGGCTCACCTTTCAGGCATTGTATTTCTTTGGGCGTCATTGTAATCTTGGACGTTGACGAACTTCTACGTGCAAAACCATTTTCCGTGTCCCTTTTTTAATATTTGCTGAACATCGCAAATTCTTGCTTTGGATTTTATTTTTCTGAGCTCGTTTCACACTTTGTCGGCTCACCTTTCAGGCAATGTATAGAATGTCTAGGTAACGTGTGAAATCTGACCTTTTTTGATCATTTTATGCCTGAAACGTATTTTTTTTAACGTAAAATACTCTTGGCCCGTGAAAACATACGTGTTCACTTTAAGTTCGCGTTTATCTAGAATTGTAAAAACTACAGCATTCTTCCTACAAAGAAAATCTCAATTTAAAAAGCGTGTAACTTATTGCCTGAACCGTACGCGTATTCTAAAATCATCGTTCCAACGAAATGTGCGACAGTCACATGTTGTGACTTCCTGTTGTTGCAGGAGCGTTCTGAAGTCTCAACTCCTGAGGCGAGAGCTACTTTAATTATCGCCTCCTTCGTTAAGGCTAATTAAAGTGTGCTTAACAAGCAGCCGTACGGAGGGTGTTTAATCAAAGCCGTTATCGCTCTCTATCTCTCTTACTCTTTCTCTATCACTCACTCTTTTACTTACTCTCTCTCCCTCCATCACTCATTCACTCACTCACTCTTAATTACACTCTCTCTCTTCCTCCTCTATCCCTCTATTATTCACGCACTCTTAATCTCTCTCCTTTCTCTTTCTCTCTAAATTACACACTCTCTCTTTCTTTCACTCTCTCACTTACTCTCCCTCTCTCTACATCACTCACTCTCTCTCCCCCCTGTCTCTCCATCAGTTACTCTTTCTTTCTTTAACTTAATCTTTCTCCCCCTATTCTCAATCCATCTCTCTCACTCACTTACTCCCTCTATCTCACTAACTCTTACTTCCTCTCGCTCTCTGTCACTCACACCCTCTTTCAATCAAGCTACCTTCGGTCTATCTCACTCTCTTTCTTCATCCCTCTCTCGTTTACTCACTCTAAACTCTACTTTCTCTCTCACTCTCTCACGCTCACTCTCCCTCTATCAGCATCTCTCATTCACTCTCTCTCTCTCTCTCTCTCTCTCGTTTTTCTCAATCGATCGATCAATCAACCAACCAATCAATCAATCAATCAATCAATCAATCAATCAATCAATCAATCAATCAATCAATCAATCAATCAGCCAACTAATTAATCAATCAATCAATCTTTCTCTCTCTCTCTCACTCACTCACTTTTACTTCCTCTCGCTCTCTCCCTCTTTCACACACTCTGCCGTCTTGTCTCACTAAATTTCTCACTCTCTCTCTCTCTATACCTGTCTCACTCACTCACTCTTGTATCTCTCTCTCGACTTCAATCACCATTTCCTGCTTGGTCACTTTTCACCCACCACATTGGTGACAGAGAGTATCGCAGGAAACCCCCGGAGCGTTTGCATGCGCTGCATCTCGACACACCAGAAGGAATTTCCCGCAGGAATTTCATCGCAAACTCTATTTCAAGCCTTTAACTGCGCGTCGATGTCTCTCTTTTCCCAGGTCGCATGTCGGGAGTGTTTGCACACGTGCTGGGAAACAACAACAGTGTGACTCCCACAAGAACGACACGGAAAAGAAACGGACGAATGCGAAACGACAAACCGACATTCATGATCCTACAGCATCTGCAATTTCTTCTTTCTCTCTCTCACTCTCTTTCCACCCTCTCTCTTTTCTTTAGCTCTTCACTCTTCTTCTTCATCCATCTCGTTTTCTCTCTCTACTTCTACCCTTATTTTTCAAATCTCTCTCTCTACATCTACTCTTTTGTATCGCTCTTATATCGCATATCGCTCTCTTTCTCTCTTTTCTCTAGCTCTACCCATTTATTCCTCCATATTGCTCTCTCTTTCTATCTTTTCCTCAGCTCTAGCCCTTTCTTCCCACACGTCTTTCTCTTTCTCCTTCCTCTCTCTGTTCATCACCCTTTTCCCTCCATTTTGCTCACTCCCTTTCACTCGCTCTACCTCTTCTTCCATGTCTCTCATCCCTCCTTTCGCCATATCTCTTTCTCTCCCTTTTTCCAAATCACTTCCTCTACCCTTTTTCCTTCACTTCATATTTCTATTCCGTTTCTCTCCAATAATATCACTCTTTCTCTCTGTCTTTGTCTCTCTCTCTACCCTTCATCTCTCTCTCAACCACCTGGATTCCCCATTTTTCTCTGAATCTACTTTCTTCTTCCGTCTCTCTCCACCCCTCCTTTCTTCATTTCTTTTTCTCCCTCCCTCCGATTCACTCTCTATGCCGTTTATTCCTTCATATTTCTCCCTTTCTTTTTTCTGGCTCTACCCATTTCTTTATCTCTGTCTCTCTCTACCCCCTTTTCCCACAATTTTTCCTCACTCTTTCTCTCGATCTACCCCTTTCCATGTAACTCTTTCTGCCTTTTTTCTTTTCCCTTTCAACACCATTTCCCCCATTTCTCTCACTCTTTTCTCCTGTTCTACCCCTTTCCTCTTCCATCTCTCACCACCACACCTTCCTCCATTTTTTCTCTCCCATTCTCCAATTCACTCACTCTACCCTTTATTGCCTCAT
>CM051493.1:14681895-14703450 GCA_028031935.1 Paedocypris micromegethes
AATTTATAGTCAATACACACAAAGGTGTGCGTGTGTGTGTGTATGTGTGTGTGTGTGTGTGTGTGTGTGTGAGTAAATCAATGAAACATCCGTTTTATAACCACTATATCTGTGCAAACAACAGAAAGGAGATTTTCCAGATGGTTCCGTTTTACGTTACAATAATTTCAAGGACACACTTCGCCTTTTGCAATTTAAGGACTGCACTAAACGCCAAATTAAAACGCAAAATACGACATTGAGGCAAAAACAGAGGCGGATGCAGAGTTTAACCAACTTTCCCTTTTTTTATCCAATTTTTAGAGAATTATACAATAACAGCGACACATTCAGATCACACGCTAAACTAAATGTAATGAAGAACACCATCTATCTATCTATCTATCTATCTATCTATCTATCTATCTATCTATCTATCTATCTATTTGTCTATCTATTTGTCTGTCTGTCCATCCGTCCATCCATCCCTCCCGTTGTCTGTCTGTATGTCTATCTATCTATCTATTCACTCATCTATCTATCTATCCATCCATCCGTTCGTCCATCCATCCATCCATCCATCCATCCATCTATCTATTCACTCATCTATCTATCTATCTATCTATCTATCTATCTATCTATCCATCCATCCATCTGTCCGTCCATCCATGCGTCCGTCCGTCCATCTATCCATCCATCCATCTATCCATTCATCCATCCACCCCGTTGTCTGTCTGTCTCTCTCTCTATCTATATATCTACTCATCTATCTATCTATCTATCCATCCATCCATCGGCCGTTCATCCACCCATCCATGTCTGTATGTCTATCTGTCTATCTATCTATCTATCTATCTATCTATCGGTCTATCTATCGGTCTATCTATCTATCAGTGTTTGATTACAACTGTCTGTCTGGTAAAGCATCAGACACAGAGCATTAACCAGTAGAAGCAGTGATGTGGTGCTACACTGGGACACATTCACTGGGCCAGTACGTGCCACATCGCTCTGTGTTGCTACTGGGAACGCTACTTTCCACCGTCGCCTGCCGCTTCCTGGAACAACTGCAGAGCCTCCCACAGGGCTTTGTTTACCGCCTCCCAGTGCATGCTGGGAATAGCAGACGCAGAGAAAACACAGCCGTCATCAGCCGTAATTGGGTCACGCGAGCGCAAACACATCTGGTGTCGTGGATTTGACGTACGTGTCACCGTGACGACGCCGTTGTTCCATTTCTGGGTCACGGGGAGCGACAGCCAATCACGACGAAGGGTTGGTTGACCAATCACAGGGCAAGACACACACTTTTTTTTTTTTATCAGAATTACACACTTAAACGCAGGAATGTGTAATAGTTATTTATGTTTCACTCATTTCATGTCACTGTTTATTTTTTTCTTTATATTTCGATATTTATGCTAATATATGTTAAAGAGGGAAAAGACGGAGTCAGACCAAATTCAAATTTCTTGTTGTAATACGCAACTTGTCCAATTACGTTTCTGATTCTGATATATAATTAAATATTCTAAATGACAAATCGCACTAATTTGTTCAAATTATTAGAACACCCCATAAAAACAAACACTGAAACTAAAATCTGACCCAATTGTTTACATTGACATAAAATGCATTTATATGAAATAAATGGGAGAATATCTAAACGGCCATTTAAATATGTTTTTAACATGTGTGTATTACCCTATACACCCTTATTAAATATTTAAAATATTTAAAAATATTACATATGAAACGGTGATTTGGGTTTGGCGAAGGATTATTGACGGGCGCTGACTTTGGCAGGACGAGTGTGAAAGTGGCTGTCAGGGTTTCACTCGCCAATCGATGAGACAGAGGTCAGAGTCGCTGTGTCACTCTCTGTACCTTCTATTTTAAATGGCCGCTATTGAGCGAGACCATTAATGGGAATTAAAAGACTTCTTCACACCGGGTCCAATCAGATTCATCGCTGATTGGACGGTCTGTGATGGAGTCGTTATTAGGAGAGAGAGAGGCAAACAATTCAGATAAGAATCAGAAAACAATCAAACAAAATTTTTTACCCAACATTTCGGTGTCAGCCCTTGTATTATGTACCGTAATTGCGCAAATATAAGCACCCCCCTGATTTCTCAAAAATTAAATTATAATTATTATTTTTTGTAATTAGCGTTTCTGGTTCTGGTTCTCTTAATAATATATTTTTTTTCTTATCATTTTAATATCGTTTTACTTGAATAATAGATAAGTCGATTCTAGTGGTCAGGACTTCATTTCCCAGGATCCTTTGCTCTCCAGCTCAGGCCTGTTTCAAGCTCTCTGTTTATCTGACGCCGTATGAAGAGGCTCAGAGGTGTAGTTCCGATCGCTAGAATAGATTATCTTTTATTATTTTTAAGTAAAACAACATTGAAGTGATTTGAGTCACAAGTTAGGTTAGGTATTTTAAAGAGAAAATTAACATAATTTAGCAAGAAATTAATACAAAAAATTGCGGTGCGACTAACACTTAATAGTGGCTAAATAACACAGGAATAAATAAACTAACTAAAATAAATTAAGTAGAATAAATGGAGATTGCCTTTCTGCGAAAACCTGAAATCCGCACATATAAGGAGATAGAAATCATAGCACCCCCTACTGGGGATATACTCTATTAAATTTAGAATTTTTTTTTTTTTTTTTACATTACTCAAGTAAAATATTCAAGTAAAAGAGTCTCAAGTTAGGTTAAAATAAAAAAGCCACAATATTAGGTTTCTGAAAAGTCAGACAACAAGAAAGTAAGGAGATGCTTGCAGATTAATAGAATGTTTTTTTGTGGGAGTGGGTGCGTAAGTTTGCGGAAAAATTAATAAACTAATAAACAAAAATAAATAACCACAACTGTGTGTCAGCTTTTAAATTGGCCCAGGTGGAACAAAAAAAAACCGACCCTTGCTGACATTAGCACAAGCTAGCGGTGAAACGACTAAAACCCGTTCACCACTAATCCTTGTTACCCAAATGTGCCATAAGTCGGCTAAAGCCAACGCATTCATCCTACCATTCGTTTTGATTGTTATAAGGGCCACACCTGTAATAAGCAGAATGAATTAGCATTAAATACGCGCCGCTTGGGGAAATCTGAGGCGTTCAGTTCTCCGTTACGTAACCGTGACTTCCTGAATGATGAGATCACCGACACAAAGGTGATGCTCAGGTTTACCTTCATGAATAATAAATACAACACTGATCATTGGACATCATGGGAAGAACACGCAAAAACAACTCATCTGGGGGCGGGACTAACTTTAAATGAAAACACCTTAATACTATTAAAACATATATAAAAATTAACACAGCTTTTTTGTTTTCACATCCTAGTGAGATCTCAAACTGTACACAATCACAAAATAAGAATATTTAAATGTGAACCTTGCATGACTACATTTTGACTTTTGCAGTTTCATATAATGAAATATGAATATTCATATGGAAACGTGAATATTCAACGTTTAACAATTAAGTGTCATTTCGTGGATTTACTTGAGTGACGTGGCTTTTGTCAACAAATATTTTCTCGCAAAAAGAAACATCTTTCATGGACTTTCTCTGTTATTGTTACCTTAATTATAACTATAAATATAAAGGTGGTCGCAATTTAATTCCTCGAGCGCTGTTTGATATTTCTATATATACATTTTATATACATTTGATATTTCGCAGTGGTGAACTGTGTTCAAGTTTTAGCTGTGTTTCTCGGAGACAGTTGTGTAAAATGCTTATGCTTGCAGGCTTTCAAAGAAAAGGTGTTTGCTGCAGAGATAACTTCAGGTGAATTCCTGATTAGACTTGTGATAAGCTGCTCCCGCGCGCACACACACACACACACACACACACACGGTTTAGCCGAAGGGAAAGTAAGCAATCCGCTAACAGCATGAGTGAATGGGAGCAGGACAGAGATTATTCCACAATCTGGACATGGAAAGATCCGGACAAACACAAAATATTGCGCACAAACTTGCGTGAATTTTTGCGCTTTTTCCAATAATGGCACAAGTTCGCAGGTTCGCAGCTACTGGCTCCGCCTGATTCGCCGTAAACGTGGCAAAATGGATAAACATGGCAGGCAAAAGTACATACACTTTCTTGGTCTTATGCGCATTATTTCAATTTAGTAAAAGACAAGGACAAGAATATTGAGGCGAAATGCAACCTGTGTGTAAACGAGTTATCGATATAAAAAATTAGCACTAGCGATAAAAAAAAAAAAAACAATTTGAACAGTGCCATCCATAGGTTACATAGCATCGCATGCTACTGTATGTAAAATTAAATACAATTAAAAGGCACGTTTGTTGCTTTAGGATGTTCATTTCTACGTCTGTGGTTTTCGCGAAATTTTGGCAAACAATTTTTGCGAAAAAATAATTTCCGGGCGAAATGAAAACTTAAAAGTAATACAGAAGAAGTGTCACATATTACAATTATGAGACAGAAATATTGTAATGTAAAAAACAGTAACAAGCAATGTGTAATTGTTACAATGTAATTATTATAGTCGCTCAACTTGGTTCGATCTGATTGGCTCAAACTGACTGGCCAGATCTGATTGGCTCAAAGCCTTAACGAGAATTGTAAATACAATATTGTGAATGGACAAAAAAAAAAAAAAAATGAAATGACTACTTCATCAGTTTTGAAATAATGTGTAATATTATTTCATCAGGCTTTTTGCTCGTGAAACAGCCACGAAAAAGCGCACGTTAATTCACCTATCACGAGTGCTGTCAGTATTTCCCATGAGGCCTTGCTCAGAGTAAGTGCTTTGCGGTTAGTGGGGCTGAATGTGCCGGGGGGCTGCTCTCAGAATCCTCTCCGCTTCGACAAAGGCTTATGTAACATCAAACGCTATCTTTGCTGGCCAAACCATTGATTCCAGCTCATTGGTTGATCCCACTGCTGCTAAAAACCAGACATTCTGCGGAGAAGTGCTTTTCGAACTTGACGTAGTTTGAACAAAAATATACCATCCACCATCCATTCTTCTATTTCTGGGTGACGGGGAGCCAATCGCAGCAACTTCGGCTGGCCAGCCAATCACAGTGCGCGAATGTATTGCATAATACTAGTCCCCAGATATATTGAGTGCGGCACTTTCAAGATATTAAAAATAAATAAATATCAACGTTGAACTTTAAAATATTATATTATAATACAAACAGTATTTGAACAATATGAACTTTATTTTATTTTCTGAAAATCTTTCGTTTCATTTGTCGGCTACGAGAGGACCTGTAATTTCATTGGTCCGCTGTGAATTGTTTTGCTATTTCAGTGGTCCACTTGGAGAAGTCCTGTAATTTCATTGGTTTACTCTGAGATGTCCTGCAATCCCATTGGTCTGCTGTGAAATGTTTTTGTTTTATTTCACTGGTGCACACTGAGATGTTCTGTAACTTCATTGGCTTGTTGTGAAATTGCTATTTAATTTGGATCCATTCTGAGATCTGTAATGTCATTGGTCTGCTGTGAAATGATTTGTTATTTCATTGGTCAGCTGTGAAATGTTTATCTTTTTTATTGGTCCACTCTGAGACGTCCTGTAATTTCATTGGTCAGCTGTGAAATGTTTATCTTTTTTATTGGTCCACTCTGAGACGTCCTGTAATTTCATTGTTTGGTTGTTAAATGTTTAGCTATTTTATTGGTCCACTTTGAGACGTCCTGTAATTTCATTGGTCGGCTGTGAGATGTCAATGTAATTTTGTGCTGAAACTAAAAGTATGTAAGATAAGATAAGATAGACTATATTAATCCCACTAGGGGAAATTTTTGTGTTCTACAGCAGCAAAAAAACAGAAAGAAAGAAGTTTTTGACAGAAAAGAATAAATACAAATTAAATGACAACAGTGAAGGCAAAAATGCAAATAGCAAAGAGAACAATAGAAAGAAAAAACAATAAATAGGTTTTGCAAAAATACAACTGTGCAAAAACAATGGTGCAATTGTGACGAGACAAAAATATAATGTGCAATTTTAAATTTATTCTTTTACATTGGGGAAATTGCAGACAATACATTTTTCGTTGTCAAAATTTTTCGTGTCTACGTATTATTTAGTATTTTATAACTACATTTTTCTTTTACTTTTAGGGCTTTTGCAGACAATTTGTCGGCATATTTACGGTACTTATTTTCTAATGAGATTGACCTTTATTTCTATTTTAGAGACCCAGAAATAGACAATTTAGTGTATATATAGCACCTATATTTTCGTTGACTAAATCTATACTGTAAATCTATATTTCTATATTATAATTGAGATGACTAAATTGGGACTAAAAGAAAACTGAGTTTTGTTGAAAAGACCATGACTAAAACTAAATTCAAAATCTTTGTCAAAATTACCACTGGATTGTACGTCGTACAGCGTTGAAATACCACACAATCCTTCCGTGGTGGTGAGCACAATCTTCTCCACTCTTGTTCAGTGGAGGTCAAAACCAGTGACCGGCGGGAAATCTGAGGTGTCAGCAGAATTACTGGGAGACTCAGCGGGCCGTCATGAATATCCAGCTTTTCGTTTAACCCTCGCTCGCTCGCTCTCCACAGAAGAGCTCGGACGGATCCATTACCTGAGGGAGGTCAACGGCGCACTAGACGCGCAACGCTTCACAGCGCTGTTGAAGATAATTGACCGCCATCACGCTAAACCAACACCGCTCGATTGTCGACTCTGCGCCGACAATAGCGCCGCGTCAAAAAGAGGCTCCAAAAGTCAAGCGTTTATAGTAAATGTCAAGTTAAGTAACCATTTTACAAGTGTAACGCGTCACTATTGCTATTCAAGCTTTAGCATAATTACACACACACACACTGGATATTTTTTTAGAGCCTTATTACTTTTACATTCAAGCATTAGCATAATTACACACACACACACACACACACACACACACGTTGGATATTTGTTTCGAGCCTTATTACTTTTACATTGTACACTTTGTTGTATACTTTCTTGTATTTTTATCTTTTATATTTTCGATCATATTTTATCTTTTATATTTTATTCATACACATATCTTGTATATTTCTCCTGTATTTTTGTATTTTTCTCCCTTATTGTATTTTTTTTTTTGTATTTTATTCATATTTTATCTTGTATATTTCTCCTGTATTTTGTATTTTTATTGTTTGGATTTTATTCATATTTTATCTCTTTTTTAATGTATTTTATTGCTTTTATCCCTTATCTTATTGTTTTGTACTGTGTTTTGAATTGCATGCTATTTAAAGCTTTTTTGCTAGCCTACTCTTAAAATTTGTACATTTTAATTTTAATTGTTATTAGAGCGACTGTAATATGTGTTTGACTGGTCAGACACCACTAGCCTTCTTGAATGGCTCCGTTAACGATAATAAAATGAGCTTTAATTCCGACATACATAAACACGGCGTGTTTCATAAAGTGTAAACCAAGAGTGGAATAGGAATAAAATTTCCCGGAAAAAAATATGATATGAATCAGAAAAATTACTGTAAAAGTTGGAATCTCCAAAACATCAATCTGGACTTTTTGAATGGTTCCGTTAACGATAATGACCAGCTTTAATTCCGACATACATAAACACGCCGTGTTTCATAAAGTGTAAACCGAGAGTAAAATTTCCTGAAAAAAAAAAACGTTCTCAATGCGATACAAATCGAAATAATTGCGCAAAGTGGAAACCCCAAAACATCGATCAGCAGCTGGGATGGAGGGATGGACACGGCCGATGCGAGCGTTGCTTAGAAACAGATGGTTTTGTGGCCGAGCCGCTGGACAAAGACGCATTCGCATGCAGATAGAGGTGTCCGCCAACACACAGGCCGGCAAATTAGGGACGGGAGCCGCCGCATTGCTAATCGACTGCTGTCGCGGCACAAGGGCGTCGCAAAGACAAACACAAAGTGGATTCCGGCAGAAGAGATGCAATCCGAGGCTGAGGTGCATCCTGATGGCCGTTACGCAACAGCCACGGGGCTCCGCCTC
Organism: Paedocypris micromegethes; assembly: GCA_028031935.1. NCBI lineage: Eukaryota > Metazoa > Chordata > Actinopteri > Cypriniformes > Paedocypris > Paedocypris micromegethes. The sequence goes on from CM051493.1 coordinate 14,689,898, forward strand.
TTCCTCCTTCAAACCGGATCACAGATGGATCCGCAGACAGTGGGATTATTGGGAACGCAAGAGAGTGCCACGTTACACGGACACACGTGATTGGGGGGATTCTAACAAACACACAGCCAGTATAGAACAAGTGTGAAATTGTCGGAATTTACATTTCCGGAGTTTAAATTTCCGGAATTTAAATTTCCGGAATTTAAAGAAGTGAAATTGGAAGAAATTCCGAAGGACGAGTTACATGTAAACTGTTTTTCCCACACTTAGGACTCGGAAAACAAAACTGTGAGGGGAAAAATACAAACACAGACCGATTTTAAAATGTGTTTGTCCGATTTGTGGGAGGAGCCACTAGGAATGAAAGCCAACCAGCACGCAGAACAGTCAACACACGGCAATACTGTAGTTACGCGAATATGCGCGTCACAAAATAATAAAAACTCCAAAAGAATGTTTTTTTTACATCTCTGGTTCAATTACATTAATTCTCTCTTAAAAATATTTTTTCCACAGACCTAACTTGTGACCTGTATCATTTTGACATTGTTTTATTTGAATAATAGATGTTAAAAAAGTAGATTCTAGTGATTGGAACTCCAACTTAAATGTATTTTTTCTCAGCTATCGACTCCGTGTCTGTGTTTTTCGTTTTTGACTGTTTTCCGACACTTTTGGACATTGTTTCCAGCCGTTAGCCATTAGCGCTAATTTACCAGATGCTCCAAAAATAATAATTTTTTGCTCTGATACGTTATTTAGCCCCTGCTAAGTGTTGTTGTGTGACTAATGTTTCTTTATTTCTCATATTGAGCTAAAAAAAAACAAGAAAAAAAAAGTAAATAAAAGTAGTGATGGCTCCTCACTCGAAATGTGGAAAAATTAGCTTATATTTACGTGCCCATTTGAAATCGCCGATTATAAGCACCGCCCACGTTTTTGAGCCGTTCAAATTGAAAAAAAAAAAAAAAACGGTGCTTATTGTCACGCAAATATTTCGTCCAGACGTCTTTAAAAAAAAAAAACACGGTCCAAACTCTTGCGTAATTCTGGCGAGTGCAGATTTTGAATCACGCTCGACAGGAACAAAGCGTGTTGACGGAAACGTTTTCACGCGGCGGTTGAACAAGTGTGGACTGTCCCGTCGCTTGAGCACTTCCTGTGGACACTGGCCATCTGTGCCCACCCCCTTTGCCGTATTCAGGTTGATAGTTAATGTTCTCTGCATTTATTGTCCTGACGCCTTTGTATGCCAAATAACCTGGGATGTTAGTACAATGGTCTGATATTGTAAATTGATTATCGTATTAATTGATAATAATGATCACGTGTCAGTTTCTTATAAATCTCGCTTTACAGTAATCATTTCCAAAGCGGTCTGAGTGAGGGAGAGAACAGAGGGATGGATGGATGGATAAGGGGGTGAGTAAATGAGTGAGTTAGTGAGTGAATAGATGGAAGGATGCATAAGTGATCTGTTCATCATGATCATCAAGAAATTTGTGAGTAATTGCAGGAGTGAGTGAATGAAAGTGTGAATGAATTCACAGTTTTTTCAGTGAGCAAATAAAGTATTTGTGAATGAATAGACATTGTTTCAATGGAAAGGTATGGATAGATGTATGAATGCAGAAAAAAACGACAAGTGGATACTCGGGGTGAATGAGTGAATGACTGTGAAAGGCAGTGGGTGGATGGATGAATGAAAAAATAAAGTGAATGTGAAAAGTCATGACGGATATGGATGATGGATAAATATGAATGAATTAATTAATGGATGGATGGATGCAGGAAGAAACAAATGAATTGTTGAATTGAAAAATAAGTGAATAATTGAACGCTGAAGTGAGTAATTGAGTGAACATGGATGGATGGATGAATTCATGAATGGATGGATGGATGAATGATGGAAAAACGAATCACTAAATAGTTTAGGATTAGGAAATAGTGATGCATTGATATATGAAAAGACGGGTGGATGAGAATGAAAATGATGAATGAAAAAGTGGAAAGACACAAAACGTGGATGGATGGATGGAGGAGGAAACAAATGAATTGATACGTGGTGTAAATAAAGAGTGAATAAGTGAATGCTGAAGTGAGTAATTGAGTGAATATTAGGGATGCACCGAAATGAAAATTCTTGGCCGAAACCGAAAACCGAAAAAGAGGAAAGCCTGGCCGAAAACCGAAACACCGAAACAATTGCATTTATTGCTATAATGGTGTACTAAATTTACTAAAACAAAGGCCTTGCAATTGCATAAATTAAAAATGAAGTTTCAAAGAATAAATGAAATAAAATGTGTTACAAATATGCAAATATTTATGAAGCATATTACACTCAAGAGTATAAAATATAATTCAAACTAAAATGTTTAACTTGACCTACTGGCCTGCTGAAATGTTGTAAAATTAAATGTTCTTCCATTAAAAATTGCATTTAAGTTTAAAGTGCATTCAGAACAAGTGCAAAGGACACAACATTTTCTATGCAGGTCTTAATAATAGTATAAATATTTTAATGTTGAGCTTGTCATCTGACTGATATTTGAGAAAGATTTGAGACTGTATTTAAATAAGGCCAATTAAATCGTTTAAAAAGAATGCATGATTATAACTTTATTAACGCAGGGTTTAAACTTTGAAAAGTAGCAAACACGGAAGTACGAAAGTTTAAGGCAATATTTGCTCCGCCCACTTCCGGCGCCTCAGACTGTCATTCTGCGGTTCTGCAGTTGTTGGCTTCTCCAGAGGATTTCAAACATATTTCTACAGATCGTACGCTGACAGACTCTAAGGGCGGACTTTTCATAATTTTTACCGTGGTATTTACCGCCACTTTGGGCGCTTTAGAGCTGCGCTAAAGGATTAGCATCCGCGACAGATGCATCCGATGAGCTGATCTCTTTAGTTTGCTGCTCAAACGGAGTAAGAAGAGAGAGAACGTTCTCTATTAAGAGCCACTAGTGTGACGTGACTGTCGCAGGGAGTTCGTGATCTGCTCCGCTATATGCCGCCGCTCTTACGGTCTCTGCTTACGTCATCAACTTTCGGCCGTGTTGTTTCGGTGAAAAAACTGTTTCGGCCGAAAACCAAAAGTACACTTTTTGGCCATTTTCGGCCGAAAATTTTCGGTGGCCGAAAATTCGGTACATCCCTAGTGAATATGGATGGATGGATGGATTAATGAATGGATGGATGGATGGATGGATGGAAGAATTAATTAATGGATGGATGAATGAATGATGGAAAAATCACTAAACAGTTTAGCATTAGGAAATAGTGATGCACTGATGTATGAAAAGACGGTTGGATGAGAATGAAACAGATGAATGAAAAAGCGGAGAGACACAAAACGGTTGATGATGAATGAGCAGAAAGAAGCGTGTGAATGAACGAGTGACTGGGAGCTTATGTGGGCGGGGCCTATCATAGGTCTGGGTCAATGTGATTGGCAGGCAGATGGAACAGTGTAAGGAGACAGACGTTTCCACAGGGAAGCGGGTTGCTATAGTAACACGTGCAGTGGAACACGTGCTGACAAAACTCAGCATCAGCACCACGCAGGACCAGCGCGCACAGACGCATCCAGATTCCCCGAAAGCCGCGAGAGATTGACGCGTGACGCACCAGATTAGCCGCGGACACGACGCCAAGCCGCGGCATCCAGAACCTTCCGCAAATCACACGCAGACACACAGCTCTCCTCCATCTGCATCCACTGCCCCATATACTGCGCGAGAGCCCATCCATCAGCCGGACCCTGTTGCCCGGGTAACCCAGTTAATATTCCAGACACGAGCTAAACAACAAGGTGGTGGTGGTGGGAGGGGGTGATAGGGAGCTGGAGAGAGAGAGAGAGAGAGAGAGAGAGAGAGAGAGAGAGCGAGTCAGAGAAAAACAGAAAGAAAAAGAGAGATAGCCTGAAAAAGAGAGACATAGATAGAATGAGAGAGAGAGAATGACAGAGATAGAAAGAGGAACAGAATGATAAAGTGTGAGATACAGCAAAAGAGATAAAGAGAGAGAGAGAGAGAAAGAAAGAAAGAAAGAAAGAAAGAAAGAAAGAAAGAAAGAAAGAAAGAAAGAAAGGGGGTGTGCCAGAGATGCAGAGAGAGAGTCTGAGAGAAACAGAAAGAAAAATAGAGATAGCCTGAAAAAGAGAGACATAGAAAGATAGAATGAGAGAGAGAATGACAGAGATAGAAAGAGGAACAGAATGATAAAGTGAGAGATACAGCAAAAGAGATAGAGACCAGGAGAGAGAGAGAGAGAGAGAGAGAGAGAGAGAGAGAGAGAGAGAGAGAGAGAGAGAGAGAGGAAAGATAAGACAGACAGACAGACAAAAAAGAAAGAAAGAAAGAGGCAAAGGGCAAAGAGAAAGAGGGTGTGAGAGAGTCTGAGAGGAACAGCAAGAGAGATATCCTGAAAAAGAGAAAGACAGAAAGATTGAAATAGAGAGAGAGTTAAAATAAATAAAGAAAGAAAGAGACAAGAGGGGGTGTGAGAGATTGAGAGTCAGAGAGAAACAGAAAAAGAGGGATTTCCTGAGAGAGATACAAAGATAGAAAGAAAAAAAATGAAAGATAGAGAGGGGGGGGGGCAGAGATGCAGAGAGAAAGAAACAGAAAGAAAAAGAGAGAAGCAGTATAAGAGAGAGAACGAGAGAGAGAGGGAGAGAGAGAGAGAGAGAGAGAAAAAGAGAGAGAGGAATCCTCCCTGAGCTGTAAACAGAAGGACCAGCACACAAAGGGAAAGACGATCTTCCTCTTCCTCCTCCTCCTCCTCCTCTTCCTCACGGTGAAACCTGCTCAAGCCCCAAACCGTCGCATTTCCCAAGCAACACTTTCATCGATTTCCACTTGAGGCGGAGACGCGTCACACGTCCCGTTATTGATCCCTCCATCACAGAAAACACACCAAAGCGCCTCGTTGTGATGTACTGTACACACACACACACACACACACACACACAGACACTTTTATTAAGTGAATATTCAACACGTCGCCCCATTCAATTCCTCCAGCATTCATTCACAAACTGCAGAGTGGGGGAGGGGCGGGGCAAACCCCTCATGACTGCAGCATTGACTCCCCTCGGCCAATCAGGCGGCGGCGGATGAAAAACAGGGCGGGTGGGGCCGAGGAGCCACCGCATACCACCGCAGCCCTCCCCTCCCCCCTCGATCGCCCATTCATCCGCCGTTGTTTTCATTCAACCCTTCACTCGTTCATCCATTCATAAAGCCGCGCGGCGCATCCCAGGCGCGGAATGGCGGGGAAATAAACTCGTCGATTCATTCACGGGGGGTTTGCGAGAAATTCTGAACGGGTTTTTTAAATTCCGACCTTTCATGGGGGGCGTGTCCTGCCAGGTTTGCTGTAATTGGCTGCAGCTCCCCGTGACCCAGAAATGGAGAGTCACAGACGGTTAAAAACGGACGGAATGTTTGGTTGTAAAAAAAAGCTATTAAACAAAATCAAGATAGAATGAAACAAAACGATTCGCCAAAATCGTCCAATCCGAGGCAACTGTACTAACGATAAAAATAAAACTCATAAACGCAGATAACGGTAATGGGCCACTATTCAAATTCAAATTTTATTTGTCACATACACAATTATTTTGCAACAATGTAAAGTAAAACGCATTTTGCAATTCGTCTGGCATATAAACATAGTGGGGGGGGGCAGTACAAAACAATAAAAATACAATAAAAATAACGATAAAATAAAATATGAACAAAATATAAAAAACAAAAATACAATAAGGGGAAAAAAAACAAAAATACAAGTTAAATACACAATTATCACTATCCGATGACGACATCACACACTTGTGCGAACCGGGTCCTCGCGAATAAATGCGAGTGAAATGTGGGTCGTGTGATGGTAAAGGTCCAGATGTTTGCGCCGTAATCCGCGAGGTTTATTCGAATAAGCCGTTTTTGGAGCTTGGTTACCATTAATCTAGCGAGAGCCAGCGCGGGAACATTACATGCCACTAATCCAATTGTCCTTACATGTCCAAAGGAAAAATCATGATGGGATTCACCCGGCCACGGCGGAATGTCCCGGAATATTCCGGAATATTTTAAGGCGACAAATACGGCGATGAAAGTACGTGGGAATTTTTTTCCCCTCATCGCTGGATTCAGTTTTCCATGAAATTAATGTTATTTTTAGACTATGCAGCATATTATTGGCATATATACAAATATAGTGCTATTATAATTGTATATATATATATATATATATATATATATATATATATATATATATATATGATCGCTTATAGATTAGAAAGGGTTGAGAAAGAAAGAAGGAAATAAGGTGAGAGTCATGCAGAGAGAGAGAGAGAGAGTCAGTCAGTCAGAGAGAAACAAAGAAAAAGAGAGAGATATACTGAAAAGAGACGGAAAGAAAGTGAGAGAGAAAGAGAGCGAGAGAGACAGAGAAAGAAAGAGGCAAAGAGAAAGGAGAGAGAGAGAGAAAGAGAGAAAGAGAGAACAAAGGACAGAGGAAAGATAGAAAGAAAGAAAGAAAGAAAGAGGCAGAGAGAGGAAAGGATGCAGAAAAAGAAAAACAGAAAGAAAAAGAGAGAGAGAGATAGAGTGTGAAAGAGAGACAGTGAGAGAGAGAGTGAGAGAGAGACAGTGAGAAAGAAAGAGAGAGAGAGAGCGAAAGAGAGAGAGATAGAAAGAGAGAGAGAAAGGAAAGAACAAAGAACGAAAGAAAGAAAGAAAGAAAGAAAGAAAGAAAGAAAGAAAGAAAGAAAGAAAGAAAGAAAGAGAGAGATATCCTGAAAAAGAGAGAGACAGGAAGATAGAAAGAGTGAGAAAGAAAGAAAGAACAGACGGAAAAGAAAAGAAAGAGAGACGGAAAGAAAGTGAGAGAGAAAGAGAGCGAGAGAGACAGAGAAAGAAAGAGGCAAAGAGAAAGGGGAGAGAGAGAGAGAGAACAAAGGAGAGAGAAAAGATAGAAAGAAAGAAAGAAAGAAAGAAAGAAAGAAAGAAAGAAAGAAAGAAAGAAAGAAAGAAAGAAAGAAAGAAAGAAAGAAAGAAAGAGAGAAATATCCTGAAAAAGAGAGAGACAGGAAGATAGAAAGAGTGAGAAAGAAAGAAAGAACAAGGCAGAGAGCGGAATGGATGCAGAGAGAGAGAAACAGAAATAAAGAAAAAGAGAGAGAGAGAGAGAGAGAGAGAGAGAGAGATGCAGTATATTACTGTCACACACACAAACATAGTGTTGCTACTACAATCGTACGTATACATTATTTCTTAATACGTGTACAGATCAGAACATACACGACCCCAGCCGGAGGTGAAAGGACACGTACGGGTTCTTACGTAACGTGTCAAAGGTCACGGGTGAAGGTCGGATGCGGCAGTGGCGCCGGACGCGGAGAGGAACCTGCAGAAGTTACGTGGGAAAGCGATAGAGCGATCAAAACAATGTGGCGCACACAATGTACCGTGATCCGGCCAGTGTGAGAGTGTGAAATGCGGCGGCTTGATTGGTAATTGGACTGAGATATCGGAGAAAAAGCCCCTGGAGGTGGAAGAGCGTGTGTCGCCGCTTTGAAGACGAGCTCAGAAGGTACATCAGAGGAGCGCACTCCTCTCCCAGACATCACCAGCGGAATACAGAGCACCTGCCTGCCTCAGCACACCGACACCGCGGCTCCGCACTGCCCCCTGCTGCTCAGTGAGAGAGAGACTGAGAGAGAGAGAGAGACAGAAAGACTGAGAGAGAGTGAGAGAGAGAGAGAGAGACTGAGAGAGAGAGAGTGAGAGAGAGAGAGTGAGAAAGAAAGAAAGAAAGAAAGAAAAGAAAGAAAGAAAGAAAGAAAGAAAGAAAGAAAGAAAGAAAGACAGAAAAAAAGGAGGGGTGTGGATGCCCAGAGAGAAACATAACTAAAAAGAGAGAGGGAGAGAGAAGAGAGAGAGCGAGAGAAAGTGTGTGTGAGAGAGAGAGAGAGAGAGAGAGAGAGAGAGAGAGAGAGATCCTCTTCCTCACTGTGAAACCTGCTCAATCCCCAAACGCCTGGGTTGATGTAACTAAGCAGCGCCCCCACAGGCCACCCGACCCTTGAAATACGGAAACGTCCAGTATTTCAGATTGTAATTGCGCGCGCATCGAGTTTTGAATCAGTACGGGACGGGTTTTGTCTTGTATTTTCATCGTCTCATGTAAATCATCCCTCACGCATTTTATGAAGATGCTTCTTTTCTACTTTTGATTGGGTAAATCGCTTCTTTATATGGGATTAAGTTAGATTTGTGCGGACATGGTAATGACAGTGACATCATCAAATTAAGGTAATTAATTAATTAATTGCTAAATAACGGTCAAAATTACTAGATAGTATGTCAAAATCAAGCTGCAGGAATTGTTTGTAATTTACCGTTGTCTAGTAGTTAAAAAAATATATGTGTTTTTAATAATAATAATTTATTAATAATAATTGTATTTAAAATAATAATAAATAATGCATTCAATAATAATTGAGTAAAACCAATAACTGAAATCGCAGGTAAATGAAAATATAAACAAAAACCAAACGAATTTGTAATTTGTAAAACTTCTGTAAATTCAATGTAAGTGGATAACCATTCAAATGTAATACAGTATTATGATTTGACAGACACATAATAGTTAATGTATTACTTGAAAGATTAATATATGCAATGCATTAATATATATACAACATAATGCCCATGTGTAAAGGAAATTAAACTAGTAAATTGCAACTTCCTATATTTATTAAAATTAGAAATAGGCAATATAAAAACCTTGCTAGCAAATGATTGTAGCTTATTTATGTATGTATGTGCGGTTATCATGTTTGGATAGTTTTTACTGAAACAATGTACACATATTTTAGTTAGCCAAGAAAATACGTTGTCACGCCCACCAAAATCGCCCCGCCCCCTGAAGTATGCGTCCCCACCCCCATTTCAGATTTTTCTCTAAGGTTTTCCAAAGACAGCGATGTCGTTTACTCACCCAGTACTAGAATGTTCTCTTCTGCTTTCACGTGCTTTATCAGCAAATGCTCGATTTTGGAGAAATCGCCGAACCACTCGTATCTCTCCTCGCTGCGGTAGCGCTCGTCCCAGTAATCCACGTCTTTGTATCTGACGTTCGAGTTCGGCAAAGACAACATATTTCAACCGAGTTATTTTATTTATATGTGGAAAATCCGTTATTATGAAGCTTTAAACGGTGGATTAATCGGCGGTTAAGTTCAAATACTGTTGATGGTGGTTGGCAAAATGTAAACCAGACACTTGGTATTTTTCGAAAACCCGTCAGAGGATTTCTCACGTAATAAACATACAATTAAAAATAAAAGTACGTGTTTCTGCGCACGACGTCTGACAATTTTACACACGTGTGGCTTTTTTCACTCTACGCGTATTATCAACAGGAAACCGAGAAGACGCAACATTTCAAAATGAAAGTCTCCGGAAGAAAGCGATCGGGTTTTAAAGTGTAATTTAAATTCATCGCTTGCTAGTTAACCGTTAAGACGATTGTTTTTCAATCGCTATATGCAAATCTTCTGTCTTATTCTATCTGCTCGCTCACGATTAATCCTAGGAAAGTGTGAAACGCTGACCGAAACTCAAAATAAAAACAAATTAAAACATAATTAGAATTTAAATTAAATACATTTACGTGAGCGTATATTTATCCACCTTTTTCGGTGAATTTGAGGCTACGTTATGCAGAATGTTTACCTGTATATTAAAAGCATTCCACCGTGTAGAAATATAATTACAAAAATGTAAAACTATAAAATTTAATTCGAAATTTTACTATCTGTTTGTAACAAAACACACATATTTTTACATGCTTAGTATATTTTTTATAATTGTAAAATTAGTATTTACCCTATTTAGACTCGCGCTCGATTTGTGGGCGGGGAGATGACGCACTTCCTTTGGCGCGCTGCGTTAAATTCAAAGCTGTGGAGCCGTTCAGTGGGAGAAAGTTGCTGCGTAACAACACAACACCTGGATATACACAAGGTTGGTTTCTGGAAATGTAAAGTTGTTTCATGTTTGAATGTTATGTCGTGTTTTTTTTTTATTGTGTTTTTCCAATTTCTGTTTAGAACCGCCTTTTATAACCAGTCGTCTAGTTTTGTCGACGTAGCTTTAGCACTTACCATTACAATAAACATAGCTTAAGATCTCGCGTGGTAGCAAATTCATTGTTTTTGTGACTGTACAATTTACACGAAAGACGTTAAATGTGTGATATGCACGTAACTAAATAAAAATAGTTTCGGTTGTTTGTGTTTTCCAAGTCACGTGACTTTCTAATCCCATCTCTTTTCCAGACGAGGTGAAGGATGTCGTGGGATTTCATGGTGCCGGTTTGTGTGGACGACCTGGTGAAATCTGGAGCTGTGAACCAGTATGTCGTTCACGAGGTTCTTTCCGCCAAACAGCTTCCCCCCTTCATCAACCGTGAGTTAATCACTCCTAATCTGATCATATTATAGATGGTTTTATGATTCTTGAATTATAATCTGCCTAGGCTTCAAATCGGCGCTGAGAAGCCAGGGTCCGCTATGCATCTTGGAGCATTTTGACACGGCGTACAGCGTTTTGCAGTGAGTGTTTTCTTTTGTGATGTAGTTTTTACCATTTAAGTGTAAAAAAAATAAGACCGTTTTTGAATATGGTCGCTAACGTATTTACGTGCGTATTCACAGCCCCTTTTTTTTTCAATTTTAGATGATCTACGACTTGGGCATTGCTTATGTTTGTTACATATAGACACATGAATTTAAGAGCCCATTTTCCCATATTTTTATCAGGGACAAGCACAAATAAATCCGGAATTCTTTATTCGTCTCTTTGGGGAAATTCTTGTTTAGTTTCATAAACACACAACTGTACAAGCACTCTTAAAGATGATGGCATAAAAGCAGAATTCAAAACTTGGGACACAATATGTGTTACCTATTTTGAGGGGGAAAAAAATTAAAAATCCGTTTAATAATGTGCATATCTATATATTATCAGCAATTTTAACAGCCACTGTGGCATTTCCATCTATTTTTTGACTATATTTCAGTCACACGCATGGTGGTGATTTGGAAGATGTAAAAACATGTTTGTTACAGATTAGTGTTGCGTAAACGAAGACAAAGTCGATAAGCAGATAAAGAAAAGGCTTGAATGAAGTCTACAATCAAAAAGGAAGAGCACAGGGTTTTGATTGTGTTTGTTCCCTGCTTTTTCACTCCTAGCCTGTGTCTGCTGCTAATAAAGGCCATGGCTAAAAATGGCTGCCACTTGAGTGCAAAGGCTCATGGGAAGTGATCTAAAAAAATGATTGGACTCAATCTCCCAAAACTCCCAAAGTTAACGACAAGCAAGCAACCAGTTAGATTTATTTTAACAATGTTTTTTTTTTTCCCAAGAAAATGTAGGTTTTTTTTATTTTGTTCCTGAAAGCTCACAAAGGGTTTTTGTAAATGTCGTTGTTTATTACTAGAATAATTCATCATGCTGCTTGTATGTTCTAGGCATAATCGCACCTTGGATGCGAGTGTGAAGGAAGACGTTCTTGAAATGCTGATTCAAGGTCTGCATCTCGTCTGCAAAAAACACACAGATTCATTGCTCTTTTTCTGTTTTCCTTCCACCCTCTTTAGCCCTTTGTTCTTCCTCTCTCTCTACCTTTTTATCCCTCCATATTGCTCTCTCTCTTTTTCTCCCACGTCTCTCTCTCTATTGCCCCTCTTTGTCAATTTATCTCACTCTACCTCTTTCTCTCATGTCCCTTTACTAATACCTCTACTTTCTACACTTTTTTTTTTTTTTTTCCCCCTTCATGGCTCTTAATTTTTTTCTCTCTCTCTCTCTCTACCCCCTTTTCCTGCCATTTCTCTCGATCTACCCTTTGCCACCTCTCTCTCAACCCTTTTCTTCTCCCTCGTTCTACCCGTTCCTCCATCTCTCACCAACAGTCCATCCTCCATGTTTTTTCTCTCACTTTATTCCTAATTTCTCACTTTCTCTACCCATCTCTACTTTTCCTCCCTCTCTCTTTTCCTTAGCTCTAGCTCTTCCCACACGCCTCTCTTTCTCTCTATCCTCAGTGTTGAGCTCGTCTCACATTTTTTTTTCCCCCCTCCTTAGTGGTCCAGGGTTTGTCTGCCTCTCTCCCAAACTTCCTCCTCTCACCCTCGGCGTCCACCGGCGAGCGCAAGCAGCAGCTCAACGCCGTGAAGATGAGCGTGTTCGTGCTGTGCAAACTGGCCGAGGCTCTGGAGAGCGACTCGTACCGGGAGACCATCGTCACGGCGCCCGTCAAGGTGACGTCATGCTTATGTTGGGGGGGGGTTCTGTCCTCGCCCGATGATGAGACTGTGGCATACCTGAGCTGATTGGCTGGGATGTTGCGTTCTCCCGCTCTCTGATTGGTGGGTAATCTTGGCAGGACGGTGGAGATTGGCCGTTCTGCTGTAAGGGCCCATCTACAGTGTTTCACGCTGCCGGGCAACACACACGGGGACCTTTAGAAATGGCCCTTGGTTGACGTTTGGCAGCGCACAGTGTGTGTGTGTGTGTGTGTGTGTGTGTCAGAGAGCAAAGGGTCGCATCTCCTCATCGGCCTATCAGCTGTGAACTTTTTCTTTGGTAATCTGAGGGCTAATCTGAGGCTGGATTATTTCGCTCGTGTGTTTTGTTTTGTCGTCAACATTCGTGTGTGTGTGTGTGTGTGTATGTGTTCTCATCAGGGCAGAAAGAAGGAGAAGACGGCGGGGAAGGGTCTCCTGCAGTGGGACACTGAGAGGGAAACTCTGCTCCAGTGTCTGACTCAGCTGCTTCAGCTGGACGTGCGTGCGCTCTGGAGCTTGTCTCTGGTGGAAGAGGAGTTTGTCAGGTGATCAACCACACTCAGAACTGCAGAATGACTGTTGTTTTTTTTTTTTTTTTTTTTTTTTNNNTTTTTTTTTTTTTTTTTTTTTTTAAACCTAGCCAATGCCGATTCTTGGATGGCCAATATGTGCTAGCGGTTTTTCCTTTTTTTTCCTCCTATGGTGCTGATGTCTTGAAGTTTTGCCTTCATTTACATGCTGCAATGTCACGCTAATGATAAGAGGATACACACCCTTTCCAAACGTCTGTTTATTAAACAATTTTTTTGGTAGGAACATGAATGTAAACACATTAAAGCAAAATAAAATTCCACAAATATAAGGGCTCGTTATTTTGTATAGCCTTATTGTTCCTGCAATTAAAACACAGGAATGTGGCAATACTATTGTGCATTTGCCTTTACTAGTCTAGTTTTTTTTTTTTTTTTTTTTTTTTAACAATCTCTCATTTTATTTTTCATGTAGCATGAAATTGGTTGGGGAAACCTATTTAGTCTATTAAAATACACTTTACATGCATTAAGTATGTTTAGAACAGTATAGTTTAGTCTCAGAGTTATTGAAGTTTACCATTTACTAACAAACAGCAACTCAATAGTTTGAATTTAATTGCAATTTATTTTGGTCATTAGCATTTTTATCATGCACTTTT
>CM051493.1:14703473-14719821 GCA_028031935.1 Paedocypris micromegethes
TTTTTCTCCCTGACTTTGAAGGAGATTCATCGTCTTTTCTGAGGATCTTCTTATTGTTCATTGTAGAGTCATAGTTTCAGCTTAATATTCATTATACTAAATTAGTTTTAAGCTTTATGTATTAAGTTTGGGCTTCATTTTTCACGTCACTGTTAGCTTTAGTTGGTTTTAATCTTTGAGCAACTAAACTGGTTCCAACTCAAACTACACGCTAATGCTCTCTAAGCACAGTTTACAATTTTTGTACCAAAATAAAATAAATTGGCTGCATTACAGACAAAAAGGTTAAATATGAACATCTTGACTGCAGCATTGGCTCTTGCATTTGGTAAATATGACCATTTTAAAAAAACTTATTTTTAATATTTTAATTGTTACTTTGCTCACCAGTTGTGTAACGTGCTGCTGCTACAAACTCCTGGAGAATCCCACCATAAGCCACGTGAAGAGCAAACCTACACGAGACGCCATCATTCATGTGCTGGGAATCATGGTGAAGAAATACAACCACATGCTGGGTGAGTCCACACACTCATGAAAACCCCCGAGCTGGTAGTTGTTAACCCGAAGGTGTCTTGTGCAGGAGCTTGCGTGAAGATCATTCAGCTCCTGCAGCACTTCGAACAGCTGGCGTCGGTGTGTGCTCACGCTGTGTCCGCCTGGAGCACCGAGTACGGGGTGAAGGCCATCATTGGCGAGATCATGAGGTGATTTCCACCAGCGTTTACTACAAGCACGGCATCTATAACGCAGTCAAGTATACAAGGAACTTTGCGAGGTCTTCAAAGAGTCCAAAGTTGTAGTCTTTAACCTTTTTAGGAAAAGGAGAATGGGCCAAGTACTGAGCCTTGGGGAACACCAAACATTTTTAAGCATGTCTTTTAATAGTGGTGTTAAAAATATCGAGAAATATCTGCTACAAAAAGACACAAACACCTCATGTATCGTGATGCAAACTTGTAGATGGAATTTTGAGAAGTTGGTAACTGTTTTTATTATTAATATAAAAGGGTTTTGAAGTCCCGTTTTGCCCCTTTGGCACATTGAAATTCTCCCCAGAGTGAGAAATGTCAGACCAATGCGTCTTGCGTTGGGTAACACCAAAGCTTTTTCAGCATAGCTTTAATTTTACGAAAAACAGAGCGGGCCGAGCACTGAGCCTTGGGGAACACCAAACACTTTTCCGCATGTCTTGAATATTTTTGAGAGAAGGACAGCGGGCCAAGCACTGCGCCTTGGGGAACACCAAACCATATTGGCAAATCAAATCAGACACTGCTCGTCTCTTTGAGAACTTGAAGGATCAGTCACAGCATTCCAGTGTAGTTCCTGTGGTCTTCATTCCGTGTAGTGGTGGATTACATATCTAGCCGATATATGAAACCGATGCTGTTGATGGAACGAACTAATTCAAACCTTAAGTTTGTGTAAGCGCTCCCCAATAGCCTCCAATATCTGAGGGGTTTTTTTCAGGGAGATTGGCCAGAAGTCTAGTGAAGAGCTAGCCAGGGAAGGTTCCGGTGTGAAGGCCTTTTCCAGCTTCCTGTCCGAACTGAGCACACTTGTACCAGAAGCCATGATTCCCAACATCAGCGTTGTTCTGACACATCTGGAGGGAGAGGTATGCACTTAGTTCACCAATCTTTTTTTTTTCTTTTCTTTTGCAGGTTAGGAAAGGATCTATTTAGTTACATACATGTACATTTACAATTAAAAATCGTTCAGTTCTTGTAGTAAATACAGTGAACCCTGGTTTCCAAGTCCGACTGCGATAGGTGAAAATCCGCATTCACGTATTTATTTAACACGTATTCAGACTTAAAAAATTTTTTTTCACGTAGTATTCTTTATTAAAGTCATGTTAACAAACATCTCAGTACAAAAATCACAGGAACAGATGTCTAGTAATAATGACAAGTAAGTGTACATACTTGACATAACATAAAAAAACGGAAGATTGCTAAGCAGATACATACAGTAGAACGGAATGAATGCCAAGAAATAAAACAGTAAGTGTTGTATTGTTTTATGCACCGCGTAAAAAACAAAAAATTTTCATGCTACCAATACTATAAAATTTCATTCATTTAACGAATGCAAGCGAGAAAAAAAATAATAATTGGACCATGTAAAAACAAAAAATTGTTATGCATATAGTAACGGTACGAAATATTCATTAATAATATATGTAGCACGCGTCATCGCAGAGATATTAATTTTCTAATGAAGCGCGCGGGATGTGCGAGACATCAGCAGACCCCGCAGTCGTGCACAAATATATTTCTTTTAGAATTTATGCATCTAAAGCCGTGAATCCGCGAACATGTGTAATAAAGAAAAAAATTGAATAAAAAAAATACATATCTGTGGCTAGCTAAACTTTCCAGGTTTCGACTGAAACCCTTGTTTCCTGTCAGGTGATGTTGTCTCCTGTAGTGTCAAGTGAACGACTGAAAAGGGAACTTTTTTTAATAGAGCAGATGCCGCTACGGTAGTTTAATTCGTTTCTCAATTTTTAAAACGTATAAAGAAAAGAACCTGCCATGGTGCCAGCACAACCATGTTAAGCGTTATCATTACTGGCACGCTGCCATTGGGACCTAAAAAGGAAACGTCTTAGAAATTTGCTTTTTACAATTTAACTTTTTGTCAATTTAGACGCTCCTCTGAAAATGACAGACGTATTTCTCGGGCCACGGGAGTGTGCAAGAAGATAGTTGGCAGATTATAGGCAACGTTTGTATTTTAGCTTAATTTCGTGTAATGAAACTCTTAAAAGGTCCAGTTTATGTCCCACTCATATCGTGATGTAAAACCAATATCGTCTAGATCTCGTTTTTTTTTTTCCTTTTATTATTTATAAAAATTTCAACGTTTAACACCAGATTTTGTATTGGTTCTACTGTTGCTTCTGTAGAGTCCGAGTCTGCGTGTGGCGGTGTGCGAGGTTCTGGGCGAGATCCTGGTCCGCGTTCTCTCCGGGGACAAACTGGACGACGCGGCTCGAGCCAATCGAGACCGTTTCCTGGACACCTTGCAGGAACACATCCACGATGCCCACTCACACGTCCGAACCCGAGTGCTGCAGGTCTACACCAAGATCGTCAACAGCAAGGTCATCTTTAACCCCCCCCATGTCACTCGCGTTTGACCTGACGTGACCTCTGTGGCAGTGTTAATTTTGACAAAGATTTTTAATTTAGTTTTAGTCATAGTCTTTTGACTTTAAAATTCCATTTAATTTTAGTCTCAATTTAGTCATCTTGATTTTTGTCTAATTTAGTCGACTAAAATGCTGTGGTATTTACTAAAATCACAGTATAGATTTGGTCAACGAAAATGTAAGTGCTATATATTGATGCAAAAAACTGATACATGCGTTTATGACATCACGGTTAGATTACTGTAATGGTTTCTGGGAGGTTCTCCTGCTAAACTAATAGATAAACTACAGTTAGTTCAGAATGCAGCTGCTAGACTACTCACCAGAACAAATAAGCATAGCCATATTAGTCCAGTGTTAATCTTGTAGTGTTAGAATGCCGGAGGAGACTGGCACCAGTGAGCCGGGTTCTCCACAGGGTTTTTCCTCGTTAAAGAGGTTTTTTTTACCTGGCTACTGTTGCGTATGTGCTTGCTCGCTGTCTTTGTCTTTGTCTTAACCGCAGCCACTTACTTAACACCAACAATCCAGACGATCAAATGAATAAAAAGCAACACTTCCCTTACATATTTACACGTGCGCTTTGAGACGGTTAAAACTGTGAAAAGCGCCCTACAAAAACTCATTATTATTATTATATTAAATTTCCCCGCTGTGGGACTAATAAAGGATTATTCAATTCAATTATTATTACATATTTACACGTGCGCTTTGAGACCGTTAAAACTGTGAAAAGCGCCCTACAAAAACTCATGTAATAATAATATTATAATAATATTTACACGTTAGGGCTGCACGATTAACCTTTATCGAACCGATATCGCGGTTTTAACCGGAGCTTGCGGTTTTTTTACCCCGCCTCTGACGTTTGAGTGACACGCCTATTAGCCAACCAAAATTGCCGAATCTCCCGATACTAGCTGCTGATCAATCAGAAATGACAACGAAACAAGGTTTTATGCGTCGGCGAACGTGCGCGCGGCTCATTATGTAGAACTGCTAATGCCGCACGCAGCAATGAGTGAAGGCTTTTCGGTGACGGTAACGGAAGCGGCGGAGCTCTTGGTCAGTAAGAACGCTGGAACTTCAGCTATTTTGAGCTTTTTTTGGTTTCGCAAAAGACAGACGAGTGTAAAATGTGTTGATGTGCCGTGGCGAGATAGAGGAAACACAACTCATTTATACCAGCATCTTAAAAATCACACTAATAGTAGTAGTAACAATAATAACTTCATACTTGTGTTTTTGTTTGGTGATTGTTCATTTTTTACAATGTTTTAAGTAGTGTATTTTCCATTTTGCCTTCTTACATGCCATCGGAGCATTTTTTTTTTTTTTTGGTGCAAGTGAAATGTGTGCAATGCAAGTTCTATATATTACTATACTATCTAAATATTAGTATTTTAAAATATGTTTCATTAAAGATTGTTCACTTTTTCATTTTCTGTCATTGTATCTGCACATTGTCTGATTTAATTTCAAATAAGAAATCATTTAAAAAAAAAATTTTGTAACAGTGTTTTAGACCGTTAAATTAAAAAACAAATGACTCATTGGTTATTTTATATTTTTATTTTTTGGTATTTAGGTTTAGGTACTGTATTTATTAATCATGAAGCATCAGGATAGGATGGGATAGGATAGCCTTTATTGTCACTACAACATTACATTGCAATGAGATGACGAGAGACGAACTATCTCATTACCGCAATCACTGTATCTAGTTTATTTAACTGTGTTGTAAAAGTAACAATAATGTGCATAAAAATAAAATTATGAATACAATATAAAGTGCAAAAACCGAAAATCACATCGAAATCGCAATATTTTTCAGAAAAATCGCAATTAGGTTTTTTCTCAAAATCGTGCAGCCCTATTACACGTGCGCTTTGAGACAGTTAAAACTGTGAAAAGCGCCCTACAAATACTCATATTATATTATTAAATGTTTACTATGTAGCTATGTCCAAGAAATCTGAATACGTAGTTAACTATGAACATACAAAAATTTTATTTGGAAAAACACTTTTTCTTTAACTTTTGTCCGCCTTTCTCCACAAGCTCGGATTATGATTGGACGTCGTCACGAAAGGCATTTTTGTTTCGTTTTTTTTCGTGGACGAAAGTGTCAATAAATGTAGTTTTAGTTTTTGTCCCTGAGCAGGAGTTTTTATATAGTTCTCGTTTCATTTTCGTCAGGGGGGAAAAAGTGTCGTTGACGAAGATGACGACGAAAATATTTCGTCGACGAAATGAATGTTTGACCTCTGTGTGGTTCTCTCCAGGCTCTGCCGCTGTGCAGATACACCGAGGTGATGGAGTTGAGCGTCGGGCGCTTGGGCGATAAGTCTGTTCTCGTGTGCAAGAGCGCCATCCAGCTGCTGGCTGCCTTTATTGCGCACAATCCGTACAGCTGCAAGGTACCAGTGCGTCGTGGAGGTCTCCGGGCTCTTTTTTTAAATGAAATGCTTTGCTGGTAGTTGAGCAGTGCAGATCTGAAGAAGCCTCTGGAGAAGGAGACGGCCAAATTGAGGGACATCCGAGATGCCCAGAAGGAGCAAGAGCCGGGTGAGTATTACACACCAACACATAGTAGAGCCGAAATGAAGAAACGTTATTTTGACAACTCGACAACAAATTGTGTTTTTTTTTTTTTTTTTTTTTTTTTTTTTTTACACTTTAAACAACAAAAATACTTGCAGTGTACAGTGGTGTCTCGTTTTACGACTGTCCTAGATGACAAAAATCCCCAGTAACAAGAATGTCGTCCCCACTTCCGAAATATTTTTGCTATACGCACGTCAAATAAACTCATAATAAACTTGGTGGACACTTGCAAATCCCTCAGATTTCCGTAATCTAGCATGATGTCATTACAAGATGGCGGTAACCGTTCATGTGAGCTTATCATTGAGTAGCTTTTGTGTAAACATCTGCCAAAGCGCAAACTAAAGCTAACCAACGACAGCTATGTAGCATGTTTTTATTACATTCATTGCCAAAATTTTATACTTCATTTATAAAAATGATCTTTTACTTTTATGAAGTGATGGCACGGATTAGATGGATTACATGTAAAATGCGGCACTTCTCGCCGAACAAAATGACTCGGCACAGATACATTTTGTAAGTCAGAAAACTGCCAGAGCTCGGAACTAAACGCAAAAAAAAAAAAATCAACTGAGAAGCTGCTAAACGAACTGCAATTTATTGTATTTTTTGTTTATTATACACATCTATTAATCAAGTAAAACGTGAAATGTCAGAACGTCCAAGGCGTTTTTTTTTTTTTTTTTGTTTGTTTGTTTTTTTTTATTAAACATCTTGAGTCCTGATGGCCTTGTCTGTGTACTGACCATCAGTTTTTCGCAGGGAAAAAAAATCAACCATGTTGTTGTGGTCCAGTGTGGAAAATTGAGCTGTTAGGACACGAAAGATTGATGAAAATAAGTCCCGTAAATATAATATTTCGTAATATCATATCTATATATATCTATTAGGGGTGTGACGAGATCTCGTGGCACGAGATCTCGCGAGATCCAATGCTTCTCGCGAGATCCAATTGAATCCCGTGATATCGCGAGAATTTGGCGCCATTTTTGAAATATTTGCAATACCGTGAATACCGTGATAATTAATGGATTTGATATTTATACAAGTATATAAACCCTTTAATACAGTATAACACATTACAAGTTGTAACTTACAACCATCAATGACGGCACGGACATTGCTAATCGAACACAGAAAGCAGTGTAACAGACTGAATTAATCGATCACACCCGCGACGCGCATATGCGCCGCTCCGTTTTCTGCGCTGTGCCTTTAAGAGAACGTATGACGCGCGCGAGAAAATCTGCTGTGTTTTATTTTGAACAAAGTCTGTTTTCGGTTGAAATCATGGTTTCACTTAAAAAAAGAGAAGAAATCGGCAAGAAAAGCGACGAATACCAGAAAAAAGCTAAAGTAGGAAGCCTCTCTCTCTCTGTCTTGCTCTCACTCTCTACTCGCTCGCTGCTCTCTCTCTCTCTCTCTCTCTCTCTCTCTCTCTCTCTCTCTCTCTATAATTGACTGGCCAGTGACACTTTCAATACATTTGTTTTTTAGAGCTAAAATTAACACAGTGAATTTAATCATAATGAAGTAGATTGATGTTGAGTTGAACTTGATGCCAAAATGATTCTACCATTCTTTACAATTTACTGGAAGACTTGTCTTTGTTTATAAATAGTCTTTAATGTCTGCGCTTGATGGATTTTCTATACTATTGACAGTTAAAACATTTTGTGAAATTACTTGCCTGGCAATTTATGGCATCATATTTTGTATGATCAATATTATGTTGGTTATCTGGTTATGACTGCATGCAATTGGTGAAAATATGTTGCATCAACAGTTTTGAATGTTTTAGTTAAATAAAATACAGATAAAATATGGCTCTCCTTATATTATATCGAAGGTTTTTTTTATTAAAAAAAAAAATCTAAATCTCGTCTCGTCTCGATCTCGTGAGCCTAGTGTCTCGTCTCGTCTCGTGGGAAAAGTGTCTCGTCCCACCCCTAATATCTATCTATATCTATATATATATATATATATAAAAATAAATAAATCTATTATCTCCAACGCCAAATTGTGTAAAAACAAAGGTGTACAAATAAAACGTCAATTGTTTTTTTTTTTTTTTTTTTTCTCTTGCGCTCCTAAAAACCTGACTAGGAAAGCACGTTTTAAAAAGGCTTTAATTCGGAGCTCAATTCAGGTTCAAATCCGGAGAGGCGGCTCTAGTCACTTCTATTTTTAGATTCTATTACATGCATTTATTGTTTTATGTTAATGTGTCTTTTATTTTTTCTGTATGTGGCGTTTTCTACATCAATTCTAATGCCTTGTCTCGCGTGTTGGCAGTTGCTGTGATCACGGCCTCAGATCTTTGGGACGCGATGAAGCCGGAAGTGGAGATGACTGCGAGAACACTGCTGGAGGCTGATGAGGAGGAAGAGGGTGGTGATGATGATGAAGAGGACGACAGTGAAGAGAAAGGAAGGAGTGACCGGGACACGGCCATCGCCATCGCGCAGCTTCTCCGGGAAAACAAATACCGGTATTTACGGACGTCTGCTTCTTTATCGGAGAGGGGGAGTTTAACCGTGTGTGTGTGTGTGTGTGTGATGCGCAGGCAGGCTGTGAGACTGTGTGTGCGGGCGCACTCTCTCTTCCCAGAATCCCCGTTCTTCTCGGCTCTGGCAGACCTGAACGCAGAGAACCTCATCAATGCTCTTGCGGAGCTTTTTAAGGGTAACGGAAGCGTTTTCTTTTCGTTTTTAAGCAAGTTGAAACTAGGGCTGCACGATATTGGGGAAAGTGAGCAATGTAGCATTTATTAATTTACTGTTCGTTTCCAGCTAAATGAGCGTCTTTTAAACAATGTTTTCTTGCCGTGCGTTTCTTTGATGTTGTTGAAAGTGTTTGAATTAAGTACAATGTTAACATGAGTAATAACATTTTAAAACCTGAGATATTTGTTATTGCGAAATATTTACTCAATACCTCGTCATTTTTGTCTTAGAATTACGCAATTTAATCTCAATAATAGGATATGCAAATACCCTATTTCTATTTTCACTAACTATATATATATTTTTTTTTTATAATAGCGATGTGGCGATTAAATGCGAATATCCTACTCTCCAGAATTTTTTTTTTTTTTTTCCCTCTTAATATAATGTGCTCCTCTAGTGGACATGGTTCTCACACGTCTGTTCCTCAGGCCCAGAGCAGGAGGTTCCTGGTCCTGATGCTGATGACACTTCACCCTCCTCGCCTAAAGAGAATGCGGGGGATGATAGTGAGCTGAAGAAGCAGGAGATGCTGGTTCAGTATTTAACCGACACTGAGAAGTTTGTTCTTCAAGTGGAGCGAGCCATCGCGGTCATTAACATCACGCTCTACTGGAAGACCACCACAGGTGAAATTGATGAAATTAATCGCTATCTTTAACTCCGTGGTGTAGCTCCCGTGCTTAAAGTTTGTGATATAATCTGTAAATAATATAATTTATAATCTGTAAATATGTGTATGTTATCTTTAAAAACCACTCATAGCCCATAGTCTGATCAACGGTGGAATGTTTTTTTAAACCTCTATTTTCCTAATTTTTGAACACAGAGTCTAAAGACTTTTTTTCCCCCTAATTTGCATAGCAAACATGCATTAAAGAAGAACAATGCCCATTTTTTTATCTAAGAAGAGCGCTTGAAGTAAAAAAAAAAAACTAATGTATACACTTGTAATACATGGCTAAATCACCGGGTGGCAGCATTTGCCACATGGTGCTTCCAGTAACATGATCACTAGGGGTGAAAACTGAGAAAATAATGTATTTTCGATTCCACGAGTAAAACTGCAACAGTGTTGAGGCCTTTTTTTATTTTCTTTTTTTTTAAGAAAAAGAAATACTTAAGATTCAGATTAAGGTCCAGTCTTAAGACAATACATTTAACCGCTTTCTCTTCTATTTTCCAGAAGAAGAAAAAAAAAACTGACCCAAAAGTATCGATTTCTGGGCTGAGTATTGTAACGTTTTTCAGTATTGATACTTAACGAAATTGATATTTTTGACAACACTGGGGTCGAAAATATAAATGGCCCGGTGGCCCGGACCTACTTTTTAAACCAGATCGGTCCCACTGCTGGCCCGGTGGGGCCAGTGAAAATGACTCGATAAAAAAAAAAATCTAATTTCTCATCATTTACTTGCATTTCTGTTAAATCGTTCCGCTCGCTAACTACCGCTAACGCGTTATGTGATGCAACGAGTCTTGGTATGCAACGAGTTTTTGGTGCTGCACCTTCGCGGTCACTCCGCCGTTGTGTGCGCGCTCCGCGGTAAATACATGTTGCGATTTACTTGCGAACAATCTTGTTAAAACTGGGCATCAAAAACGAAAAAAAAAAGATTAAATAAAGCAGCGCGTGTGAAATAGAACGGCAACTGCTTAGCGATAATTTGTTAAAAGAAATGTTCGTTAAATCACGAAACGCTAACGCGGCTATATTTTTGCTTTTCACGACAGTGCAATAACGACTACAATAACCACACTACTATCATGAATATTACCCGAAGAACAGAGTATCTGACACGTGATGTCCGTCACATTCAGACACAAGCAGCCTCATCACACGTAGTGAAACTTTTGTCCAAGATTTCAAACGTCTAAACACACGTTTGAAATTTATGTGAAGGTCTTTAATAAAAATATCCAGAGATTCTGGGAGTTAGATTCTATTCAAATATAAATTAAAATATATGTATGTATCTCCAGTTTTTTGGTGGTGTTGTTATTGTCATAGTCATTGCAAAATGATTTTTGAATTTTTTTTTTTTTTTTTGTACGGTCAAAACCTTTCGCAGTTTAAATCACTCTTTCACTTGGACGATAAACGTTCTTTTATTATTGATGTTTTTCAACTGATACTGATTCATTCTGAACAGAGCAAACCAGACACTGCAGGGGAACTATATGACAAAACCGCCAAAAACACTTAAATATTGCAAACTTTTTAAGATTGGATGCAGAATAACTTGTGCAGCAGCAGCTCAGTCAGTAGAGCATCTAACTGACAGTAGGATGTAATAAAAAAAAATGGGTGCAGTATTGGGCCCAAGACACAAAAATGTTTTCCAATGGCGCCACTGAGTAGGTGTTTTTTTTTTTTTTTTTTTATTCTTCCTTCCTGAAACGAGAGAAATTGAGAGAAAGCAAAAGAGAATACAAAAAGAAAAAGCAGAGAATTGCACTGGTTCTGTCTTTGTTTAATGTAGGTTTAGTGCAAAGTGCAGCAAAACTGAGCAAATTAAATGATTTTCATATTGTTCAAGCAAGAATTTTTGTATTATTTTATTTTTTTTTTTTTGCGATTTATTGGGATAAATACACAATGCGTCGACCTGGGCCAGTGGTTTTGATAGTCGGGCCAGTGGAAAATGTCCCTTATTGTCTACCCCTGCAACACTAGATTGTAGTGTTACATTTTTGAGATTGGAATTTGAATCCTTTCCTCTAATGCACTTTGTTGCTGAGGTGATTTAAAATTAAATAAAAAAAATATTTTTAACATTTTTAAAAAAATGTATTTCAATCTTTTCTTTTAATAAAACCTTCATGTGGAATTCGGAGGAAAAAAAATTGTATTGAGCTTTCGTTGAAGTTTGCATCAGTTAGGGGCTAACGTGGATTTCTTTTTCTCTCGTAGTTGTGCAGGAGGCCGTGCAGTTCTGCGTGACGGCGTCCGAGTTCGGCGTGGCCGACTCTGTGTGCGGCGTCAGGAAGATGCTGCCGCTCGTCTGGTCCACCGACGCCGCCATCAAGGAGGCCGTGATCCAAGCCTACAGACGCCTGTACCTCAATCCTCACGGTGACAGCACCAGGTGTGTGTGAGCCCCTCCTCCACCGCGGGAACACGTCACTCCTTCACGTGGAACTTCTTCTGGTTCTTCAGGGCGAAGGCTCAGACTCTCGTGGACAACCTGTCTGAGCTGATGGTGGACGCCTCGCTGGGGACCATACAGTGTCTGGAGGAGATAGTGAGTGGACTAGTGTGTTGTATGTCAAATTTGGACCGTAATTATTACTGCATGTTGTGTTTGATTTAAAGTTTTTTTTTTTTTTTTTTTTTTTTCCCTGAGATTTAAAATGTAAACAAGAACATGTTACATGCATATTGCCATTTTAATATAGCCATTGGTGCTAAGATGGCATAAAATGGATGAATAAATGAATTATTCCTGCATGTTGCATTGTATAGAAAGATGCTATAATTTCATTGTGCACGTGTTAAAAAAAAAAAAAAAAAAAAACAAAATTTTTTTTTTTAAAGTAAATGTAAAATGTAAAAAAGTAAATTACATGTACAGTGACAGGCTTTTCTGTTCTCTAGTACAGACAGGAGTAAAAGTACACTTTACTGTAAAAATTACTCCCATGAGTCAACAATTCCAAGAAGACTTGAGTAAAAGTTGTAAAATTTTTGTCTTTAGTAATTTTCTTGTTCTGGTGTTTTTGAGCCCAAATTTAGTACATGTTAAAAGCACGAGACTCCTTGGTTATTTAGAGGTTTTAATCCCTAATGTGTAAATTAAATTTCCCACATCAATATACAGATACTCGATCACAATTATAGTAAAGTAGAGGGGAGACGTTGCTTTTGTGCGTGAAGTAGGGGTGGGTGGTAAAATGGTATTAACAGATAAACCGGTATTGAGATGTGCCACTATATATAAGTGTAAGTCTATATTAAATACACTAAATTAAGTCGTTAACACGCAACTTTAAGTCGTTAAACATGTATTCCACGCGATGTTCAGACTCTGTCTCCATCACGTGCCTGAGCAAGAAGAGAAAGCGTGACAACGCAACACTTCTCTCTCTCTCTCTCTCTCTCTCTCTCTCTCTCTCTCTCTCTCTCTCTCTCTCTCTCTCTCTCTCTCATTTTTCAAATAAACGCCAGGGCTACTACTTTTTACTAAGAGACACGCTGTATAAAAATGGCAAATGCTTATCCAGGTTACTCCCCGCATCTAATTTCTTAAAATCTGTATTGTAACTCTATTAAATTGAATTGAATTGAAAATTGATTGAATTGAAAAATCCTTTATTAGTCCCACAGCGGGGAAATTTCACGTCACAACAGCAACAACAAATCCAAATAAATAAACAAATGTATTTTTTTGCACAAATAAGGTAAGGTCTCCTCAAATGTAATGTGCCCCCCCCCCAATCGATGATATAATTCCGTCTGAACAAATGATATGAATATGAATGATATGAATTTTCAATTGTATAGCCCACGCCAGCATCCTTTTACTCGAGTACTTTACACCACTGGTCTTTTTGTATTATCTTGCTGTTTTCGTTAGTAACTTGCTCCTGGTGTGTTTTGTAATGCTCCGGCCTCACCTTGTGTGTGTGCGCAGGTTCAGGAGTTCTTCAGCAGCGAGAGCGCTCTCCAGGCTTCCGTGGTGCAGGTCCTGTGGGAACGCTTTTCCGGGAAGCGGGAGACGTCTGCGCTCCACAGACGCGCCGCCGTGTTGCTGTTGGGCATGGCCGCACGGTGAGACCACCACACGCGTCTGACGACCACGCCCGGTGATGACAGCAAGGCGAATGTGAGCTCGCGGCCTGTGATTGGAGGATCTCTGTGCTCTTCAGGCCGATAATCTTGGCTGGGGGGCGGAGACTTGCCGCTCGGCTGTAAGGGTCGGCCCAGATTAGCCACGCCTCTTCTCTTACACTCGCCTGTTTGAGCGGTGCGGGGGAGAGCGAGGAGAGGCGCACTGTGTGTGTGTGTGTGTGTGTGTGTGTGTGTGAGTGTGAGAGACACAGGTGAATGCTCCATAATTCATGTCCGTGAGCCATGAGCTGCTTCCATAAGAGTCTGAGGGCAATAGTTTCTGGAAGTTTCTGGCTGCTTTGCTTGTAACTTTGGTCCGGAGCTTTTCTTTTATTCTTCTGCTGTAGTGCCACTCAAAATAAGAGCGTGAGTTTCAGTGACGCAAGTATCATATTTATTAGATTGTGCAAAAATGCAATCTATTTAAAATCTATGTAAATTATTATTTATTTTTTTATTTATTTTGTTTTTCTTTGCGTTGGTCTTAAAGAGGATTGCTATATAAATGAACTTGATAAGCTCAAAAACTTGAGAAAATTGGAGATTATTTTGATAATATTATTGTTTTGCGTACAGTGGCTCCCCTCTTAACTAAATTAACGAGTTTCGTTAAAAGGACTTTTTGTTGTATGTAAAAGCTGCATAAATTCTGACATTTTTTTTTATAATTGATAAAACATTGCTAATATGGGAACATTATATGGAAAACATTGCTAAACACTAGAAAATGTTTTTTTTTTTCTAAAATGAATAATTTTGATAAAAGAGACTGTTTTATCGACACAAACTTCCGGTAAATGGAAATTCTGTTAAGAGAGGTACCACTGTATTGGAAATATATCGCTGTGTGCAGCCCTCTTTTCTCTCTTTAAATAATGGTTCCGGAGGCAGACATGTGTATACGCTTTTATTGGCACAATAACAAATTAAAAAAAAAAATTAGCCAAAATTAGGAAAAAACATTAGCCACAAAGCGACGCTTGGCATTGGCTAAATAACACTGGCAGAAATAGAAATAAATTAAATGGAATAACATGGGAAAACTGTCTGCGGAATGCGGTCATATATACTATATATCACATTTGTTTTATCTGTAGAGCACTTTCTTTTAACAAAGCTTATTAAAAATAAATAAACAAATAAATCAAAGCGCTTGACAAATAAAATTATAAATGCACCATTCCAGTGCTATGCTCATATTGTATTACAAATAATATATTCTTTTAATTTTAGTTTGTTTTTATTCAAATAGGAAGAATTCACAAGTTAGATTTATTAAGAGAAGTATTTAACCAGAATTTTAGGGAAAAATCATGGAGGGTGCTTATAAACTGAACTACCATATTTACGCAAATATATTTAATCTGCTTCGAAAAGTCACGTGACTCCAAAGCAAGCGAAGCTGCTGGTCGTTCGGTGAAGTGTTTGCGTTATTGAAACCGTGGTGGTTTTCTGACGCTCTTGTGTGTTTTT
This sequence comes from Paedocypris micromegethes, assembly GCA_028031935.1. NCBI lineage: Eukaryota > Metazoa > Chordata > Actinopteri > Cypriniformes > Paedocypris > Paedocypris micromegethes. The sequence continues at coordinate 14,718,280 of CM051493.1, forward strand.
GCGTCTCAGTCCTCAGCGAGAGGTGGTCCTGGGGAACCTGGACACGCTCTGCTCCGTGGCTCTGGGCGAGAAGGTGGCAGAAGACTATCAGCTGGCCCGCGACACGCTCATCACCATCGCCAACGTAACCGACCACGTGAGGGTACGTCTGAAATAATCCAGCTCTCGTAAAATTGTGAAGTGTTTTTTTTTTTTTTAGGGATGCACCAAATTTTCGGCCGAAAATGGCCAAAAAGTGCGTTTTCAATTGTTTAGATATGATCCGGTTTTTTTTTAACCTGCTTATAAGTTTTGAGTCGAGATGTAAAAGGAAGTTTAAAAGCTAAGAACTTTAAAATATAAGCGAGTATATAAAAGTGCTTAGCTTTCAAATGTTCAAATAAAGTAGCAAGGCTTTTATGTCATAAGTTAGATAACATTGTAAATGCTCCATTTGATTTTACACAACAATGCTTGTGCGAAGAACATTTGCTTTAACAACCTTTCAGTAGGCATCTATATTATTGTTTATGTATTGTTTTATGTAACATTTTAGTTTGAATTATATTTTAAACTCTTGATTGTTGCAATATGCTTAATTTCTTTTATTTTCTTTACTAAAATCAAAGAATAAATGAAACAATTTGTTATTAATTATGCAAAGTTGGTACACCATCATGGCAATAAATGCAATGGTACTACTAATAATTGCCATAATTTTTTTCGGTTTTCTCTTTTTCGGTTTCGGTCAAGAATTTTCATTTTGGTGCGTCACTACTTTATTTATTTTTTTTTATTTTATTTTTTTTTAAATATTATTTTGGATTTTTTTTTTTTTTTTTTTTTAGCAATCCAAGAGCGCCCCCTTCAGGCTTCCATCAGACCACCATCTCTTCAGCGGTCTGTGCCAGGCTGTTGCTGACGGTACCGTGGCTGGTTTTGTTCTAGACTTGGGTGATGTTCCTCCTTTAACGTGACGTTTCTCTGTGCTGGTCCAGGCGTGGTGGAGTCTGATCCTCACTGGCAGACCTTCATGGAGCAGGCCGTCCGCCTCATCTTCTTCCTGGCCGAGTCGCCGGACCAGCTGTGCTCTCGTCTCCTCCAGCGCTCGGCTCGCCTCCTCTCGGAGCAAATGACTGACAGCGTCGAGACCAACCAATCACAGAGAGAGGGAGGTTCTCAAGGCTCGGATGAACAAGGTTTTTTTTTTTTTTCCCTTTTAATCATCATTGTATATACGCAAATATAAGCACACACAATTTTAAATTCTATAAACATTTTTTGCAAAAAACATAAAAATTCCTTCTCTTAATCCTATTTTTTCCTCTCTACAACACGCCTAACTTGTGACTGTCATCTATTCTTCAAGTAAAATTATATCAAAATGCAACCAAAGATAATTCTAGTTGGTCAGAACTTAGAACTCCATGGGCCTCACACAGTTTTTCGGTTTATGCGATGCCGTGTGAAGGATTATTATCCTCTGTTTAGCAGACCGAGCGTTTTGATTGTGTCTGTTCTTGTGTCTGTTCTTTAGAATTTTTTTTTTTTTTTTTTACTCCT
>CM051493.1:14733719-14746202 GCA_028031935.1 Paedocypris micromegethes
GAGAGAGAGAAATGTTGTGTTTCTGTAAGGCAATCTTGAGTGTCTAGATAGGCGCCAATAAATGAAAAATTGAATTGAATGGAGAAAGTTAAATTAAAAAAAAAAAAAAAACTTCACCAGGGTGATATTTTCTAATATTTATTGAGTTGTCGTTCGGTTTGACGTCTAAATTCGTTCACTTTTTAAAGTATTTGTCGACGGCACCGAAGCGACGCGGGACTTTAGTTTTGTAGTTCAGCATTTTTCCTCAAGATTTGACTGATTCGGTGTCCGTCTTCACGGAGCTGAACCGCCGTGGAGTTTGGACCCGTTTCACAGTCAAGTTTCCGAGTTTAATCCACTTAAAAGCGGAATACGAACGAGTAGAATCTGACTAGAGTCGACCATCAAAACGTCCCGACGGTGATCCGTTTGTTCCGTGATTGTTTGCGTCGTGTTTTTCTGAGGGGAAAGCGACTCGTTAGCGATGCGTTTGACCGCGTTCCGCATCCCCGTCCTCAAACGCGTCGCGTGGACCCGAACACACCGACTCCAGATGTGCAGAGCTCGAACATCTGCGCCGAAAAACTTCCGCAGCTATGAGGAGGCGAGGCGCGCGTACGCGGACGTGCACGTGCCTCGGCGCTTTAACTTCGCGCGTGACGTGCTGGAGAAGTGGGAAGGCAAGGAGAAGGTAAGGTCAAAGGTCGAGCAGGCGAGTTCGAGGCCCGGTGTTCTGAAAATTCTTCCTACAGCTCAGAATTTCCTACACTTACGTCACTGTTCCTAGTTGCAAGCTTGTTAAAACACGTCAAAACTGAATACTAATAAATAACCACAATGTATGGTAACGTGTTAGGAATATCTTGTGTACTGTTTTACGTGTGCGCAGTGTAGGAAATTCTGAGACGTAGGAAATTCAGAACACCGTAGTTTCGGAAGCACTGATTTGTTGGTGTCAGAGTTGTAAAGACAGCCATACTTGAGTAAAAGTACGGATACGTGCTGTATAAATTACTCCAATACAAGTAAAAAGTCACCACTATAAAAAAAAAGACTTAGTCAAAGTAGCAGAGTATCAAATTTTAAAACAACTTGAGTATTTTACTCATACTGAATTTAAGCTAAAATAAAACAAAGAAAAGTGGGGAAAAAAAACTCTATTCGTGAGGTTTTACTTTTAATACAGAAATGAAATTTAACATTTCCATGTTTGAAAAATGTTAAAACTAAATAGATAAAGAACCAAAATAATAATATTAAAAAAAAAACCCGAGCTGATTTTGATGTGATTGTACTGAAGTCATTGCCTACAATAAACATAACATTTATTCACTTGCACCAAAAAATTAAGCTAAAATAGTCATGTCACAGTGGTTTTAGAGAAGAAATTAAACCGCGATAAAAATCAATTATGGTTTGTCGCGCACAATCAAAATGTAACGAGTAACTGTAAGTGTCAATTCAAATGTAGTGGAGTGAAAAGTACTGCTACTCAATCAGAATTGCAGTGGAGTAGAGAGTAAAAGTTGCTTATATTTTTGAGACTCGGTACAAGTACAAAGTAGCCAAAAACATACTTAAGTAAAATAACCAAGTACATTTACTCAAGTAGCTTACACCTCTGGTTGGTTTCAGACTGGAGAGAGGTCTGCTCTTCCCGCTCTGTGGTGGGTGAATGACGGTGGAGATGAGGTCCGCTGGAGTTTCCAGGAGTTGTCTTCACGCTCCAGAAGACTCGCCAACGTTCTGACGGGCGTGTGCGGCCTGAGGCGAGGAGACCGGCTCTTCCTCATCCTGCCCCGGGTGCCCGAGTGGTGGCTGGTCAACGTGGCGTGTATCCGAACTGGTGAATCATTCGCATTCCACCGCTAATCTGGGCCCGAGTGGTGGGATTAACGTTTAATCTCGCTTGATTATTTACTTGAGTATAAGTACGGATACTTAAATGTACAAGTTACTCCGATACAAGTAAAAAGTCACAAATATTAAAAACAAAGACTTGAGTCAAAGTAGCAAAGTATCAACTTTTAAAAGAACTTAAGTATTTTACTCATACTGAATTTAGGAAAAAAAATGTAAAAAACTATTCATGACTGGGTTCTTTTCTAAAACTGAACACCTCAACGAAATGCAACACCTCAGTGTTCCAAAAATGGTAGAACAAAATAAATTGAAAAAAGAAAAGAAGTCTCGATCAAACTCAAATGTGCAAAAAAAGAAAAAGAAAAAACATTCCGGTTTGACATTGATGTGATTCTCAAACAGGGCCAGTATTTTTTATACATCTTCAAAAAAAGCTTGTTTGTAAATTCTTGGCTTGGTAACATTACAATATGGCATCGCCCGATACACCCATGAAATTAACCGCGGTATAAATCACTTGCCATTACACAATGTAATGAGTAACTGTAAGTGTCCATTCAAATGTAGTGGAGTGCAAAGTACAGAAGAACTCAATACTCAGTACTCAATCACAAAGGCAGCGGAGTAGAAAGTAAAAGTTGATCATATTTCAGATACTCACAAAGTAGCCAAAAACATACTTGAGTAACAAAGTCCATTTACTCAAGTACTTTACACAGTACAGATGCTCAATCACAAATATAGTGGAGTAGAGAGTAAAAGTTGCTCATACTTTTGATACGCAGTACAAGTAAAAAGTAGCCAAAAACATACTCGAGTAACAAACCTCATGTACTCAAGTACTTTACACCTCTGGTGAAAGGTACAGATGCTCAATCACAAACGCAATGGAGTAGAGAGTAAAGGTTGCTCATACCTTTGATACCCAGTACAAGTACAAAGTTGCCAAAAACATACTCGAGTAACAAAGTCCATTTACTCAAGTACTTTCCCGCTCTGATCCCGCCGCACAGGAACCGTCCTGATCCCGGGAACCTCTCAGCTCACCGCTCGAGACATGCGCCATCGGCTGCAGACGTCCGGAGCCAAGTGCGTGATCGCGGATGAGTCTGCAGCGCCGCTGTTGGAGGGCGTGGCCTCGGACTGTCCCTCCCTCTCCAGCAAGCTCCTGCTGTCCAATCAGAGCAGACGCGGCTGGGGAAACCTGAGCGAGCTGATGGAGTGAGTGACGGTGTTGGTTCTAAGACTGCACTGTTTAAAAAACAAAGACACACACACTAGTCTTTTTAGTTTTTTGAATTCTCCGAAGAATTTGGAGCTCTGAGAAGTCGCAGATTGAGGTGAACACAAGTTGTTGTCTTCTTCACACACACTCACCTTGAATGGAAATGTCAACATTCAGTCCCTTATTTAACTTGAATGCACCTGTTTCTTAAGCAAAGGCCTATGTATTGTACTTTTTGCACTTTTCATCCCTATCAGGTATATAATATCTTTACCATTTCTAATATCTATATTAGGGCTGTCAAAGTTAACGCGTTAACTCATGCGATTAATTAAATTTGTTTAGTCGCGTCAAATTTTATTAACGCCATTTCCGGTTTTTGCATTTCACTGCAAAACCATTCAGTATTATGTGTACAGTATTTTACAAAGCTGACCTATTTTGCGCTGGTTTTCTTTTATTATTTCAATTATCAGTGCCATACTTTTGTCACACAAATATACAAATACATATCCGTGATGCCTTTTCATCCATAAAATGTACTTATTTTTTTTTTTTTACTTATTTACTTATTATTATGACCGGCTTACCCATTGTTTTCTTTAGTCAAAACGGTATATTACAGTATTTGAACAAGTGTTTATTTTGTGTTGAGTTTACATTCATCTACTATTTACACTTCAATATTGAATATTACCGGATCATATACCTGTTCGTGTTATTAATAACTGTTAATAATAAAGAATTATTAATAATAGCATATTTTTATTGTTTGTGATTAATCACGATTAATCGCGTCTCATCGTGATTAATCGCGATTAATTTGGTTGGGGAAGTGCGATTAACTAGTTCAAAAAAATGAATGGTTTGCCAGCACTAATGGTAGTATAATATCTAACAGAGCCGTGTCATGTGTTGCAGAGGCCAGTCGGAGGAGCAGGAGTGTGTGGAGACCACGAGCGAGGAGCCCATGACCATCTTCTTCACCAGCGGCACCACCGGCTCCCCCAAAATGACCCAGCACAGCCACTGTAGCTACGGCCTGGGCCTGACGGTCAACGGGAGGTGGGGTTCTGACCCGCCAGGGGGACTCCGCTAGACCGCTAGTGTCTCTCCTGTAGGTTCTGGCTAGATCTGACGGAGCGGGACGTGTTCTGGAACACCTCGGACACCGGCTGGGCCAAGTCGGCGTGGAGCAGCGTGTTCGCCCCGTGGATCCAGGGCGCCTGCGTCTTCGTCCACCACATGCCGCGCTTTGACACGGGAGCCGTCCTGAAGGTACAAGCTCCGCCTCCGTGAAGGTCAAGGCCACAGTCGCCTGTCGTTGGGGCCAAATTGAGCACCAGCCTTGGTGTTAGGTTTGTAAGACGAAATATTTCCGTCATCGCCAACGATACTTTTTCCCTGTGATTGTGCAGGGGTGCAAAGAGTACCAGACAGCCATACTTGAGTAAAAGTACAGATACTTACTGTAAAAATGACTCCAATACAAGTAACACGTCACCAATTTCAAAAAGACTTGAGTCAAAGTAGCAAAGTGTCCCATTTTAAAAGAACTCAAGTATTAAGAACTGTTTTTATTCGTGCTCAATATAGGCCCAAAAAAAAGAAATGCGAAGACAAACTATTGTTTTCCAAGACAGAAACGGAATTTAATCTCAGTGTTTGAAAACTGGTAGAACAAAGTAGATAAAAAGAACAAAAGTCAGTCTCAATCACTTAAATTTGCAAGTAGATGTAAAATAAAACGATTAATCAGATTAGTAAATTATATATTATATGTATTATATAAAGTTATATATTATATAATAACATTTGTAAAACACATTTTTACGCCCCTAATTCGCGTTCTTGTGGTTTTATAATTCAAAAATAGCCTCCAGTACCTTCAGCAGCCTAAAGATGGCGATATTCACCTCGTCCGCCCAAGAAATTAACCGCGGTATAAATCGATTCCGGCTTGTCAATTACAATTACAATGTAACGAGTAACGATAAGTGTCCGTCCAAATGTAGTGGAGTGAAAAGTACTGCTACTCAATCACAAATGCAGTGGAGTAGAGAGTAAAAGTTGCTTCTATTTTTGATACGCAAGTATGAAGTAGCCAAAAACATACTTAACTTAATACTTAACTCCCGCTCAGAGACGAAAACTAGAACTACATTTATTGACACTTTCGTCAACCAATAAAAACGAAACAAAAATGCCTTTTGTGACGACGTCCAATCATAATCCGAGCTTTTGGAGAAAGGCGGGTGCAAACGCAAATCACTACACAAAGCCTTTCGAGGTGGTTATAGAGGCGAGTGTCTTCAATAACGTCTTCTCAAGGCAGGATGAAACGGTCAGATATATGGATTTGTTTTACATTCAACGCGATCTTGGAAAAATCTGTAGCCGCGTGTGAAGCAACAATCACGGGCAGAAATACAACACACCTGAAAAGACTGAAACGTTTCTTTTTCACCGTGCAACCATTTGTTACTTATAACATGCAATTTCAATTAACAATGCAATTATAACTATTTTTAATTTACTGTGTTTATGTTTCTCTTTGTTGAGGTTTCATTTATGAGAATACATTTATTTGGATTGAAAGAAAAGTTCTTTTAAATAAGTGAAAGAAATAGAAAAGTTTTTCCAGATCTTTGTATATATTTTATATGTTCATAGATAACTACGCATTCAGATTTCTTAGACATAGCATCTTTAGGAAATAACATCTTTAGAATATGTAGCACTTATATTTTCGTTGACTAAATCTATACTGTAATTTAGTCTACTAAAATGCTGTGGTATTTAGTCGACTAAAATTAGCCCTAAAAAATAGATGTAAAATAATAAGATGAAAATAAAAATAAGATGACTAAATTAGGACTAAAACTAAAATAAATTAAAAAATTTTAAATTAAAAATGAACACTGCTTCCCAGTGAATGGACCTTTCTTCTCGATGAACCACATAAACAGTTTGGTTCTGTTCCAGTCTTCGTGATGCGTTAGCAGTTGCTAAGCTAAAAAGCTAAGCTAAGGAGCTTCTTGCTTGTGATCTCAGAATCACAAGAGCATTTGGTCTCAAACCATGATTTTACAACTAGCCACAAAACCCGATCTGATCACGTTCCACATCAAAGACGACGAGAACATCCAACACTTGGAAAATGTGTCATTAAACGTCATTCCAAAACCATAACCCTAACATCTGCTGTCCTCCAGACTCTCAGCCGCTATCCCATCAGCACCTTCTGCTCCGCCCCCACGGCCTACCGGATGCTGGTGCAGGAGGATGCCAGCAGGTGGCGCAGCTTTCAGTCTATTCCAGTGCAGTTTTTACCTCACTTTACCTAATTAAGTTGTGCCGACATTTTGCATTTAATCCGATAAATTCGTTTTCATAACATGATAGAACGCCGTAATAAATGTCATAAAAACATCTGCAATCTTCAATAATCCAATAAAACACCCGCTATAACTGTGACGTAGGGATGGGCGAATGATCGGAAAATAATCAAAATCGAAATTCCAAACGTATAATCGTTCATATTTTTCAAGGTTGATTATTTTCCCTGATATTTGGAGGGAGTTTTCCGACGTGAGCAGCTTGACTTATACAAAAAAAAAAAAACGCAGTATACATCGTTTGGACACAATTTGGCTTCAGGAAGGATGACGTGAAAATAAGAAAACATAAAAAATAATTGTTCTTAATTTTAGTTGATGTTCAATAAATAATCCTAAAGAAGATCTGTGTGTGTTTCCTTCAATGCACACTTAATTAAAAACAAACCTCGCACTTTTTATGTGAGCATATTTATTGTGCAAAACCTGAACTTTGAGGGGAACAAATATAAATAAATAAAACAATCGTTCATGTTCAATAATCGAGATTCTGTGACGTAGCCGACTCAGGGCGGTGCGTGACATCACCAGGATCTCCACCTGCAGTGTCTTTCTGTGCCACCGGATGTCGCTGCTGAGTCAGGAAAACTTCGTCTACTTGTCCTGTGTGGCGCGTTATTGGTTCCGGAAGTAAGATCTCCGTAACCGTGTTACTTTACAAAAAGTCATTTTTTAAATAAATAATAAAAAAAACTGTTTTACACATCTGGACTTCACACAAAAGATCTCCCTGCATATTAGTGGAAAGAAAAAAATCTACGTAACATTCTCGCCGCTACAGGATTTGTCCTATCGGCTAGTGAAACGGTTTGGTAAACAGACGATATTTTCTCGACGACGCCCTTCGTAAAGGACATTTTTGTTATCAGAGTCATTCGTAAGTCGAGGTACCACTGTATTATTCCGCTTAATGTTCTGCAGCCGCCGTGATTCTCCTGCTCTGGGCTTCCCACAGGTTTGGATTCCCCGCGCTTGAGCACTGTCTGTCTGCAGGAGAACCCATCAACCCCCAGGTGATGTCCAGATGGAAAGAACTGACCGGGCTGGACATTTATGAAGGCTACGGCCAGACCGAGACGGTAAATGAACCAGGAAAAACTCAAAACTGGGATCAAAAGAGTCTGTGTGAATCAGTTACTCTCAACCTGCGGCCCACGGGCCAGATCCGGCCCTATTTAAATATTATTCACTCTGATAATGGAACAATGTTCAAATGTTTCTGAAAGAATTTTTTGTCCGGGTTTGATGCTGAAGTTTCTGAAAATGACGGCAACGTTTATGACGTTCTTGTCATTCTTTAAAGAAGACGTTCTGAAACCGTTTTTTGGAAAACGACTGCTGAGATGGCTTTAATAAAATCAGCTTTGTTGTTTTTTTTCCCCTTTCTTTTCTCATGTTTAGGCTTCTAGATTTAAATTTTCCAAGTTTGACTCATGTTGCTGTGGTCAGTGGAGTTTACAGTAGTTCAAGATTCCTTCAAGGAAATTCCTGAGATTCCTTAAAGGATATTCCTGAGTTTTGACAAATTCAATTTCTGAGATTCCTCAAAGGAAATGTTTGGGTTTCCTCAAGGAAATTCCTCACATGGAATTTTAGCAATTCCTCTGAGAACATTACTCAACGTCTTGGGGAAAACAATTCTCAAAATGTACAGTTTGAAATTCCTCGTAGACATTCTTCTATCATTTATTTCTTTCCCCATCTCAGATAGAAAACGGAAATTGCTGCAACTCCTCAGAGGAAATTCCAGAAATTCGCTTAAAGAAACGTAACTTACTCCGAGTAAATTTCCGAAAATTCCAAAAATAATTGAGAGGAATGTTGTCTATACAATGTTAGGGAATTGTATAGAAATTAATTTCCCCGTTTTTTTTTTCTACCCACCCAGGTCCTGATTGCAGGTACATTCAAAGGCATGAAGGTCAAACCCGGATCTTTCGGAAAAGCGTCTCCTGGATACGACGTACAGGTGAATGCTTACGGAAGCGTGTTTATAAATGGCCGAACATATTGAATGGGTTGTGGCGTGAGGTGGTGGACGAGGCCGGTGTGGTGGTGCCGCGCGGACAAGAGGGAAACCTGGGCGTCCGGGTGAAACCACGCCGACCGTTTTCTCTGTTCACGGAATACACGGTCAGTCTGGATGGGAAATCCCAGTGTCTGTTACTGGAATAATCCTCATTTCCTGGCTGATTCCTGCAGGGGGCGCCAGAGCACACGGCCGAGTGTTTCCGAGGCGACTTCTACCTGACCGGTGACCGTGGAGTGATGGATGAGGACGACTACCTGTGGTTTGTGGGCCGGGCTGATGATGTCATCCTGTCTGCGGGGTAAGAAAGTTCACAAGCTTTTCACAACCGTCACAAAGCGCCTGAAATAGACGATTGTTGCATTTTATTCACTGTTTGTTGGTGTTAGATAATGGCTATGACTATGACCAGTGAGCAACTGTAAATTACTGAAAAAAATACTGTAAATAATTATTGCTCCATACCTGTTTTTTCCATTTACAGCACAATACAATTTATTATTTACAACAAATGCACTATTTGGACCTATTTAAAGGTGTCTAACAATAAATACCAAAAGATAAATTAAGGGTGTGCGTTGACCAAAATATACATTTACCTCAATGCCTTTTGACTACGGTAGACATGGCAGTGTTTCTACAGTTTAATTTTATTTCTCTTCATTCACTTGTACAGTTTGATCCTTCATTAATGGAGTTATGTGTGTTTTCATAAGCTGACAAAATGTAAAAAAAAAAAAAAAAAAAATGTTGTTAAACAGATGTTTGCAACAAGCAAACTATAGGTTTTATACACAACTGCAATGGTCACTTTATTAAGTTATAAGTAGATACAGTTATTAGAGTAGAGTAGATACATTTATTTGACATTACATTTGATTACTTGTAGTTACAATTATAAGTTACATCCAGCTCTTTGATGATAGCCATGTGGCCATAACCGATGAAAATGAGTTTGACACCCCTGAATTAGACAATTAGCTGGTCTATTGGTAGCTGTGGTGTACAAGAGAATTTTGTAAGATTAGGACTCCCTGTAACTTAGTTTATTTATTTTTTCAATTTACAGCAACATACACTTTTTACATACAGAAAAATACCCTGTAAAAATACATGTGGAAAAAGCGGTAACCTTGGTAAGTGGTACATTTTTTGGATCTCTGGTTTCTGGAAGCGTACTGTAATATACCATAATGTAATTATGATCCACAAGTGTATATTTTACAGTATTGTACTGTTTTTTTGTAACAGTTTTTTTAAGTACAGCCAAACAATGCACTTTTTTCATTCTTTTAAAGCGAGTTTCTGCCCAAATGATTGCCCAGAGTAAACTTCCTGTTAATTCAAGAAAAATTTTGCTGTAAAGTATCATTTTACCAGAGGTGTAAAGTACTTGAGTAGATATACAATATGTATATGTATAATACAATTGAATCTAAAAAAAAAGTATGAGGAACGCACAAAGAAACTGAAAAAAGTTATTTACACGTTGAAACACAGAGAATAGCATTTGTACTTGTATTAGTACTTGTACTTTATTGATTACGTGAATTTATTGGGACTGCGTGAATTTAAAAGTTGCCTACATTTTTGGTACTCAGCACAAGTACAAAGTAGCCAAAAATACTTTTAAGTACAAATCTTTACAATATTTACACAAAATTCTAAGTGTACTCAAGTACTTTACACCTCTGCATTTTACCATAAAATATCATACATTTTTTTTTTATTTCCAACTACTTTAAAAACATGAAAACCTCAATCTATGGTTGTTCTAACACCACACTCGCTACAGGAAAGCTGTAATTACAGTATCAAGCCAGATAATCAGAAGGTTGTGATGGTGGTTTCAGGTACCGCATCGGCCCGTTTGAGGTGGAAAACGCTCTGATCGAACATCCGGCCGTCGCAGAATCCGCCGTCGTCAGCAGTCCCGACCCTCTTCGTGGAGAGGTGCTGCATTCTGGGATATTTTTTACTGTAAACGATGCGCGTGATATTACAAATCCCGTTTTTTTTTTTTTTGGTGGTGAGGTGGTGAAGGCTTTCGTGGTTCTGACCGCGGAATTTAAATCGGCCGACCGCGAGGAGCTGATCCGGGATCTGCAGACGCACGTCAAGAGCGTCACGGCGCCTTATAAATACCCGCGGAAGGTAAACGATGCCCGGTTAATGCTTTATTTATTAATTCATTCATTTTTTTAATATATATAAATATATATATATATATATGTTAGTGCTGTCAAAGTTAACACGTTAACTCATGTGATTAATTTTAAGTGCTTAATCGCGTCAATTATTTTTAACACCATAAATCACAGTTGCATTTTTTTGCTCATTAAGATCAGCAGCTCATTGAGTTCAGGTGTTGTCACTTAGGCGCAAAGTGTTTAAGTGACACTGACCTACTTTTCCCCTCTCAGCAGCGACACAGACATGTTCCTTTTCAACTGCAAATGACTTGCTAATTTCAAAAAGCCGAAGCTTTAGATTCATACGGATTAGATAAAGAGACAACACTGTATTTACGTAAAGCTTAGAATGTCTGTTTTTAAAATCAGGTGTATGTTTCATGTTAGAGTGATAAGTATTTATTAAGTTACAGTTAGTTTTCAGCTGACAAAGAGAAGGCAAAACACGCTTCACGTTTTTAGTTTAAGACAATGCTTAGCAAAATGTAACAAGAATTATACTAAATTATTTTACAGTATTTAAACGAGTGTTTATTTCGTGTTGAGTTTACAATAATTTACATATTACTCCTCAATATCCAATATTACAAGCTTCAGTCGTTTAATTTAAATTAATCGCAATTAATTCGGTCCGGGAAGTGCGATTAACTAGTTAAAAAAAGTAATCGTTTGACAGCCTTAATATATATATATACAGTATATATATATAAACAATGTATATAATATAAATAAATAAATAAATATTTATTTAATTGATTATTCTAATTATTATTATTTTTTTTCAGATTGAGTTTGTGGACCACCTGCCCAAGACAGTTAGTGGTAAAATACGTAGAGTGGAGCTGAGAAAGAAGGAATGGGAACAGAAAAGCAACTAGATGGGGAGCAACCTCAGAGGAATTGTTTGACCTTTTGACCTTTAACTTTCACTCCTGTATGACCCGTCAGACTCTGGGTTGGATTCGGGTGTATTTGCTTTTGTTTGCCTGTAGGTGGCAGCGAGTCTCTATCAGAACAGTTGCATGATTTCTTATCGCAATATTATCTGCATCTTGTTGTGTAAAAAAAAAACAAAAAACAATCAAATGTCCAGGGGAATTTGACATGTATGCTGCCAAATAAATATTTGACAATGTAAATAATGAGTACATTATAGAAATATTCTTTTTAAGGTTTTTAGCTATATAGTGAATATATCGTTGAAGGAGAAAATGTTGATACACATTTTATATACAAAATATACAGTTCTTAATGTGACTTTGTATCTAAACGAAACGTTCCTTCATAGGTTGTTTTTTATGTATTATGTGCCTTTTATGATTACTTTTAAAATAAAATCTGATTTTCTGTGATCTGAAAAAAAGGTTTGTGTGTGTGTCTGTATGCGTATTAATGCATGCGTGTGCGTGTCTGTGTGTGTGTGTCTGTATAAAGTAATTATATACGTGTAAGAACTATATATATTTATTTTTAGACTACATGTTGTCTTATGTAATCAAATTCAAATTTTACTTGGATGTTCATATACACATTATAATATTTACAATAAAAAAAAATAAGAGATAGAAATACAACAAAATAGAAAAAATAAATAGATAAGGATAAAAATATGAAAAAAAAACACGGGAAAAAACTATGAAGATGGAAAAAAAGATTTGAACAAATACAAAAAAATGTGAAGGTTTAAGATTTTTAACGTGAAGATTACACAGTGGTTATACAGTGTATCTTCTGTGTATACCAGACAGACAGACAGATGTCTATGTGTGTGTGTGTGTGTGTGTGTGTGTGTGT
>CM051493.1:14750191-14794120 GCA_028031935.1 Paedocypris micromegethes
ACGGTATTGCAAATATTTCAAAAATGGCGCCAAATTCTCGCGATATCACGAGATTCAATTGGATCTCGCGAGATCTCGTGCCACGAGATCTCGTCACACCCCTAATAGACACAGATTGACAAATAAATCTGGCAGGAGGATGGACACGGCCCTCTGCTCCGACAGGTGCTGATGCTGGTGCTGATGCTGATGATGAACTTCTGCATCTCTCAGTTTTATTCACCAAACACGTAGAGAATACTGTGTCGTGTCGTTGAGTTGTCGTTATGGCAAATTCAAACCTTTTCGAAAATGTTGGGTTTCTTTAGTATAGATAGATTAGATGGATGGACAAATAGACATATAGATAGACAGACAGACAGATAGACTGACAAATATATACAGATAGATGGATGGACGGATGGACAGACAGTGAGGAAGATGGTGAGAGAAAGAGACAGAGAAATGGAGGGAGAGAGATAATGTGAGAGAGACAGACAGAGGGGCGGGTAGAGAGAGAGAGTGAATGAGTGAGTGAGGATGATGGACAGAAAAAGTGAGAGAGAGATATAAAAGCGAGAGAGACAGAAAGATAGATATAAAAAAAGAAAGAAAAAAGAAAGAGAGGGAGCTAGATATGGGGGCGGGGGTGTAGAAAGGTAGATCCAGGGGGCATCAGACAGACAGACAGACAGATGATGGTCAGAAAAAGAGGAAAGAAAGAAAGAAAGAGGTGGAGATAAAGCGAGAGAGAGGGAGATAGATAAGAGGGAGGGAGAGAGGCGGCAGATTGAGAATGATGAGTGATAGATTGATGGATAGATAGATAGAGAGAGAGAGAGAGAGAGAGAGAGAGAGAGAGAGAGAGAGAGAGAGAGAGAGAGAGAGAGAGCTAGATATAGGTGTGTGTGTGTGTGTGTGTGTGTGTGTGTGTGTGTGTGTGTGTGTGTAGAAAGGTAGATCCAGGGGGCATCAGACAGACAGATGATAATGTTCAGATGGAGTGAGTAGTGATGAGGTGATCTATCACACTTACAGAGCGGAGCAGCAGAGTCAGAGCAGCACCAGGAGGTCCACACCACTGGAGACCAGCTACCAGGCGGCCTTCAGCCCGGACCCCCACCACAGCAGCATCAGGACCGCGGTGAGTGAGGAACATCTGGATCAGGCTTTCAGCTGCTGGATTGTGGGAAGTTCAAGACCGGAATTCCACCAGGACGGTTTGACCTAAAATCCACCGCTGATGTTTTCCTCCAGCGCTCTCTCTCTCATCATCATCATCATCTCACTCTCTCCATCATCTGCCTCTCTCTCATCATCATCTCACCCTCTCCATCATTTCTTGCTCTCTCCATCTCTCTCTCCATCATCTGTCTCTCTCATCATCATCTCACTCTCTCTCTCCCTCGCCCTGCTTTCTCGCTCGATCTATCTCTCTCTCTCCATCATTTGTCTCTCTCTCATCATCATCTCACTCTCTCCCTCATCTGTCTCTCTCATCATCATCTCACTCTCTCCCTCTCCATCATTTCTCGCTCTATCCATCTCTCTCTCCATCATCTTGATCTCTCTCATCATCATCTCACTCTCTCTATTTTTCCATCCTCTCTCTCTCCATCATCTCACACACTTTCTCTCTCTCCCCATCATCACACTCTCTTTTCATCATCTCTCTCGCTTTCTCCATCATCTCTATCTCTCCATCATTTCTCACTCTCATCATCTCTTCCTTTCTCTCCATCATCTCTTGATCTCTCTCTGCATCTCTCACACTCCGTCTCTCCATCATCTCTCTCCATCATCTTTGCTGCTGCTAAACGACGCGCATCTTTCACTATCCAGCATCACAAACGTGTTTCTCCTGAGATCAGAATTACTTACACTATCTGCATCAAACAGCAGCTGAACGGATGTCTCACTGTTACAGCTGAAGGGGACATGGTCAAATCTACAGCTCAGTGTGAAATAATGAGAGAGAGAGAGAGAGAAACAAGTGGGCGAGAGAAACATAGGAGAACATAAGAGAGGAAAACAATAGAGGACATGAGATAGAACGCGAGAGAGAACATACGTCCCCAGAACATACAGAGAAGAAAGTAAGAGAAAGTGAGGGAGAGAGCAAAAGTGAGCGAGAAATAGAGAAACATAAGATAGAGAACATAAGAGAGAAAGATAAGAGACACGAGATAGATAGATAGAAAAAACCTAAGTGGGTGAGATATAGAGAAACATAGGAGAACATAAGACAGAACAAAACTAGAGAGAAGGACATAAGAGAGAGATAGAACACGAGAGAGAGGGGCACCGAGATAAACAAAGAAAAAAGGGAGAGAAAGAATGTGAGAGTGTAAATAAGCGAAAGATAGAACACGAGAGACGTGGAGCGTATGTGAGCGAGAGATAGAACATGAGAGAGAGAGCGAGAGAGAGAAAAAAAGAGAGGGGCACCGAGTAGAGAGATGGTTTTCCTTGCAATGTGAGAGAGAAAGAGAGAGGAATGCAGCGCTACGGTTCTTCCTTTCTTCTTGTGGTTGCGTCTCTCTATGGTGTCCTCCAGGGTCTCGCTCAGTCCAGTGTTTTCTGGATGATTCTTCTCAGATGCTTCGAGTAACGGCAGAACTTTTGTGTGCGTGTGTGTGTGTGCAGCAGGAGCAGACGGTGAAGACCAGGCAGCCACCAAACCCATCCGCCGTTTTCCAGAGCAAGTCCAGGATCTTCAACATATGACCCACAGAAAGCCACCGGACCCCCGACAGAACGAGAAGAAGCGATGGAGATCCTGATTCTGAGCCAAATAAACATCGTTCTAGGCACTGTAGAATAAATGTAGAACGTTTCTATCAAACTATTCCACAGAGGAACTAGTTGAGGAACATTGCTGGGATGAGAGACAATCTATGCAACGGAATGTTCCGCTGAAGAATTCAGATCCATCAACACCTGCATGTCTACAGACATTTTTTAAAGCAATTAAATGTCAAATGAATGGACAAGTATCGTGTGTGGGAGTGTGTTTTTATACATTGTGGGGACGTTTGGCTGGTCCCCACAACTCTGGAAGGCCCGCTTGAGGGTCACGGTTAGATTTTAGGGCAAATAAATGACTAAATTAATAAAGTTTTGATCAAAGTTAGTGTGTGTGTGTGTGTGTGTGGTGTGGAGGGAGGTTAATGGGCGGAGCTAGTGTGGAGGAGAGAATGTATGTTTTTGTATGCAAGTCAATGGTAGGTCCCCACTAAAATATAAATGCGAGTGTGTGTGCACGTGGCAAGTGGGCAGTGAATGCTTTTTTTTTTTTTTTACATTGTGGGGACATCAGGTCATTATAGGGACGTTTGGCTGGTCCCAACAACTCTGAAAGGCCTGTATGAGGGTCACAATTGCATTTTAGGGCATTTAAATTATAATAAAGTTTTGATCAAAGTTAGTGTGTGTGTGTGTGGTGGGGGGAGGTTAATGGACGGGGTTAGTGTGAAGGGGGAGGGAATGTATGTTTTTGAATGCAAGTCAATGGCAGGTCCCCACTATGATCTAAATGAGAGAGTGTGTGTTAGCTACATTTCCTGAATAATGATTGTTTCAGTATTACGGTGTAAAAAGAAACACATGCTGTTCCAGACATCGAAAAAAAAGCCCTGTTTAAAATAACTGTTTAAAGAAGAGCAAAATAAAACACAAAAAGAAGAGCACTATTCTAAAACGTTTGGTTTAATGGTGCGTGAGTGCGATCTGACATGAAGAGAATCCAAAATGCCTTCAGATTTCCAGAAGAACATGTGAAATGGCTAAAACGTGTAAAAAACGTGAAGACAGTAGATTTACAGTAAACGTTCATCACGCGCCACGTAAAGCGCTCGTTTGTCCGTCCAATGATTTGACTTTCTGCTAGAGATGCGTTACTCGTACAGTTCAGTGTCAGATCTGCTGCTTTGACCGCTAGCTAGCTAGCTTCCGCGTGAAAGAAGCGGTAAGACGTTTAAGCGTTCAAAACGGAATTTTCACAGCCACATTAGCTGATCATTTAAGACTTGTTAAAATACGACGAGGAATCCGCAACTTCATTCACAGTGTTGTTTTAGCCAGACTAGCAAACTTTAGCTTATTCCTGACCGTCGCGACTTTATTTAAACGTGACGTGGCGGAGCACTTCCTGAAACCATGATGAAGATAATGAACCGGAATAAATAGAGTGACACGAGAGTGATGAGATCTGGAAATTTGTCATCGTGCCTGTGACTGGCCGGTCCTTGCGGCCCAAGCCCCGCCCATGAGTATAAAGGAGGCAAGGCCGGTGCGTAACAGTTCACCCATCCGTCCGTCCAAGGTCAAAGGTGAAAGAGAATCTAGTTGGCTTGGCTCTCATCCCTCATCATGATGCCCATGTATCTGAAACACAACAATAGTCAGTGTATTACATTTGTAGAAGAAATGTGGTAATTAATTAACTGTGCACAGATGAACAAATACAAATAAATGCAAACAGATGCACAAACTGTACACACACTTATTGTATTGATATCATAGTGGGGTGAGAGAGATTAGCTTACATGCACAACACGTCTCGACCCTTTTACACTAACCACAACCCTTTACTCTAACTTTAATCGAAACTTAATTGTAACTTCGGCCCTAAAATCCCATCTTACACCATGTAACAGGCCATCAGAGTTGTGGGGATCAGCCAAATGTCCCCATAATGGCAAAATGTCCCCGAAAGGACCAAACGTCTCCATAAGGACCAAATGTCCCCATAAGAACCAAACATCACTATAATGGTCCCCATAAGGACCAAGTGTCACTATAATGATCAAATGTCCCCATAATTGACCGCAGGTCCCCACTAAAGTTTAAAAATCTAGCATTTGGGGCTTCAATTAGACCTAATTCGCAGCACACACACACGTTCAGATTGGTCATGTCTAAAGGAATCACAACAATAAACAATTAATAAAACACTAAACACACATTAAAATAAACACAGCCTCACCTGTTAGTGAGGAAATCGCAGCCGGGCACAGAGCTAATGGCCTGATGCACGTCAAACGCTGAAATCTCATGTGGCGTTCTGTGAAGACAAAGACGGGTTGAGAAGAGAGAAGGAACAGAAGAAGCAGGTTTTCACGCCGCCATCATCTTAACCGACAGGGTCTCGATTGACCATTGACACCCGAGTGTGAATCCTGCTTGACTGATCAGCGGCTAAAAACCCAAGAGAACCATCTTAAGAGTTTCACTTCAGAGTGTGTGTGTGTGAGGTCAAAGTGGGGTCCTGGATGCTAGAAATGAATTTGAATTGAATAGAAATGCAGTTTTCAGTCCCACAATGGGGAAATTGCATCGTACAAAATTGCAAAAAAAAAAAAGGTGGAATAGAGAGAATAAACATACAATTCCCATCAATCAATAAATATACATAAAAAAAATCACAGAGAAGTCCCCAGGTGATTATGAGTGTGTTCTGACCTGTTTTGTGGAGATTTCCCATGAGCACTTGCTAAGGCCTCGCGGAGGATCTCGCTGGAGAACTGCTCAACCGCCTGCGAGTAACACCACAGTCACAATCTCGTCTCGTCAAGCTCACTTTAACATTACAGCATTTTGTATTTCTAATAAAGTGACAATATCATGCAATACAAAATATGTTATTCAGTTGAAAAAGTAGCTTAGTTTTAATCCAAAAAAGCTACTATGTCTGTTTCTCTCATCTCAGCTGTGTGTAGCTCTCTCTCTCACTTTCTCCCACCACTCCATCTTTCACTCTATCTTATCTCCTTATCCATCTCTTTCTCAAAATCCTCTTTTTCTTCTCTTTGCTTGTCTCCCTCACTCGGTGTCTCCATCTCCCCTTTTCTTCTTGTTCTGTCTCACTTCTCTCCATCTTCCATTTATCAATTTCTGTTGTATCTCCCACCTCCACACCCCCATCTATCTTTGTGTATATATATCCATTGATCGATCCAACCATCTATCTCTTGGCCATCTTTTATCTTTTGTGCGCTTTGAGACAAATGCTCAGAACTTGAAATTGGTCCGATAATTTTTCTCTCTCTCTCTCTCTCTCTCTCTCTCTCTCTCTCTCTCTCTCTCTCTGCCTGCCAGATCCCATAATGCAGTGCTTCAGCTGCCTTCTAGAAATTGCATTTACTTAAAAGCACATTTATAAATTCTTTTTTCTTTTGCACCACGTCCACATTTCTAACTTGTATCATTTTGACAAAATCTATTTTCTAAGGAAGACAAAAAAACGAGTGATTGACGAGTAATTGACTTTTTTGCTTAAAATTGTTTAGCTTAGGCGTGTTTATCCATCTCGATAATTCTAATATACCGTAAAACCTCTAGTAGAACGCCCCCCTGACGGAATAGTTGAGAATAAGCCCACCCCTGATGTTCTACTAGATGTTTTATAATAAGTTTGTATTTTATCATGATAATATCGTGTTCGGAAGAGCGATTCTTTGACGACCAGGAACTCTGAACTCTTCATCAGATCTTGTAGTTCTTGAGAAGCTCCTGGTGGACGCTCACCTTCAGAATCATGCGCTCCACCAGCGGAGCGAAGACGTTCTTCTCCACCTCCACCTGCTGGAGCGTCACGCCGATCTGACACACACACACACACACGTACATGGATGAGACGACGCCTTCCAGAAGCTTCTGAGATGCTCCGGCTCACACACCTGCTCCGCCGTGTCTCTGATGAACTGCGTGGAAGGGCATCGGCCGAGGAAGAAGCGTGGCTCCTGCTCGCTCTCCTCCTGCTCCTGCTTGATCCTGACGGAGGCGGCGGCGGCGGCGTCCAGCTCCTTCACACTGATGATGTCCAGCGGCGTCTGGTCCTCCTCCTCCTCCGGCTCGGCCTTCAGGAGGCTCTGAAGCTGCTCCAGACGCTGAGACAGCTCCTCACAGCCCGTCAGCGTCACACCGCCCTCTGCGCGCACACACACACACACACAAAAACAGACAGGGAGCGAAATAACGAGAATGAGTAAGTCTCGAGGAGAGACGGCGCTGAGAGCAAAGCCTTCTGGGAGCTGAACTCAAGCCCGACTCTGAATCATGACTAATGATGAGGTGATCCGCGCTCAGAGAGAAAGGGAGCGAGAGAGACAGAAAGCAAGAAAGGGAAAGCGAGGGAGAGATCGAGAGAGAGCGCGAGTGAGGGAAAGATAGAGACTGACAGAGAGAGAGAGAGAGAGAGGGAAGGAAAGATACAGAAAGAGGGAGAGAGAGAAATTATGGAGGGAGCCAAAAGAGAGAGAGAGAGAGAGTGCAAGAGAGATGGAGAGAGTGAGAGAGAAAGAGAGAAATGAGGGAGGTAGAAAGACAAAGGAGGGATGAGAGGAGGGACAGGATGATAAAGATAAAAAGAGAGTGTAAAAGGAATGACAGGGAGAGAAAGAGATAAAAAAGAGACAGAAAGAGAGAAATGAGGGAGAGAGAGACAAAGGTGAGGGGGAGAGAGAGAGAGAGGAGGGACAGGGAGAGAGATAAAAAAGAGAGAAATGAGGAGGGAGAGACAGAAAGAGAGAAAGCAAGAGAGAGGGAGAGAGAGAGAGAAATGGGGGAGATAGAGAGACAAAGGAGGGAGAGACAAAAATGAGGGAGAGGGAGAGAGAGAGAGGAGGGACAGGGAGAGAAAGATAAAAAGAGAGAGTGAAAGAGAGAGAAAGAAGTGAGAGTCAGGTGATCAGCACACACACCCGTCTCGCTGTCGATCTGCGTGAGGATGTCCTCTATGGAGTGGGGCGGGGCGCGCTGGGGCTGTGGGTCGGGGGGCGTGTACCCGCGGAGGCGGCACCAGCGCAGGACGTCCCGGGTGGTGGGCGGGGCCAGGGCCTGGAGCCGCGGGGTCTTCTCCAGCAGATCCACACACACCCGCCGCACCAGCACCGCCCGCTGCACCTGCGCCAGGAGCGGAAAGGGGGCGTCACCCGAGGCCCTGGGGGCGGAGCTTCAGACCGCCGTACCTCAGCCGCGCGGCGCTTGCCTATATTCCACGAGTGGTACTGCTCCACGGAGACGGCGCAGAACGGCGGCGAGTCCTCGTCTGCGGGACGGTGGGCGAGAGATTAGCGCCGCCAGACCACGCCCACGCCCCGCCCCCCACAAACTTACTCTTCTCGGGCAGAATGAGCGGGAACTTCTTGACGACGGCCGTGAGGAGCTGGAGCAGGTTGTCCACGTGCTCGGCGCTGCAAACCAGCACAACACACACACACACACACACACGGATGAGTTTCAACGCACTTCCTGTAGGCGGAGTCGACGAAAACTCTTCGCTCGTTCTAGGATTATTTAACGGAAACGTACTTGACGAGCTCGTGCGCCGATTCGCTTCCCTGTTCCACTTTAATGGAGGCCGCCTGGTCCTCGGATGGCTGGGTGACGGAGGTGGGCGTGGCAGGGGGCGGAGCAGAACAGGCTGAGCTAACCAAGCCAGGCTCTATTTTAACTGCATGAAAACACAAGCACCATGAGCATTAAATCACAGGACTCCTGTTTATTGGGACACAACCTACTTGACCCAATAAAGCAGCACCAATTAGCATGAAATATGATTCAGACTTGAAAGAGTTAAAGCAGCTGCTATATGTAACCCGCATATAAATCAAGCGATTACGCTATTACAAACCGTAATAATTACAGTAATTCGGCATAATATTAATTCATAATAATAATAATAATAATACCATTTATAATAAAAATTATTCATAATACATTCATAGTAATTAACACTATTCATACGAATTGTTCGGTAAATAGTTTTGTCATAAGTATTTATACATAATAATTTACTGTATTTATAATATGTAGTCTTACTATTAATATTTAAAAATATGCAAATGTTTTATAATAATGGTTGTGTGTGTGTGTGTGTGTGTGTGTGTGTTTCCTAATACAAAAAAAAAAAATCAACCGACTCTCGAGAGACGCCAAAAAAAAAACCAATTCAACAGAGATGGAGAGAAAAGCGCAAAGAGGCGTAAGTGAAGGACGAGCAAAAGTCACAAGGAAACATGAAAGAATGAGCAATACAACAAATGAAGAAATGAGAAATGAAAGGATATGACAAAGATAATTATAAAAAATTACAGCAAAATATTTACATATACTATACTTTAAAAATACTTATAATTATAATAAAAATGATAATAAAAAATAATAACAGTAACAAATCATTAACATTATCTATGCATAAAATAGAAATATTGATTTATAATAAGATTGAATATATTGATTATTATAATAAAACACAGTTACTTCTCAATTCTACAGACAAAGGAAACTATTCTAGACTCATTTTCAGATAGAGAATGATGGAGAAGCTGCGCTCGCAACACACAGGTCACGGGTTCGACTCCTGGTGGGGAAAAAAAAGTGGGTTCGTCTGTTACGGAATTATTATTACGTCCATTATTACGGAACGACGATGCATAATCTTGTCGCTAATTTGATGTTTTGTTCATCATTTCGCTCCTATCGAGGATGTGTGTGTGTGTGTGTGTGTGTGTGTGTGTGTGTGTGTTACCTTGAGCGAGTGGAGTGGACGCTGAAGACACAGTTCCACTGGTAGACGTGTTGCTGCTGGACGCCGCTTTAGAAGAAGAAAGACCTGCGACGAAAAACACAGACATTTAACTACCGTAATTATGCAAATATATGCACCCTTTTTGCCCAATTTAGAAGCTCAAAATCTTTTGGGGTGTCTATACGTGCATATAAAAGTGCCCATTGTCCCCATTTCAAGTCAGGAGCAAACATTAATAAACAAAAATGCGTCGCTTTTTTTAAATTTAAATAATGGTTCCAGAGGCAGACGTGCTTATAAGCTTTTATTGGCTCAATAACAGAAATATAGCAACATTAGTTACGACGCGACACTTCACAGTGGCTAAATAACACTGGAAGTAGTAAGATTAAACTAAATACAATGATCAATATTTTAACAGACATATTGCATCCGGTAGATCCACGCTAACGGTTAACGGCTAGCGCTTGAAAACGAGTCCATAAGAACGCAAAAGCTTCGGAGCAGAAAGAAAACAATTGCCTTTAAAACGGAAAATTCACGCATTTGAGCCAGAAATGTAAAAAAAAAAAAAAATTGCCTTCAAAACGGAAAATTCACGCAATTGAGCCAGAAATGTAAAAAAATAAAATTGCCTTCAAAACGGAAAATTCAAGCAATTGAGCCAGAAATGTAAAAAAAAAATTTTTTTTTTGTGCCAAAAAAAAAACAGGGGGCGGATTTCAAAATCAAATTTTTATCGCTTATTCGAATAAAACAGTCAGAAGATATGTTTGCTAAAAGAAGTATTTAGCCTTGTTGTTTGCCTATTACGTAATACGCAATACGGTCTTTCAATTAATACACCACTAGTCCTCCTTAACAAGGCGCTGCAAATCGTTATTTAGTCGCTATTTCGTTATTTACGATTCGTTATCGCTGCAAATCGTTATTTCATCTAATCCGAAAACCCCAGTTCAGCTCCAAACAGTCAGTCTCCTATACTGTACTTACTGTACATCACCGCCGTCACGCGGGCGCACACTCTTACCTTTGCCAACGGGCATCAAGACGGTCTGGAGCCCCGAGGAGCCGCCGCCGCCCACGCTGAGCTGCTTCAGCTGATTGGCTGGGATGGTGAGGAGGGTCTGCTGGGAACTGGACTGAGTGGGGTGGAGCTTCAGCACACCTGCCGTAATCAACACACACACACACGACACGCCCCCTTCTTGTGAATCCTGAGAATAGCTATAAACATATACAGCACTCCACCAGAAAGCTACACTACAAATAATAAAAAAAAAAAATGGTTCTGTTTTTATTTAACATGCTAACATGACATTATCGGCTATACGTTCAAATCAAACTTATCGAATCATGATAAATGATTCAATAATTATATCATCCAAACCTGTTATAGCTTTGATTGTAAATGATTGTGACAGTCAGACAATTGTCGTGGTGAAGAGACTATTTAGAGATTTTAAGAGAATGTAAAAGTGTATGCTTGGGGGTTAACATGTTGGCTAAGTAATTACTGTATTACTATTATTGTTTACTAATAAAGTAATTATTGTTATTAGTAGTAGCATGTTTTTTCAATAATAACAATATTATCATTGTGGTTGTTTACAAATTAAGTTATTTTTGTTGTTTTTGTTTACTAATAGAGTAGTTATTTTTAGTTTGTTGATAACAACAGAGAAATGATTGGTTTCTCTTCCTGTGCCTTATACTCCAAGGAAGTAGATGTTTATTGATGGTACACATAATAAAAACTTCCAATATATAAAAATACATAAATATTTCCATTTTTAAAACACACTATCAATTGTTACTGCTAAAGATTATCTCTGTCTGTTTGTCTGTGGTTCTGCGAGACTACGACAGGAAACTTCCAAATCATTCACTTTTGGTGTGCCACAGGGCTCAGTCCTCAGCCTTCTTCTTTTCATCATATATTTCCTTCCATGGTCATATTAGTCACAAACATAACATTCGCTTCCAAACCTAATCCCGCCATCCTACCAGACCTACGCAAAATCACATTTCTCCAATTCAAATCACAACTCACAACTTCTGGTTTTTGTGCTGAGAGCCGTTTTGTTTGGCGAAAAATGTGTTAGCCTAGCCGCAATTTACATGCAATTCAGCTAATCCGTGTCATGACTTCGTAAATTCCGACAAATATTTTTATTAATGATAAAATATTGTTAACAAAGGTACAGTAGATACATTTACAGCAGACAATCTCAAATGAACGTTTACCGCCATCTTGAAACGTTAGTCATGCAAATCTCCGAGACTTCCACAAGTCGCAAGACCGGCAACGTCGCTTGGAAATCTCAGGGATTTGCATGAAAAAAAAAAAACATCGCTATTCAGCGATGGCATACAAGCTCATTTTATATTTTGGAAGTCATATCTATAGTATTTTATAACTAGTATTATAATTATATGCTGTAACTAGTATTTTTGTTTGTTTTTTGACGTGCTTGAAGATTAAACAACTGTTTTACACACGTCTGGACTCTCATCTCCATGCATGTTAGCGGTAAGAAAAAGACGCGCTCATTTCGTAGAGAGAGAAGATTTCGGAGCTCGGGACAAAATTGTCGCAGTAATTTTGTTACTCAAGATTTGTGTTATCGAGGACATTGGTAAGTCTTCAAAATGTGCTAGCGGGTCATCGGACGGTTGCTACCTGAGATGGTTGCCGCCGTTTTAACTGTGGCTCCTCCGAGCAGAGACGCCGCTGCCCCTAGTGACGGGCTGGAGCTTTTGGACCCCGCCCCCACAGTCGACCCCGCCCCCTTCGACAGGCCGATGACGGTCTTGGCTGCGCTGGCGTTTTTAGCGGCGCTGATCACGGCGGCCTGATTGGCCGCGACCAGCATTTGGTGCGGTGGGGGGGGTTTGGGGGTCTGAGACGAGGGTCCGGAGCTCTCGGCCGACTGAGGAGGAAGACCACCACACGTGAGAGGAGGAACCAGATCCACTTCCTGCTTCTGGACCCTCACCGGCTGCGAGGTGGGCGTGACTCTCGAGGCGGCGGCTCCTGGTTTGGTCAGGTGACTGGAGGTGGAGGGCGACACCATCTTCACCGAGCCCTCGGACAGCTTCACCTGAGAGCCTTGGGAGCCTCCCACGACCTGCTGGGCGAGAAAAGCTGAGGTTATACTGACATATCTCCTACATCCCCCATAATCCCCTGCGCCTGCGGGAGAGCAGAACGTGGAGAAACCAAAGACTCGCTTTCCCAGACAACAGACCACCATCACTAGGCTAGACGTGTCCACACTTGGTCGTAAATATGCCTTGATTTTCCAATTGTCCAATTGTGGATTTACAATTGTCAAAAAGAAACTAATTTAACTAGAGCTGCAACGAGTAGTCGACGCCGTCGACGTAATCGATTACGTAAATACGTCGACGCAAAAATCGCGCGTCGAGTAGTGGCTTTTTGCGTTCATTTTTTTTCAAACATGGCGGCGCGGGAAACTAACGGAGCAGACGATGGCAAATAAGTGGTCAAAAGTGTGGGAAACATAAATGGATGATCGAGGTCTCTGTCATTAGGACACATTTTGGCTTCAGGAAGGAGACACAGAACAAAATAAACTTTAAATGACGACACGAAGGCATTGCTAATCGAACACAGAAAGCGTAGTAACCGTCGCCTAACTGAACCCCGGCGAGGCGCGAGCGCAACTGTAAGTGTCTGTTTAATGTTTCTCCGATGTCTGTTTAATGTGCATTTAAGAGCTGCTGTTTTAGTTAGTGAAAGTTAGGGAAAGACGCGCTCGAGGTTAGATTTGGTCGCGCGCGCGTCGCTCTCGCTGTCTCCCTCGCTCTCTCTTCCCTGCGCTCTGTCTCTCTCTCTCTCTCAGTCTCTCTTCCCTGCGCTCTGTCTCTCTCTCGCTCTCCCTCCCAACAGTGTTTAACGGAGTTCGATTTTCATTACTGCAAATCTGTTGTTTACATTGATACGTTGCATATGCAGGAAATACACAGGATACACTATTCATATCTTATTATAAATAATAATAGTTGTTTTAATTAGAAGATAACTGCTAATTTTTCATGTCAATACGAAATTTACACACTGTGCTTTAATTTCAGTTGTTGATGTTAATTAAATAATCATATAGAAGATCTGCGTTTAGTTAAATTATTTTAAAACTTGATTTGAAAAAAAAAAAGCGTCACCTCTGAGCAGATAGACACGTGTGATTACATTTTTTTAGGATTGATATTTTATGTTGCACTTTAATATTTACAGTCGAGTCATCTCACTGAATTCATTTTGCACTTGTGTTAAGAACTCATACGGCCTCGTTAATTTTGATTTGCACTTTGTGTAATTTTGATGTCTTTATTTTGGCCTAAATGTAATGTTTTAAGGGATATTGAAATGTACTATGCGGTTTTGTACAAGACAAGCTTCAGTTAAGTCACTTTGTTGTTGGCTGAATTTAAATGCACTTTACAGGGGGGCGGGGTTATCTTTAACCAGTTTAGGTGTGTGTTTGTGCCCCCTTGTTTCATATGGCCTTTGGTTTAAAAAAATTTAAAAAAGTTAAAAAGTGTTAATTAAAAACTAAATAGCATGTTTATTTAAATTTTTATGGACAAATAATCGTTTGGGCAAAATATAATCGTTAGAATAATCGGGAAATTAGTTGATAGATTAGTCGACTAATCGAAAAAATAATCGATAGATTAATCGATAAGAAAATAATCGTTAGTTGCAGCTCTAAATTTAACATAATTTTAAAATGTCAGTTTGTTTTTAATTTGCGGGTACAATATCCAAGTTTAAATTATTCAATAAATAAATCAAACATCCAACCAAGTATTATCAATCAACCATCAAACTAATAAACATTTTAATCACCCCTTTTCAACTAACCAATCAACATAGGTTCATAAATACAATCAACCTTTTTCTATCAATTAATCAAACCAATCAACCTTCCCCAATCAACCCTTTTCATCCAATCAACCAACAGAAATCCAATAAAGCTTTGTCAATCATCCATTCAACACTTTTTAACCAATCAACCAACCAGCCATCAATCAAATCAACCAACCAACCAACCACAAATACAATTAACCTTTGTCAATTGCCCATTCAACCATTTTTAACCAACCAATCAACCAAATTACCATCAATCCAATCAACCAACTAATCAATCAATCAACCAAACAACCAACCATAAATCCAATTAACCTTAGTCAATCAACCAAAGAACTTTTTTCAATCAATCAATCAATCAATCAATCAATCAATCAATCAATCAATCAATCAATCAATATCCCTTTAAACTTTTTGAATGGAGTTGAACTTATGCAATGTGTCTGAACAGTGTTTTGTAGGGTATTTTTTTACTTTGAGTAAAACCAGGTCTTACTTTCAAATTAGATCTTTAACTTAGATATTTTGTTAATATTTACTACCAATCATTTATTGATATTGTCTTTTGGAATCAAGTGAACACACACAAGCTTTAATGAGAGAATAATTTCCTTCATGGTGAATCTTTAAAATGGCTGAATCGCGTTGAGTCTGTCTTTCGTCTGTCGGTCTCTGTTTGTCTGTCTGAGCATCGCCACACGACTCTTGGTTGGTACCCACCTGAGCCAGAATGGCGGCCTTCTGCCCGGCCGTGACCCGGATGGCTTGCTGAGAGCCGGAACCGCTGGCTGAAGACCCCTGACCCGCTGACCCCTGCTTGCCAGAGCTGCCCGGCTGACCAACCAGAAACGTGCCCTGCAAGACATCACCTGACTGAGCCAATCTGAGACGCCATGATGCTCCATTATAAACTACAATTGGCATTCAGAATGGAACTAAGAGTGGAAAACGCAGAAAATCAACCATGTAATCATGAGATTTTTCATTTTGATTGACGTTTCTTCCCTAATTCGGAACATTGATTAACATTGGTTGTTTTTTTTCTATTCTTTTCAAAGACTCTTTTTTTCCTATTTCCGCATAGCGGCTTTGCATTGGTCTGGGTCTGAAACCAAATGAGCAAGGCAGTGTAATCAAACTGAGCTCATCACTACAGATCAATTCAACACTGCTACATGATCAGTAGATAGAAAGCAAGAAAGCAAAAAAAAAAAAGTTAAGAAAGGAAAAAAAAACTAAGAAAGAGAGGTAGAGAATGAAAAAATGAAGGACATTTCCAAAGAATAAAATAGAAGAAAAACAGAAAGAAAGTAATGACCAAAAGATGGAAGAACAAAAAATGCTATCAAAGAAAGAAGAATGGAAGAAAAAAAAAAAAAGACAGAAAGAAAGCAAGAAAGGAAAGGATGGAAGAAAGAAGAAAACAGAGAGGTAGAGAAAGAAAAAAGAAAGAAAGACATTTCCAAATACTGGAATTGGAGAAAGAAAGAAAAAGAAAATAATAACCAAAGGATGGAAGAACAAAAAATATTATCAAAGAAAGAAAGAAAAAAGAAGACAGAAAAGAAAAAAAGAAAAGAAAGAAAGGTAGAGAAAAAAACAGTAGAAAGATTTCCAAAGAATGGAAGAATAGAAAAAAGAAATGACAGAAGGATGAAAGAACAAAATATATTATTGAAGAAATAATGAATGTAAGAAAAAAGACAGAAAGAAACAAAGAAAGAGAGGTAGAGAATGAAAAAATGTCCAAATAATGGAAGAATAGAAGAAAGAAAAAAGAAAGAAATGACCAAAAGAAGAAAGTAAGGAGACAGAAACAGAAAGTCATTTTCAAAGAATGAATAAAAAAAAAAAAGCAGTAGTGAAATTATTTGAAAGAAATGATCAAAGAATAGAAAAACAAAATAAATTATATCAAATCATGGAGGAATGTAAGCAAGAATGAAACAGGAAAGCCAGGTAGATGGAAAAAGAAAGAATGGACGCCGGTAAAAGAAAATGAAGAATGGCAGAAAGAAAGGAAAAAAAAAAAAAAAAAGATCAAAGAATGAAGAAAAGACAAATGACGAAAGACTGTACCTGCGGGGTCTGCTTGAGGATGTAGGAGGTGTAGGACAAACTCGACCCAGAAGAGCCGGCGGAGGAGTGAGACCCTCCAGACGCAGAGCTCGGAGACGGCTGGCCTGCACAGAGACAGGCTCATAATCTGTAATCCCGGATTATAATCCTGCCTCGGTTCCTCACCTGAGCTGTGCGAGGCCCTCAGGATGGCTCCTTGAGGGATCAGGAGCAGCTTGCCCTTCCCTGACGGGTTCTTGCTGTTGGTGGTCAGGTAGAGTTTGGTGCCCGGGGGCAAATTGGCCAGGTTGGCCAGGTTGTTGGCTGGCAGCTGGAGCGTGGCCATCACTGGGATTAACACAAAAGCACACAAATCCATCAAAAACCAAAAGCAAACATGCAAAAGTTAAGGGGTTAATAATGGCCATAATCTCTGGATTGTGTGCTGGATTATACGGGATTATAAGAAGCGATAATAAACGTCTAATTCCATACACAAATTATAAATAATAATAATAATCCCGCCCAGATTAATAATTTCCCGCCCAGATTAATAATTTCCCATATTATTAATCTCGTCCTCAACTGAATGTTTTTTTTGTTTTAAAGAACTTTAGTTTTAACAGCCTTGTTGTCAGAAATAAATGGCATAATATACACATTTTACTGTTATAGGATTATATAATCCAGATTATATAAACCACACAGTTTGTTTTTAAAGTCCGAAGAAATGACGCAGATTCTCAGATATAAAAGTCCCCAATGGATGGCTAAAAAAATAATATTTGAGATTCAAAGATTCATCAAATTGTACAAAAAATTCACATTTGCTGTAACTGTACGACATAATCCGAAAAACGTAAAAAAAAAGCTTTTCACTGTTTTACCCGCAACGTTCCACAGAATTGCACTGAAGCGGCAGAGAGAAGCAAGTGTCGGGGTGAGTAATGGTGGTCCCTAATGGTCTAGTCAGCACTGTGTAGCAGCCACACACACACACACACACACACACACACACACACACACTCACAGCCTGACAAACAGCAAGCTAAACTACTCCAGACACTTGTTCTACCGCACCAAGCACACGCTAACGCTAAAAGTCAATTAGCATGCTTGGCGCGGCAGAAGCTCATAAACACATCCGCACAGTCGGGACAATCGTTTAAACTATCATGTCCACTACCACTACACAGAAACACAAGTGAAGAACGTTCAGTAAACATCTAAAACGTACAAAACATTTTAAATGGTGACCAATACGTAGATTTCACATCACTCTATACTGACAATGACGTAACATCCTGTGATGATCTTGTGATAATGACTTAGCATCTTGTGATGACTCAGCAGCTTCTGATAACAATTTAGTTTCCATTTAGCGTCTAGTTAAAATGACTTAGCATCTTGTGATAATGACTTAGCATCTCGTGATAATGACTTAGCATCTCGTGATAATGACTTAGCATCTCGTGATAATGACTTAGCGTCTCTTGATAAAGACTCATCAACTCGCGATAATGACTTGGCGTCTCACGATAAAGACTCATCAACTCGCGATAATGACTTGGCGTCTCACGATAAAGACTCATCAACTCGCGATAATGACTTGGCGTCTCACGATAAAGACTTATCAACTCGCGATAATGACTTAGCGTCTCATGATATAGACTTATCATCTTGCGATAATGACTTAACTTTGCGTGATAATCACTTTACATCTTGTGATAATTACTTAGCTTTGCGTGATAATGACTTAGCTCCATATGATAATGACTTAGCTACGTCTGATTTAGCGTCTAGTGATAATGGCTTAGCGTCTCATGGTAATGGCGTAGCGTTCCGTGATAATGACTTAGCATCGCGTGATAATGACTTAGCGTCTCATGATATAGACATATCATCTCGCGACACTGACTAAGTTTTGCATGATAATGACTTCGCTTCACATGATAATGACTTAGCTACGTCTAATAATGATTTAGCGTCTAGTGAAAATGACTTAGCGTCTCATGGTAATGACTTAGCATCTCATGATATAGACTTATCATCTCGCGATAATGACTTAGCTTTGTGTGATTATGACTTAGCTTTGTGTGATTATGTCATTAAGTCATTATCGCGAGAAGTCATTATCACGCAAAGCTAAGTCATTATCACGCAAAGCTAAGTCATAATCACGCAAAGCTAAGTCATTATCGCGAGATGATAAGTCTATATCATGAAATGCGTGATTATGATTTAGCTTTGCGTAATTATGATTTAGCTTTGCGTGATTATGACTTAGCGTCTAGTGAAAATGACATGCAGAGTAGTGAAAATGGCTTAGCTTTGCGTGCTAATGACTTAGCATCTCGTGATAATGACTTAGCATCTCGTGATAATGACTTAGAACCGCGTGATAACAACTCATCATCTCGTGATAATGACTTAGCATCTCGTGATAATGACTTAGCATCTCGTGATAATGACTTAGCATCTCGTGATAATGACTTAGAACCGCGTGATAACAACTCATCATCTTGTGATAATGACCGTGCACTAAATGAGTGTTAGGCTGTGACTATCACGGTCCAGAGAAGACGACACACAGGTCAGTGAGCTCATACCTCCACTTTTGCCACTTCCTCCAGATCCACTTCCTGTCTTGGTAACGGCATGGACCTGTTGCCCCACGGCGCCGCCGGCACTGACGATGGCTTTAGCGACCCCCTGTGTTGCCACCTGCTTCTGCCCCATCACCTTGGGCACAGACGGACTGGACTTGGCAACCAGGATCTGTCCACCGCTGACCGAGACCTGCTTGACCGCCGAGCCCAGCGGAATCCCCAGCACCTGAAAGGAATCCAGAAATCAAAAAGACGACTGGACTATTTTTTGATAATTTGTTATTAGCCAGTAAGGTTTGTCGCTCATTACCGAATTAACTTCTCCTGAAAATGACTT
Source organism: Paedocypris micromegethes (assembly GCA_028031935.1). Classification (NCBI taxonomy): domain Eukaryota; kingdom Metazoa; phylum Chordata; class Actinopteri; order Cypriniformes; genus Paedocypris; species Paedocypris micromegethes. The sequence continues at coordinate 14,769,604 of CM051493.1, forward strand.
AGCATATTGTGAAGACGACCTAGCATCTCGTGATAATGACTTGGCATTTTGTGATAATGACTTAGCATCTTGTAATAATGACTTAGCATGTTGTAATAACGACTTAGCATCCCCTGATAATGACTTGGCATTTTGGGAAAATTACTTAGCATCTCATTATAATGACTTGTAATGTCAGTATTTCGAAATATTAGCTTAGCATTTCAAGATATTTAATTAGCATATCGTTATAATGACTTAGCATCTTTGAATAATTACTTCCCATTTCGTTATAATGACTTAGCATCTTTTGATATTGACTTAGCATTTTATAATAACTACTTAGCATCTCAAAATATTGATGCTGCATCCCGTTATAACGACTTAGCATTTCAACAAATTGATATGGCATCTCGTTATAATGACTTGCCATTTTGGGATAATGACTTAGCATCTCGAGATAATGACTAAGCATTTGGCATTTCCTTATAACGACTTAGCATCTCATTATAATGACTTAGCATCTCAATATATTGATACCGCATCCCGTTATAACGACTTAGGTTACTCAAGTTATTGCATCTCGTTATTAACCACTTGTCATCTTGAGATAATGACTTAGCATCTCGTGATAAGGACTTAGCATCTTGTGTTAGCATCATAGCATCTTGTGGTTGTGATTTAGCAACTCCTGCTAATGGCTTATCATTATAATGACTCGGCGTTCCGAGGCAGTGACTTAGAGGAAGTTGAATCTGGCGACAACAACTTTTGTGATAATGGCTAAGGATGTCGTTATAATGACTTAGCATCTCCTGAAAACAATTTAGCATTTCCTGATAATGACTTAGCGTCTCATCTCATGGTAATGACTTGGCAGCTCCTGGTAATGGCTTATCTCACTATAATGACTCGGAATGTCATTATAGTGACTCAGCATCTGGCTGTAATGACTTGGCATCTCCAGATTATGACTCAAGTATCTTGGGATGATGACTTTGAACGATTCTCGTTATAGTGACTTCGCATTTCCTGATAATGACTTCACATCTTGTGATAATGGCTTAGTTTACCATTTCCAAATGGTGACTAGTTTTAGGAAACGTATGTATTGTCTGACAGACAATCTCCAACAAACGCTTGATAAAGACCTTGCTGGACGTCGCCGCTCCTGCACATCCTGCCCCACTTTGCTTCTGAGGTGACATGGCAATCATGTGACCCGCCTTCATGGTCACGTACTGCTGCGATGCTGCTGCAGCGCCCCCTGGTGGCTGTGAGGATGGCTGGGTGGGCACCTCGCCTGGCTCCTGCTTGATGACCACCTTCAAAAAGACGCACAGGGAGGATGTGATGGTGCATTCACGGCTCCATTTAAATCAAGACGTTGGCAGAAATAAAATTCCACAGTTAATAGGAATACAGATTATGCTCTAAATATTGTGTTATTATATAGATTTATAAATTCACGGGAAACTCTGTTCTCAAATGCCAATTGAAAAAATGGGCTACAGGTATTTTGTCTTTTAAAAATACCTAAAAAACATCTTAAAACTTTAATTAAATAAAAAAAAAAAAAAAACATCAGATTAAAAAAAATCGTATAGTATTTGTTTTATCATATACGGTTATAACCGTTTGTTTTTTACCTTTTAAAATGTGTGTGGGTGAAAATATATATAATAAGAAAAATGCATATACATAATTAAAAAACGGCATGTGTGTGTGTATACACTAATTCACACACAATGAAAATGAAATCACACATTAACTGTGGCAGACCATCTGTTATTCCTCAATCCCGTTGCAAATTCAGGCTGTGTGTGTGTGTGTGTGTGTGTGTGTGTGTGTGTTTGGGGAAAACTCCCGTGCTCAGCACAGCTTGCGCAGCATCAGCATCATCACGCGCCACAGATAGATGCCCCATTTACAGCGTCTCGCACACGCGCACAGCTGCGGCGACTATTAATAACGCGCGGTGTTAATTTAGCCTCCAACACCTCCACAGGAAGAGCAGAAGGTCAGGACAGAGTCTCCATCACCTACATCCAGCATCTCAACGGAAGGACCACCTGACCATCAGTGTCGTTTCAATATTAATGTAAATATTATACAATTAGAATTCAGATTACGAGACATTTCAAAATATAAACAAATTGCACAACAACCGCGTAGATCATCTATATTTTAATTAGCATTTTGATCTAAATCGATATCCACCTTGTCCAATTATATTTGCAGTGGTGGCCTCGACTTACAAATGTAACATAATATAACAAAAAAATATAACTAAATATATGAATAAAATATAACAAAAATCCCGAGTAAAGAAATGTCGACCCGCATTCCGAAATATCTTAAATATCTTAAATAATATAAAAAAACAACTAGTTTGTTTCAGAGATCTTGCTTCCACAATATAAAACAAGCTTGTATTCTCGTGAGATTGTCCGTATGTCATTCAAGTGCGATACATTTATTTAACACCTGCCAAAGGGCACACCAAACAACTACTATGTGACACGTTTATATTACATTTATTACCAATATTTTACCATTTATAAAATAATTTATCTGAATTTCATATAATAAAATTGTATTTATCAAGTCATGGGACAGATTAGATGTTTTCGCCCAAATTTTTCACCCAACGAACCAACGTCTCGGCACGGATTAATTTTGTAAGTCGGGGTACCACTGTATATATATGCATTTATATATACCTGTGTATATATATATATATACACAACATATTATTGAAAAGATTATAATGTGAATAATCCATTATTTTACTAGTGTTTAAGTGCTCGTATTAACACAACACAACCGACAAACTTATTTATACCACGTCGGTTTTGTTCTTTTGTCACTTGCTTTCTGCTAAAATTCCCTGCTCATCTTCTCAACAGCCTTTGGAAAGCTCGATTCGGGCGTCTGAAATGCTGGACACGTTCATCTCACCTTGACCCCGGACGACAGGAAGCCGCCGGCGTGAACTTTAGAGGCTGGTGAGCGTGTGCCATGGCCTGTGTTGCTCTGCTTGGCGGTTGGGCTGCCTGAAAAACATCACACCATTCACTCAAACGCAAATCATCCACTCTTCTTATCCGCTTAAAAGCAAAACTCTCCTGGTTTTGCAGTGGTGAGCCCCAGGGCTCTGTTCTTGGGCCGCCCCCGTTCACCCTCACTCGTCATCGATTACGCAAATCACTCAGTTAAGTTTCAAAATTCAACCGCTTATCAGAGGAATAGATTCAACTTTTGAAAGAAAAATAGATCCATGATGTCATTTGGAACAGGAAATAAAGCTGCATGCAGTAATGACGGGGTTCGAGAAGACTATTTAGTTTGACCATCAGGAGAAGTGTTATGTTCTTAATATTTTGCTTGTGTGTGTGTGTGTGTGTGTGTGTGTGTGTGCGTGTGTCCATTTCACCGAGCAATGAAGACCATCTTGCTCATTTCTTTTTAATATTCTGATGCAGTACATCCACCAGAGCCACATTCCAGTCCAGTGAGATTTCAAAGCTTTATGTGAAATTGGCCATTATTATTCATACAAATATTTGTTCACACTTGATCGACACAATTCCATTCTCAGTATAAATCGCTTCGCAAGATCCACCAGCACTGTGCCCAAAATAATTTATTTAAAGACCAATCTGGTTTTCATTCTCAGCACAGCACTGATAAATACCACAAATGACATCTTTCTCGAGGTTGACCTTTGACCTTACCGCATCCTTTGACCCTACAGACAACATCTCTAGCGCTACTAGAACCTTGTTTAGCTCCTGCTTATCCGACCGCTTGCAATGAATTTACTCAACGTGGCCGTTTTAAAGCAAAACTCTCCTGGTTTTGCAGTGGTGAGCCCCAGGGCTCGGTTCTTGGGCCGCTCCTGTTCACCATTTACCTCTTTCCCTCTTGATGTGTTACTCAGGAAACACAGCAAACACAATTCAACACAACAAAAGTTCTCAAAAGTGTCACCTTCGAGAACTCATTCTCTTTCTCTCGCCTCATGTTTAAAACATTCTCACATCACAATTATGTCTGTGGACAACAAACCTCTTTTCTGAATTCAGATCTCATCTCGTCTCGTCTCCCATGGCAACACTAGTTTATCCTTTTACTGCTGGCTACCAGACGGTAAACTTTAAACATTTTTTTTTTCGATTCATTGTAATATTTCTAATAAAATTTTTTTAAAAATGATAAAAAAAAAATAATTTTTTTTTTAATAATTTTAAATGCTATTTTAAACGTATCACCAGAAGATACATTGTGTAATAAAGGAAGAGGTTACAATTTCAATCACAAAAGTTTACCACGCCACATTCAAGCAACCCACCAGACAACCCTTCTCTTAGAAATCTGAGCAAAAATTTTACTGTTCTCAACCCTAGACCACCAAAACTAGTTTTTTTTTTACAAAAATCGGAAAAAATCAATTTTTCAAAATTTGGAGCGGCTCCCCTAGTGGTCACTGCTGTGGAAAAGCAATGGAGCAGATAATTGCTGCCACCTGGTGATCAAATTATGTATTACAAGTGTATGTTTGAATGTATCAAGTTTTTTGAAAAATAATTTTCATTTAAGGTCCTGTAATCTGACAATAAACAAAGCGTATCAGATTTGATACAGAACGCAGTAAAGGGTTATACTACCGTAAATGAAAGTGAAAGTGAGTGATATTACGCTTCGAGTACCTTGCGTGTATTTGCAAGGTGACATCGAGGACTTGAAGGGCGACAAAAACATGAAGAATAAATACCTCAAAAATAAAAATAAATAAATTTATTTATAAATAAATAAAAAAATAAGCTCAAAAACATGGGGGTGTTTCTATTTGCATTTTTCAAATATGCGTGTAAATATAGCGCCCATTTCATGCTTTTATTAGCTGAATGACAGAAATAAAATAAAAAATATATATTTAGCAGTGGCTAAATAACGTGCATCTGTAACTCACATGCAACCGAAATATATAAATAGCTAAATAAATAAATAAAAACAAATGAAATACCATAATATGGGGAACTCGCCATTTCTTGTTCAAGTAAAACGACATTGAAGGTAACTATTCAATGTTAAAACAAGCATTTGTAAAATATGTATTAAGTCAGAATTTTAGGTTTCTGGAAGGTCTTACAAATGAAGGAAATAGGAGGTGAAGAAATTACGGTTAGCTTATGTTCGCCTATAAATGGAATTTTTATTTTGTGCATGGAAAACAAGAGAGGTGCTAATATTAATGTAAATACAGTAGATTAAAGAACTAAAGCTTGTCGCTGTACAGCCTCATTTAATGGCATCAATTCCCTGAGACTTTGATCATAATTGCTAACTCGATCAAAAAGTTTATTAAGTCGATTACGGCCAAAGCTGATTGGCACATATCAGAACGACTTCCATATCTTGTGTATCTGTGGCTAATGTGTGTATATTATTTACCTGACCCGATCAAAAGAGAACATCATAAGAGGTTCAATTTCCATTTTAATGAACGATATCAGCTAGGCTAATTAGCATGTTAGCATTCACACACCCTATCTAACGGCAACTTCTCGCTTTTGCACGACATCATCAAACCCGATTTGAAACGATGTGATTGGCTGATGAATAACGGAACGATTTGGACTGGTTCTGATGGTCCAATCGTTTTAGAAGCGGAATCCAGTAATGACACGACTATTGGGGAAATTTGCGAAAGTTCCACGACTTACCAGTCAAATTGAGAACACTCATAATCCGTAATTTTTTTTTTTTTTTTTTTTACAAAGATGTGTATTACTCAACTTTAGCCACTGAATAAAGTAATAAAGTAAAAACTGTAGGAATAAAGTAGTGATTAAACTCTCAGACCGCATTTTTTATATTTCTATTTACCGTTTATATATCACGTTTATTGCTGTACGTAATATGACTGTGGGAATCTTTATCTCAACTTTCTTCTTTATCTAAACTCCCCTGTTTTTTTCTATTTCAGGGTGTGAAAGAGGGTGTCATATTGGAAGCGAAATGCGTCTACGCACTCCTACAGCCATGATTTATTAATTGTTTTGATTTTTAGACTTTCATTTTTCAAAAGCTTGTCAGCAAACAACATCGATTCAGATCTTATATTCATCTGAAAAATTCTAAAAAAGTTCCTGTACTGAATTTTTCCTCCTCCAGGCAGAACCCTGAATAAATGATAAAAGCGAGCGTCAGCCGAGCGCTTCACACACTCGTTTAAGTTCCTTTTCAAAGCTCCTGCGTCAAAAAACCCCACCGTTTCTTGCCTTTGAAAACGGCAAAAACTAATTAAAATGGGTTCATGTAACAGCCATTAACACACCGTCGTACGTCGTTCCTGAGAGCGCGTGGGCGTGTGTGTGTGTGTGTGTGTGTGTGTGTGCTACGTGATTTAGCGTTTGTGAAGAGTCCATCAGTTGTTCAGGAGTGAAGTGTTCCGTGCTAATGTTATATTAACCGCGTAATACACTCCTCCAGTCAGTGATGTGGTTGTCATGGCAACTCGTGCCGGTGATTTGAGTCAAGATTGCTGCATTTTTACACCGTCACAGAGGAGCCGCACGATTCTGGATAAAATGAGAGTCACATTTTTTTCTGCTTAGAATATAGATCACGATTCTTTCTGGACATTTTAATATTTTAAATATTTAACCCCGAAAATCAGGTCGTCAAACAGCAATATAACAACACATATTACTCTATTGTTTTAAATGTAAATAAATTGAATGAAATATATACTGTAATGTAAAAGTAATGTTGAAAGAAAGAAAAAAAAAAAATCACCACTTAACGTAATAAAAATAAACATACCAAGGTACAGTATTATGTACAGTTGAGGACAAAATTATTAGCTCCGTTTAAAAGCACTTTTGAAACACTTTTCAAACAATTATTATTTTGAGGGGGGCTAATATTTTTGTCCTCAACTACAGATGTTTGCTGATTGTCATCTTCTGGTTTGAAACCGCAGTAAATAAGAAATGAGAATAAAACCCTTTTTCAGGTAGTAAAATGTCGGAGTTGATGGCAGACTTACTTTACCGTTGTGTTTAATCACTCATTCTCCCAGTTTATTTTGTGCTTTTTTAAACTCAACTTCGGCCCGACTCACATCGCGCGTGTGGAAAAAAACGCCCAGCTCTACGTCACAGGTGTGTGTGTGTGTGTACCTGTGGCTGGAGATGAAGATGGAGCCTGCGCGGGCTTGTCCATGGTCAGGAAGGGGTTAGTGGTGACTGAAGGACTGGACTTCATGTGCACCGGTGTGGACGCTGAAGTCCTGGGCAGAGGAGAATGACTCGGGGTCGAGATCGGAGAGCCTGAAACGCAGAAAAACAAGCTTCTGTGAGTCGTTTGTGGAGAAATCTGCCAAATCAAAATTCCAATTTTAATTGTCATATGCACATTATACAACATGCAATACTATATATTTTACATTCGTCCAGCGTTTAAACATAAGGGTGGGGGGTGCACGCGACAATACAATAAAGATACGATAGAGATAAGAGATAAAAAAAGCAATAAAATACACAATAAAAAGATAAGGATAAAATATAAATAAAAACAAGGGAAATGCTATGAGGATGAAAAAAAAAAGATAAAAATACAAAATGTCTGTGACGTTTTTCTCTGGTTATTAAGTAAAAGCAGATGTTCAATAAACATCACATCACAAAAATATAACGTGACATGTAATATACTTTCGGCTGATATGATTGTCATGTTAAAGTGCCATTCATCGCTAGGTCTTATCTCCAGATTCAGAATGATTGCTCAGGTGTCGTCAATAGACTATGTTAAGTATTTTTGGCTACTTTGTACTTGTACTGAGAGTCAAAAATCTAAGCAACTCTTACTTTCTACTTGACTACATATTTTTCTACCGCGTTAATTTCTCGAGCGGAAGAGGTGATATCGCCATCTGCAGGATGCTGAAGGTACTGGATGCTGTTCATCAGCTAAATCACGTGATCATGTACCGGTGGCATTTTTTTGCACATTTGAGTTTGACTGAAACTGACTTTTTGTTCTTTTTTTATCCATTTGTTCTGTCATTTGAAACACTTTTGTTGTTACATTTCATTTCTATAATAGGAAATACTATTTCATATAGTTTTTTGTTTTTCACATTTCATGGCGCTTTTTGGGCTAAATTCAGTAACAGTCAAAATTCTAAAATTCAAATTTGACACTTTACGACTTTTACTCAAGTCTCCTTGAAATTTGTAGTGGAGTAATTTTTACAGTCAGGCATCCATACTTCTACTCAAGTACGGTATTCTTCGTTTTCTGTTACACTGTTCTATTTTTGGACTTCGTTTCCAGCCGTTAGCGCTGATCCACCGGATGCTTTTTGATTTGTGGTCTCTGCTTGTTACAAAATTAATGACTTTGTCTAGTTTATTTTTTGTTACACATTATTTAGGTGCCGCGGTGATTGGCTAATGCTTCTTTATTTCTGTTATTGCGCATATAAAAGTGAGTAGACAAGGGAGTATATGAGAGTATATAAGTGAGTATATATAAGTATACAAATGGTATAAAAAGGTCACTTTACGAAATTTACTCCTCCAAATTTTAAGTCTCCGTGAAATTAGTAGTGGAGTAATTGTTACAGTAAGGTATCCGTACTTTTACTCAAGTACTCAAACACTCCCCGGCCTGACACTCACCAGACACAATTTTGCAGCTCATGGTGATTGGCTGGAATGACTTCCCGGGTGACTGGGCGGGGCTGGGCACCTGCCCTTGCGGAATGATCTTACAGCTGGCTGTGATTGGCTGGAATGCAGAGTGAGAGCAGGAGGAGCGGACCGCCTCGCACTTGACCGCAACTGAGGAGGACAGATCACGAAGATGGGCTGAATCGATACATCTAATCAATAATTCAAAGCGGGGAAAAACACCTTTTTTTTTTTTACGAACGTGCGTTCGTAAGCCGCTGACTAACACCGGAATGCTTTTTACCGCTATAAATACACTCTATAAAGGGCCGTGTCAGGTCAAGTGCATCCGTCTACCTCTGTTTGAGCTGGAGTGGTCATCAGAAGAGAGCAGAGATGGAGAGGTGGGCAGCCGAGGGGTCGGGGGAGCAGTGGATCCAACGGCGAAAGGCAGATGAGAGGAGGACGAGGATGACGAAGAGGAATGCGCGGAGGGGATGAAGTCGTCGGCCAGAGAGTTCCTGTGCAGCTCTACGTCCACAACCTTCAACAACAAGAGGTTTTAAATGTCAGGGGGGTTGATTCGCAAGTCTTGAGATGCTCCACGCCGGATTTGAGGAAATGGTCTAGGATTCAGGAATGTGTCGGGAATGTCTCACCGTTTCCGCTCCGAGGGTCTGTAAGCCCGTGTACGTTCGGTCCAACTGTTTTAACGATAAAAAGCACAAGTATTTAAGCATCATTCACATCTTCATTTTTTTCCCTTCACAACTCATTTTATACATATATAACATTTATATAAACAAATAATAATATAGCATAAAATAATAATAATAATAATAAATAAATGTTAAAAAGACCAAGAAAAATTCAAATAAATGAATAATAATATAACAACACAAAACAATTATAAAATAAATAAATAGCAATGTCCAAGAAAAAAGTAAGGCGCTTTTCACAGTTACTGTCTCAAAGCGCATGTGTCAAAATGTAAAAATTGAAGATTGTTACATTGTATTTTTTGTTTGTTGGCGTTAAAGAAATGGCTATGCTTTTGAAAAAGAACAGTAATAAAACGTAATAAAAAGACCTAGAAAACATAATAATAATAATTAAATAAGATAACAAAATACAAAAATAATAATAAAACATGAATTAAAAATTAAAAGACCATGAAAAAAATTAAAACCACTAAATAAATAATAATAATAATTAGACCAAGAAAGGATGAAAGAACGGGCAAAAGGCAATTCGCTCCGAGGCAGTCTGACCTTTAAATGGTGGATGATGTCGATTCGCTTGTTCCTTTGGTCTTTAAAGTGGATCTGAACGCGGACAGGAAACTCTCCCCAGCCTCGGCGTGTCAGATGGAATGGTGGCTCACTAAACACAAAAGCACCTTATAGTGACGCTAACAAACGACAGACATAAAAACAAGAGGCACTTTGAGAAGGTGGTCTCGTAAAGCGCGAGTAAAAAAAAAAACCTTGTACATATTTGAAAAACAGTATTTGACCACTGGTGCTCCCCAAGGCTCAGTGCTTGGACCGCTATTCTTCTCTATCCATCTCCTAGGCAAAGCTCTCTTTTACAACTACAACTTGTGATTTTTGAGCAGCTTAAATCGGGAAAAAGCACGGGTGTACTCTTTTATTGGCGTAAATACGATGGCGAACACACACCTGACTTCCACGAGGTCATTGGGCTTGTAGCTGGGATGCAGGAAGAACCAGACCTTCTTCACAAAGTGGTCAATGCTGGGTTCTTTGCGAGAACCGCGGACGTACACCATCCACTTGTGAGTGGACTGATCGTTCTCCTCACGCTTGTCCGGGGCGATGTACCTGCCGAGAACAGAAGGAGATTTGCTCTTTTCTTCAAAGTTCCCAATTTCGAGATTGAATTGTGTGAGTTATGTGGTGCAGAGTTACGATAAAGGCCTTCAGAAATGCGTTATACTTTATCTGTAATTAATATTAAATTACTTTTATTAGTGACTCTCTTATCTGTTTGTGCGCTTTGAGACAGTGAAAACTGTGAAAAGCGCCTTACAAATGCAACAAACTTGAATTTGAACTTATCGTGCCGTTTCACAAAAAAAAAAAAAAAAAAAACACTTTTGTTTGTGTGGTTGCTATAAAGAATGCAGAAAGGCGCGGGTTCAGACACTTTTTTCGCGTGCTTCATCAAAAATATTTCATTCATAAGTTGACAGTACAAATCTGCATCAACATGAATCGAGAGAAAAAAGTTCAGCATAAAACTCAAGAATCAAATTTGTCCTCGAGAGTCTGAAGGTCGCCGCTGACTGAGAGGTGCTTATAATTTGTGAACAGTTAAAACTTCTTCCTATAAATACACATGAATATAGGAATTAGAGTCAATAAAGCGTTTTGAAACGCAACAAACGGACAAAAGAGCGCAATATTAAAACATTGCACACAAAACACTTGACCTGAAGGGCTTTTCAACACAAAAAAGTATTTGTTTGTGCAGAGTTATGGCCAAATAAAGGCCAACAGAAATACATAATATTTTATCTGTATTTATAATGTATAAAGTAATAGTGTCTATTATTAGTGTTTATTATTAAAGTTAGTTTTAATAGTGACTTGATCACTCTCATTGCGTTGTGTCACAAAAACACTTCCGTTTTTGCTTGTATTTAACAAAGAAACTTGTTTTGCATGATTAATTACAAATTTTTCTTTCAAAAGTTTAGAGTAAAAATCCACCTAAACGTGAATCGAGAGAAAAAAAGTTCAAGATAAAACTCAAGAATCAGATTTACAGCCAGATAAAAGCCTACAGAAATACGTAATACTTTTGTATCTGTTATACTTTAATATCTGTTATTACTGTAATTAATATGTAATTACTTTTGTTAGTAACTTGATAGAGCACACCAAAAACACAGACTTATTTAACGACACGCCAGTGGTTGTATATACGTACTTCTGTGTATTTAACTGTACGTGTGCGTACATTTGACTGACTACAATTTTCTTAAGAAAGTACGATAAGATAAGCTTTATGGCACAATGATCAAATAATTATGGCACAAATAATCAAAATTAATAGATAGACAAAAAAAAAAAACAAATTACAGAAAAAAAAAAAGCTAGTTAAAAAAAGATATCAAACAATCAATTGGCAGATTAATCCATTATCAAACTAACCGATATCAGCCCTGTGGTGAAAACAAAACGAGATTTCATACTTGGACACGTTTCCCACAATGATGGTTTTCTTGACGTAGAGACGAGAAGCTTCGTCTCCAGTGGTGTGGTACGTCACCCGCGGCTCCGCGGACGTGGGAACGCCAAACGTGTCCTGAGCGTCGACAAAAAAAAAACAGATTAGGTTTGCGATTCATCATCCGCGATTCAACAATTCAAAACATTGCGGTTATAACAACAAAAATCCCCAAAAGTCTGGATGAAATGTTCCGGTTTCAATAAAATGCATAGCGTCTTATCACACGATAATGAGAATTACAGGCTACTAGTACTTTAGTAACTAGTAACTTTATAGCTAACGTTAAATTATTTGAATAGACAAAACTGCACAAATTATACTCGTTGTTTTCTATATCAATTCTAAAATAAGCATAATACGTAAAACTGTAATAAATATTAAAAAAAAAAGCGATTGGACTATTTTTATTTTTACATATTAAATTCACATTTCACTCCGGAGAATCTGGAGTGTTATCGTGTCTCCCGCTCTGTGATTGGTCAGCCACCAAGAGGCGTGTCCCGCCCTTCATCCCACAGCTACTGGGATTGGCCGTGACCCAGAAACAGTAATTTTTTTTTTAATTATTCGTTTCCCTCGTTATGATTGGTACCATCACTGAAGCCCCACCCACCTTGCCCGTGTTGCGTCCCGGGCGTGGCTCCCGGGCGAGGCTGCCCTCCCTGCTGCTGTCCGTCTCCCTCTCGCCCGCCAGGCCGAGTGACTCCGCCTCCGACTGGACCTGCGAGGGCGTGTCCGAGCGCTGGTTGAGCGGGGAGGAGGAGCGCGAGGGCGTGTCCAGGAAGCGCTTGACGGCGGGGTGGTTCAGCACGGACGGGTCGCTCTTAGAACCCTAAGGGGGAGTGGGCGTGAGTGGGAGGAAGTGTGGGCGTGGTCAGTGGGGCGTCACCTCGGCGACCTTGGGCTGCCCGGCGCTGGCGTAGTAGTTGGCGACGATGCAGGCGCGGAGCTTGTCCATCATCCGCCGGGCTTCGTTCAGTCGCTGGAGGCAGAGACACGCCCACGTCACATCCCGAGCTTCTGTGATTGGCTGATTTACTGACAATTAATAGGCTCTCACACTCGCTCTGCAGTGTCTCTCTCACTTCGTCTCACGCTGTCTTTGGTCTTTTCTTTCTCTTCATCGGTCTCTCATTTCTCAAACTCTCTCTCTGTCTTGTTCTCTTCCTCTTACTCTATCAGTTTATCAGTTTATCTCTCTCTCTCTCAATCTCTATCTCTTTCTTGTTCTCTTTTTCTCACTCTATCAGTTTCTCTCCTGCTCTCTTCCTCTCACTGTTTTTCTCTCGCCCTCCCTTTTTGCTCTCTTCCTCTCACTTTATCAGTTTCTACTTTTCTTGTTCTCTTCCTTTCACTCGATACATTTCTCTCTCTCTTGTTCTCTTTCTCTCTCTCTCTCTCTCTCTCTCTCTCTCTCTCTCTCTCTCTCTCGTTATCTTCATCTCACTCTATCAGTTTCTTGATTGCTCCATCTCTTTCTTGTTCTCTTCCTTTCACTCTATGTTCCTCTCTCTTTCTTGTCTCTTTCACTTTTTCTCTTCTCTATTTCTTGTTCTCTTCTTTTCACTATTTCAGTCTCTCTCTCTCAAAAAACTAATAAAAAAAACAAGTTTTTCCTCTTCCTTACTACCTTGTTTTCACTATTATCAGTTCCTCTCTTTTCATCTTTCCTCACCCTCTCCCTCAGTGTCTATCTTTTTCCCTCGCATTCTCTCTGTGCCTTTCTTTTTTCAATCTCTCCCTCGTTTTTCCACGGTTTCTCTCCATATATCTATACCAATCCGTTTCCATCTCTTTCTCTCACTCCCTGTATTTCTCCCTCTATCTCTCACCCTCTGTGTCTTTCTTTGTTCCCCTCTCTTTCTCTCACCCCCCACTCTCTGTCTTTCTATTTCACTCTCTCGCTCTTTCAATTTTTCCCTCTCTTTCTCTCACTCTTTCTGTGCCTTACTTTTCTGTCATTCTTTCTTCCTCTCTTCTTCCACTTGCTCCAGTTTTCTCTGTTCCACTAACTCTTTGATTTTTGTGTGTGCGTGTCTCTCTTTAACACTCACTTTTATTCTCTTCTTTACTTATAGCTTCCCGTCTCTCTCTCTCTCACTCACTCTCACTTCATTTATATATATACACGTATCTACTCCAATCAGTTTGTCTCCAGATTTTCTCTTCCCCCCGTCTCTCACTCTTCCTCCTCGGCGTCTGAGCGGTACCTGTCCGATGACCTCGATCTCGTGCTCCTTGTTCTTCATCTCCAGAGAGAACTGGTCCTTGATGATGGACTCGATCTTCTGCACGGTGGCGTCACGAGCTGACCATCGCCACACACAGCAAAAACACAAACATGGATGCGTGTTAACGTGGAGCTCGTGGAAAATTGTCGCACAGAGTTAACTAGTTAATATAAGTTGGAGGATCTTAACTAGTACACTTAAGTTAGTGTGTTAACGTGGAGCTCGTGGAAAATTGTAGCACAGAGTTACCTAGTTAACTAAAGTTGGAGGACCTTAACTAGCTAACTTAGGTTAGTGTGTTAACGTGGAGCTCGTGGAAAATTGTCAAAAACGCACAAAGTTAACTAGTTCACTTAAGTTAGAGGACCTTAACTAGCTAACTTAGGTTAGTGTGTTAACGTGGAGCTCGTGGAAAATTGTCAAAAACGCACAACGTTAACTAGTTCACTTAAGTTAGAGGATCTTAACTAGTTAATTTAGGTTAGTGTGTTAACAAGGAGCTCGTTTGAAATTGTCGCACAGAGTTACCTAGTTAACTTAATTTGGAGGATCTTAACTAGTTAACTTAAGTTAGAGTGTTAATGTGGAGCTCGTTTGAAATTGTCGCACAGAGTTACCTAGTGAACTTAAGTTGGAGGATCTTAACTAGTTAACTTAAGTTAGTGTGTTAACGTGGAGCTCGTTTGAAAATGTCGCACAAAGTTACCTAGTTAACTTAAGTTGGAGGAGCTTAACTAGTTAACTTAAGTTAGTGTGTTAATGTGGAGCTCGTGGGAAATTGTCGCACAAATGTAACTAGTTAACTTAAGTTGGAGGAGCTTAACTAGTTAATTTAGGTTAGTGTGTTAACGTGGAGCTAGTTTGAAATTGTTGCACAGTTACCTAGTTGACTTAAGTTGGAGGACCTTAACTAGCTAACTTAGGTTAGTGTGTTAACGTGGAGCTCGTAGGAAATTGTCAAAAACGCACAAAGTTAACTAGTTAACTTAAGTTGGAGGATCTCAACTAGTTAAGTTAGTGTGTTAACGTGAGCTCGTTTGAAATTGTCGCACAGAGTTACCTAGTTAACTTAAGTTGGAGGATCTTAACTAGTCAACTTAAGATAGTGTGTTAACGTGAAGCTTGTGGGCTTCATCTGCGCTGAGTCTCACCATTCTGCTCCACCACTTTAACCCTTTTGTTCTCCCGGACCTGCGTGATGTCCTCATAGTCCGGATCATTGTCCTCTATCCTCCGCTTCAGGCCGGACATGGTCTTTCATCAGACTGTAAACACACACACACACACACACTAGGGTTACCACTTTTTAATACGGCAGGAGGCGTGGTGATTTTGAGTGGGTGGGGCAACGGCAAGGGGCGGAAATTACATCACTTTGCGATACGGCGATTTCAATGTGAAATGTGTTTTCAGAAAAGCATGAACGGCGAAACGTTAAAATAAACCGTCTTTAATTGAAATCACAGTCAGTCTTTCTCTTTTGCAACTCAGACGTCTCTAAAGATAATCGTATTTTATTGGGTGGCTAATATATTTGTTTTTTGCAGTAGCATCTAAACGTTCGTGGAAACAGCACGTGCATAATAGCTACAAACATTAGTTAGGAAATTTGTTTATAGCCCATTTCTAATTAAAAAATAAAGAAAGTTGCAATGTATATTTTCTTTACACAAGGATGCACTCATGCACATTGAGTTTGCCTCCATCTCGACCGTATAAAAGACCAATCAAACCAATGATGACGTTGAGTATTACCCACATCAAAAGTAGAAGGGGAGGGTCTTCATAAAATGTGATGATTTACATGATATGATGAAAAACACGGGACAAACCCCGTCCCGTAATGATTTAAAACGGGACACGCAATTACAATCTGAAATAATAATAATAATAATTCATTCGATTTTTTATTAATTTATAAAAAATAATTTTTTTTTATATGAAATACGGACGATTCCGTATTTCAAGGGATGGATGGCAACCCTAACACCAGAGGTGTAAGGTACTTGAGTAAATGTACTTTGTTACTTTACTTAAGTATGTTTTTGACTACTTTATACTTGCATAAAAATAAATAAAAGTATAAAAAAGTATAAAATATATAAGCAACTTTTACTCTCTACTCCACTGCATTTCTGCATTGAGTAGCAGTACTTTTCACTCCACTACATTTGAATTGACACTTGCCGTTACTCGTTACATTGGGATTGCGCATTTATGCCGTCGCGGACGAGGCGATAGCGCCATCTATAGGCTGCTGAAGGTACTGGAAGCTATTTGTGATTTCGAAACCACGTGAACGTGATTAGAGAAAACAACTATGAATGCCTTTAAAAATTTGCAATTGAGGTAAGAGTCTATTTAATGTTAATTTAAAGTGAATTTTTGTTTATGAAAAAATGTTAAGTTAAACTATACAGATATTCACTGCCAATCATTACACAACTAATCATCACACTCCTATAAACACATATTTTTACTTTTTTATTTACATTTTTTTTACCTTTTTGATACTGAGAGGTCACTGAAAATCCCAAATTTAGCTCAGAATTGTATTTGTTTTTATTTAAATTGTTTTTTTTGCCCGTTTGAGTTGGATCTGAGACTGACTTTTGTAGTTCTTATTTATTTTGTCGCACCACTTTTGAAACATTGAGGTTTAAAATTTTGGTTCCTGTACTAGAAAAAAACCTCATGTTTGTTTTTATTGAGACTGACGTTTTGTTCTTATTTACTTTTGTTGCACCACTTTTGAAGCATTGAGATGTTAAATTGTGTTCCTGTACTAGAAATAAACTCATAAAGAATTAGTTTCTCACATTTTTGGTGTTTTTTTTTTTTGCCTAAATTCAGTATGAGTAAAATAATCAAGTTCTTTTATAATTGAATACTTTGCTATTTTGACTCAAGTCTATTTTAAGCTGGCGACTTGTTACTTGTAATGGAGTAGTTTTAACAATGAGTATCGATACTTTTACTCAAGTATGGCTGTCTGGTACTTCTTACACCCCTGCCAAACACACACACACACACACACACACACACACACACACGTGTCAAACAGCAGTTTGGTGCACACACGCGCCCTCAGTAGTGTGCACACTAGCTAGCAGGCTTGGCTGAGGTGAGCAGGGTGCGGCCCACTGCTCCTGCCGAGGTTTATTCGCGTCTAAACACTGACTGAGGAGACACACACACACACACACCTCACACACGCGCACCGATGCTAAGCAAAACAATGGCGTTTTGGCAGCGTTTGAGAGAGTTTCCGGACCGGCGGTTCTCTCGTTCGTCTGGAATATAACGCGGAGTTGTAAAACACACCCGGCGTGGTCGTTTACCTTCCCCGGGACGACGGCGTTGTGTTTCTGCGGTGAGTGCGTTAGCCGTTAGCTTCTCCACTGGTGGTCTCGCGCACGGCAAAGTCTCGCGCAGGCGCACGAGACTCGCGAGAGGATGAATGGGAGGCGCCCTCTTCCGGCCAGACTGGCGAACAACATCTACTCATTTTAGAATGATCAGAGTAGAATTTAATAGAATGCCTTTATTGTCATTGCATCACATGGTTACAATGAAAGTAAGAACACTACTCCGTTTGGTGCATAAGGAAAAAAACACACGAAATAGAAATGTAAGAGAATACACATTGAATAAGATAAAATATAAATAGAATCTCTAGTATAAAAAAGTACCCCAAATGTTACATAAATGTTACAATAAAAAAATATTGTAGCTTATGTAATTGTAGTTTATTTATTTATATCATCGTAATAATTAATAAGTAATAGTCACAGTCACAAAATAAATAATCAAAGCTTTTGTATAAGCTATAAATGTTACCGTTCCCCTTAAATAGATACAAAACAGTTTTCAAAGGAATTCTATAATCATAACAATATTTATCATTAACTTTTACAGAAATACAATTTGGTTGTATTTTTACTCTTTATCCGTGACAAATCAAAGCTATACAGTATGCATATTTAACACTTAACCTGGAAAGGATTCAGATCGTTCGAAGTTTTTACCGTATATTTCTTATGACAGTATACTAGATACTAGTACACTAAATAAAAATACTAACTATTTTAGGGAATGTTTAGAGTCTAAACATATAATATATTTATGAATACAGCCATAAACACTGACTGACAAAAGACTTGTTTTTGGAAAAAGTCTTTTTTTTCTCTCTTCGAGGGTTCAGATGCAACAAAATAGGACAGTATTATTTACATATTAACATTTTCACATTAAATATTTTCTATTCCGTTTTGTAAAGATTATATTTTACTGAGAATGTTTTGTAGAACTTTCTACACTGACACTTGCTATTATTTTTGTTGTAAAGAAAGTACTGTAAATGCATTTTTACAAATAAGCAAATACATTTTCGACATCCATCCTACTTTATTCACCGCTTTTTCATTTCTGGCTCACGGGGTGCTGCAGCCAATCACAGCGGCTCTGGGCATGAAGGCGTGGCACCCTGAATTGGTGGCCAATCCATCACAGGTGGGACACACAGGTGGGATGCGGCTCATGTTGCCGATTGAAGAGACCGTAAAGCTGATTGGATCTAAAATCTTGACCCAATCCGGTTCTTCAGCAACGATCCACCGTCAGAAGCCTGACATTTGCTCATTTCGCGACATTGTTCAAAATACTTGTATTCTGATTATACATATATAAAAATAAAATATATACACATGAGCAATTGCGTATATACAATATAAAATGAAATGTGTGTGTATAATGTATATCATATCTATATATATACAATTATATATATATATACACACAATATATTACGTGTGTGTGTGTGTATATATATACGTATATACATATATAAATCGGTTAATATAATGAATTAATGCATAGAATGAATGTATATGCAATTAAATATTTCAAATGTACAGTACATTATACAAATATGGTATATACAATAAATGAAAGTGTAGAATAATTGCAAAAAACAACGAATTATTAGAATGACTGAAAAACCTAAATTAATAAATAATAGAATAGAATATAATGCCTTTATTGTCAATGTGACACATGGTTACAACGAAATTAAGAATACATAAATAAAACAACAAACAGATTATACAAATGTATTTATAATGTATACAATAGACAAATAATTATAACACCATGACAAATAACACAATGAAGCAGTTGTATGTTTCTGGTTTATTATCATATTTCACGGCTTATGACTAAATACAGATACAAGTTCATTCCAATAAAAAAAAACATGGCAACAAAAGTTTGGGACGTACTAGTATCAGTTTCTATTTCCCGAACACTAGTTTTTGCCCAGATTCCATTCATATTCTTCAGAATCCTACCACGCGAACACAACTTATAAAAACAGGAATAAAAAAAGTGACATATAGATATATTAAATAAGAAAACCGGAAAAGAGAAAGAACTGCAAAACAACAAACAGTTTGGCAAAATGCAAATGAAAGAGCAAATCGCATCGTTGGAACGTCAACCTTGTCCGCGAAAATTATACCTTTCGGAAAACTGCAGGTTGTCAAATCCCAGCGTGCCATTTCTGGCGAAAATTCCTTAAATGACATCAAGCTATATATAAACACGCTTATTTTAATCACACAAGAACGCTGAAGTGCTTTTCTGGTAGATAAGAGATAAGAAAGGCACGTCTGGCGAATGATTGGTTAATTCACAGCTCAGCGGAGCCCTAGTGACAGCTCATTGGTCAACGGGTCCGTCCGCGTACAATCGTCGCTACAAAGCACACGTTCTGCTACATTGTCAAGAAAAAATACGTCTAAGTGCTTCCTGTCGTTTATCAACACCAGAAACATCGTCTGATAACGACAGAGCGAAGAAAATGTTTTAGCAAGTAAAAAAAAAAAAACGTAATCGTAATCATCCTTGCTGCCTCTCAACTCATTTAAAAAAACTTTTATTAAATGATAAAATTTCTATACAGTGGAACTCCGACTTACGAATATTCTAAATAACGAAAATCCAGGGCAACGGAAAAAGTTCCGAAAAATTATCGCTATACGAAAGAAACACGTCTTTTCTTACCGCTAGAATGCGTGGAGATGAGAGTTTCAGACGTGTATAAAACAGTTGTTTAATCTTCGGCACGTCAAATAAATATAAAACACTAGTTAGTTTCAGAGATCTTGCTTCCACGATATGAAAAAAGCTCGTAGTCTCCCAGACGAGCGATGTTTTTTTTCTCTGTCGTAGAGCCGCCATCTTTAAATGACGTTGTGCAAATCCCTGAAATTTCCGTAGTCTCGCGAGAACGTTTAAGTCGCTTGTTTTTTTTTACAGAAATCTCAGAGATTTGCATGACATCATTTCAAGATGGCGGCTCTACGGGGAGAGAAAAAAAAACATCGTTTTCAAAACGGCGTTCGGGTGAGATTGTCCGTAGGTCATTATATACGCTACATTTATAAACGCCTGCCAAAGGGCAAACTAAACAACTGCTATGTAACATGTTTATTACATTAATTACCAATATTTTATTAACTATATAAAAAAACGTGTCTTCGAATTTAAGAAGTCATTGCACGGATTATATGGATTACATGTAAAATGCGGCTCATCTAACGAAATTTTCGCAGAACGAAAAGACTCTTGGTACAAATTAATTTCGTAAGTCGAAATTCAAAAAGTTGAAATTCTTAAGTCGAAATTGTACCACTGTATAGGAGAAGTTAGTCATGAATATATTGGTGGACAAAAACTTTTAGCCGTTCAAAAACTCGGAAAAAAACGAAAAAAAAAAAAAAAAAAAGAATTTCAAGAGAAAAGTGTGTTTTCTTGAGACGACGTGTGTTTAAAGCACAAACACTGTTGAGAATAGTCACAGCTGTGTCATCTTCCCACCGGGCCGTTTGAATCCATCAACACGTGACGAATCAAAACTGGGCGTGGCGGGAATGTGGAAAAGGCGTTTTTCCCAAAACTTCCATTGAGAAGTGGATGCTGGGAACGTCTAGTGTGTGCGCTGCTTCTCGCTGAAGCGGTGTATGGTGACGCAACCCGGGTAGTAAATGGAGCGGGGCATGGTGGCCACGCCCGTCAGCTTGCCGGAGGCGGGGTCAAAGCACAGGATGCTGTCCGAGGCCTCGCCGTTCTCTCCACGACCGCCCAGGACGAAGATCTTGCCGTTGCACACCGATAAGCCACAGCACTCCTAGTCACACACACACACACACAAAGTTAGAACACGCCTCCATCCAGGAGTGAGAAACACAATAAAAAAAAAAAAAATACACTTCTACTGATGACAAAATAACTCACTTCTACAAAATAAGCGACACTTCTACTGTCTGAGTTCCTGCCCCTCTTTTTATTATTCTGAAAAATATTTATATTCAGCTTAATATTCTGCTTATGTTTTTTATAAAATGTAAAAAAAAAAAATGTAGCATTCACAGAAATGTTAAAATGTTATGAGCGAAATGAGTGGAGTGTGAAAAACACCTAGAAAAACTACAATGGCCTCTGTTGCTTTTTAATAATAATAATAATAATTTCAGCGAATCACTGCCTTTCTGCAGCTTTTCCAGCCAATCACAGCCACTCTAGCTTTTTCAGCCAAACACAGCCACTCTGTAGCTTTTCCAGCCAATCACAACAGCTGTAGCTTTTCCAGCTAATCACAGTTCCTTTGCTTTTTCTGCCAATAACTGTAATCACCATGTAAATACTGAGTGTTTGTAGTTTTTCAGTTTATTTTGGTGCGCCATCGTTACAATAATCTCTACAATCTCAATAATAAGGGAAAAAAAGTAAAAACTGGCGGCGCATCAGACAAACTAAAAACTCTAGGGCTTACATTACCAATACAATATAACATTTTTTTTTTAAGATATTCGAATTCGATTTTCTTTTTTTTTTTTTTAAATTCAATTCGAAAAATTGTTAAAAAACGTTTCTATTTTACACGTTTTTTTTTGCCTTTTCATCTGCTGTCACCCTTGCGCTGCCCACTGCTCAGAGTCAATTATCGCAGTTTAATTGACTTTAATATTTCGTACAGCTGCTCTATACTTAAAAAAAAAAACTTTCATTTTAAAAAATGAATAATATAATTAATTAATTAATTAATTAGAGATCATGCGCAATACACCGTGACCACGATATTAACTCTCCCGCCACTTTAACAACCAGTCACTAACCTAATCTTAAAATGGTGTTAATCTGCACCTGTTTGCTGAAGGTGTGGGTGACGTGTGTCCAGTGGTCCCGGGCGGGGTCATAGCTGTGCAGGGACTTGGTCAGACCCCCGCACACGTAGACGAGGCTGTTGAGCGAGACGGCGGAGATGTTGGGCGTGGTGAAGGGGGCGCTGGCCGTCAGACGCCAACTGTCCGTCTCCGGGTCGTAGCACTGGACCTGAATGAAACACGCGGCGGGAAAACCTTTAGCACGCACCTTGACATTTTTTTTTTCACCTTTAACAACTAAAAAACTAGGGCTGTCAAACAATTCATTTTTTAAAATAGTTAACCTCACTTCCCATACCAAATTGATCGCAATTAATCGCAATTAATCGCGATGAAATGACTGAAACTTGTGATATTGGATTTTGAGGTGTGATATGTAAATGAATGTAAACTCAACACTTAAAAAAAAAACACTTGTTTAAATACTGTAAAATAATTTAGTATAATTTTTGTTTAGTATAATCGCCTTTGTTTTTTTAAACCTCAGAGGTCGAGACGCACTTTTTTCAAGATGAAACACACAAAAGTCAATTTTGGTCTTAGATGATGTGTGAATATGTGTTATACATTAATTGGAGGTTTGAAGTACATTTTTTTAGGTTACACTTAATAAAAACAGGACATTGTGCTTTTTGTAAAAATAATAATAAAACTAAAACGTGAAGCGTGTTTTGGCTTCTCTTTGTCAGCTGAAATAAAAGAAAATGCAACTGTGATTAATGGTGTTTAAAAAATTAAGCACTAATTAAGCACTTAAAATTAATCACAAAATTTAATTAATAACTTTATCATTTGTTTTAGGTTTTTAGTAGTGCTGTCAAAGTCAAGTTTACAGATTTGGCTAATATACTTAAAAAAAAAATTGTTATAAAAGTGTGTGTGTGCGTGTGTGTGTGTGACAGTGATAAAATCCAGATAGTGTGGCGCTTTTGGTGGAAGCGTATCTGTCCATTAGTTTACTCGTCATTCAAGATTGTGTAGTTCCTTT
Organism: Paedocypris micromegethes; assembly: GCA_028031935.1. Lineage (NCBI taxonomy): Eukaryota > Metazoa > Chordata > Actinopteri > Cypriniformes > Paedocypris > Paedocypris micromegethes. The sequence goes on from CM051493.1 coordinate 14,792,969, forward strand.
TCCCCACCAGATGACAAACAACGAATAGAAATAAATTATACATGTTTAGCACACAGACTGGAAATGTTATGAGCGAAATAAGTAGAGTGAATTCTGCGAGCGCCAAAACTAGAAAAATGGCCTCTGTAGCTTTTCCGACAAATCACACAGTGTAGCTTTTATGGCCAATTACAGTCAGTCTGTAGCTTTTCCGGCCAATGACAGCCACTCTGTAGCTTTCAGGCCAATCACAGCCAGTCTGTAGCTTTTCCGGCCAATCACAGCCAGTCTGTAGCTTGTCCAGCCAATCACTGCCACTCTGTAGCTTTTCCGGCCAATCACAGCCACTCTGTAACTTTTCCGGCCAATCCCAGCCACTCTGTAGCTTTTCCGGCCAATCACAGCTACTCTGAAATTTTCCAGCCAATCACAGCCACTTTCTTTTCCGGCCAATCTCTTCCAGTTTTCCTGGCCAATGACAGGCCCTCTGTAGTTTTTCCCGGCCAATCACTTTCATGCTGTAGTTTTTCCAGCCAATCACAGCCACTCTCTAGCTTTTCCAGCCAATCATTATGGAAATACTGACCGTTTGTAGTTGTTCTGATTATTTTGGTGTGCCGTCATTACAGTAATCACTAAAAGACCAATAAAATGACAGTTCTTTAAGAACTGTATTGCTGTTGGAATTTTTTTTTATTGTTTTTACAAAATATTTTCTTACGATAACGTGAGGTTCACGGACGACGAGTCCAACTGAAGCGAGACACAAGTAAACACTTCTTTCCGCAGAATCCAGATAGTGTGGCATTTTTACAGAAGCGTATCTGTCCATCAGTTTATTTGTCCTTTAAAGGTTTGCAATTCCTTCCTTTTCTCCACCAGACGGCAAATACGGAATCCGGTAATCCGAGACGTAGAATGTCGACGAGACTAAGCGAGGGCAGATCTAATCTCACAGAAACCACCGCAGACCACCTGCTGCTAACAGACCGTCCGCCAAGAAACAATAGAAATCAACGGTCAAGTGGAGAGACGTTACGCTCGGAAAACGTAAAAGTGTTGCTCCTGGAACAAGCCACATGATGCCATTGCAAAATAATGTAACGCTGATTAAAAATCAACAACATGTATTTGAAAGAAAATCTAATTTACAAAGAGTTTTTTTTTTTTTTT
>CM051493.1:14807716-14823409 GCA_028031935.1 Paedocypris micromegethes
AAAAAAAAAAAAAAAAAAGCTGGACTCACAAACACTAGTGCAGATAATTAGCGCACATGATCGCAACAGTTGCCACAGAAGTAATGCAAAATCAACTTTTCTTTATAATATTAAAATGATCGATCGGCTGAGTTTTGCTTGATGCGCGGACGAGAAGAGTGGTTTCTGTCAACATCGAGCGAAACAGACAGTTATAATAGGCAGAATCGTATAAACGCATATTTTTTGGGCGATACAGTTGTTTTTTTAAACACTTTTTTTGGATTTTAAATGCACCACAGTCTAATAAACAAGTTCAAACATTTGAACTTATTAATACAGTCTATTAATACGGTCTTTATCTAATTCATACTTTTTGCCAGATTAAAATTCATTTCAGATTTTACATGTAAAATTATCATTTTTTAGGTTGCAACGCGGGACAAAATTTTCCCGCTTTGTAACTCAAAACTTTCGTTAGCCGAGATATTCGCAAGTCGGGCTACATAAAATCACGTGTGTGTATATATATATATATATATATATATATATATATTCCTCTGTTGTATTTTTATAAATGTTCCTCTGGATTCAGATCGTGAGGAGGCGGAATTGAGATCGCGATCTTTTAACGATTAATCGTGCAGCTCGAACACACGCTAGGGGTGGACGATATGGGTTAAAATTCATATCACGGTATTTTCTAGCGTACAGACGGTATCTGTATTATATCACGATATTGTGTGTGGTGCGGGGGTGTTCTTATTTTATATAAAGTAAAATAAAGAATTAAAACGCAAGGGGAAACCTGGAGAAGTAGCTGTCATTTTTAATACCGTATATCTGTTAAAAGTAGTCCAGGTATTTATTAAAAAAAAAAAAAACATTTAAATTAAATGGCCTGCGGTCTATCTTTTGAGAGAGAGAGAGAGGAGAGAGAGAGAGAGAGAGAGAGAGAGAGAGAGAGAGAGAGAGATGAGACAGTGAGAGGAGAGAGAGAGAGAGAGAGAGAGAGAGAGAGAGAGAGAGAGAGAGAGAGTGAAAAGACAGTGAGAGAGAGAGAGAGAGAGAGAGACAGTGAGAGAGATAGAGACAGTGAGAGAGAGAGAGTAGAGAGAGAGAGAGTGAGTAGACAGTGAGAGAGAGAGAGAGAGATAGAGAGAAGAGATAGACATGAGAGAGAGAGAGAGAGAGAACAGTGGAGAGGAGAGAGAGAGAGAGGAGAAGACGAGAGAGAGAGAGAGAGAGAGAGATGAGAGAGATGAGAGAGAGAAGAGAGGGAGTGAGAGAGACAGTGAGAGAGAGAGAGAGAGAGAGAGAGAGACAGTGAGATAGACAGTGAGAGAAGAGGATGAGAGAGAGAGAGACGAGAGAGAGAGAGAGAGATAGAGACAGGCAGAGTGAGAGGAGAGAGAGAGAGAGAGAGAGAGAGGAGAGAAGAGAGAGAGAGACGAGAGAGAGAGAGAGAGAGATGACGAAAATAGAGAGAAGAGGGGAGAAACAGAGAGAGAAACAAAAGAAGACGTGAGAGAGAGAGAGAGAGAGAGAGAGAGAGAAGGAGAGAGAAGGCAGAGAGAGGAACAGTGAGAAGAGATGAGAGAGAGAGAGAAGCAGAGAGTAGAGAGAGAGACAGTAGAGAGAGTAGACAGTGAGAAGAGAGAGAGTGAGATAAAAGACAGTGAGAGCAGCAGAGGAGAGAGAGCGAGAGAGAGAGAGAGAACAGTGGAGAGGACAGTGAGAGAGAGAGAGAGACAGTGAGAGAGAGAGAGACAGTGAGAGAGATAGACAGTGAGAGAGAGAGAGTGAGATAGACAGTGAGAGAGACAGTGAGAGAGAGAGACAGTGAGAGAGAGAGACAGTGAGATAGATGGTGAGAGAGAGAAAGTGACACAGACAAAAATGGAGACCAGAGCCAGTGCGCGTCACACTTTCTCTTATTCGCGCGCGCGCGTCTGAATCTACTGAATCTAAAGTTGCGTGAAACCAAGGTTAACAATCGAGAACAGACTTTGACCAAAATAAAACGAGCAGAATTTTCTCGTGCGCGCGTTTTGCGGGTCTCGCGCTCACTAAATTAGCCGCTCTAAAAAACCGGCACATTACAGACACGGAGCGGCACAGCGCATGCGCGATACATGCGCCTCGCGGGTGATCAATTAATGCAGTTTCTTTCAACGCTTTCTGTATTCGATTAGCAATGTATCTGTGTCGTAATTAAAAGTTATAACGAAACAAATGTGTTTTACTGTATTAAAGCGTTGATATGTGTGTATAAAAGGTAAATTCATGAAAGTGCCACGGTATCCACGATATTGCAAAATCCATATCGTGGCGCAACTCAATACCGCTATACCGCCCACCCCTAATGCACGCACAACAAAATATTTCCCAATCGCATTTCCAAATATGAAACACTGAAGCCACGCCCGTGCCACGCCCCCGTGACGCCACACTCACCGTCTGGACGAAGTAGTTGGGATGCAGGAGCGGCAGCCGCACGTGCTGGAGCAGATCCTTCAGCAGGGGCTTCCTGTAGTCCAGGGCGTGGTAGACCCAGCGCATGGCCGCCTCGTAGACCACCTCCTCCCGCCCCACCGACAGCTCGTCGCTGGCCAGGTACTCCTCCAGCTCGTCCCGCCGCAGCTCCAGGAACTCCTGGTGCAGGGCCACCTCGGGGAATCCGGCCAGGGCGAAGGCGCGGCAGCGGGCGGCGAGCTGTGGGAGGGAGTGGGCGTCGGCAAAGCGGCGTATGCCCAGGCAGTTGCAGGGGTCCAGCTGCTCCTCCAGGAAGTGGGCGCAGGCGTCCCGCAGGCTGGCGATCTGGAAGAGGCTGGCGGTCTCCAGGAGGAACTGGACGTTGTGGGCGGAGATGGAGGCGTGGCCCGTGTAGACGTACTGCAGGAAGAGCTCCATGGCCTCCGCCTGGATGCCGTTGATCTCCACCGTCATCTCGCGGCTCTCGCGGAGCTCGCTGGCGAACATGGCGCGGAAGTAGCAGCTGCAGGCCGACAGCACGGCGCGGTGGCAGGGGAACTCGCGGCTCTGAACGCTGATGACCACGTCGGTGAAGAGGCGGCTGGCGCGGAACTCGTCCAGCACCTGGAGGATGCTCTCGCCGTGAGTGGAGCCCGAGGAGAAGTGGTGGACGGCGTTGGGCTTCTTGGGCTTGGCCTCCGGGGCTTTGCGCTTGGGCACCTGCGGGACCAGGCAGCGGTCCAGGATGAGCACCATGACTGTGCCAACCACGCGAAACAGCAGCCGTCAACGCCTGTGGAGATACAGCGCAAACACGCGTAAGCATCACACGCGGTACAGCTGCACGATTCATCGTTAAAAGATCGCAATCTCCATTCTGAAGTGTGTGTGTTTACACTCAGCAAACATCTACAGTTGAGGACAAAATTATTAGCCCCGCCTACAAAATAATCATGGTTTGATTATTTATGACAGAACTAATCATTTTGTCCGATTAATCGTTAAAAGATCGCAATCTCAATTTTGAGTCATTTTCACTCAAAGTAAAAGAAAAAAAAAGATAACTGGTCCTACTATACACACACACACACACACACTGTGGTGCATTCTTTTTTTATTATTATATAAAAAGTTGGAATTGCACAAAATTTTATTTCAAAATCCCTGCGGGAGTACGTTTAGGTAGAATCATTGAGTAATTTTCACACAAAATAAAAAAAATAAAATAAAAAGTAAACTCATCCTAATAAATACACACACTACGGTGCTTTCTTTTTGGTCAAAAATTGGATTTGCACACATTGTATTTCGAAATCCCTACGGGAATAAGTTTAGGTTGAACTAAGTAATTTTAATGGAAGCCCATTTCCATTAGGTTTTTTTCCGTCATTATTTCGAGATACTAAATCGTTATTTTGAGATACTAAGTCATTATTTTGAGACACCAAGTCATATTTTGAGACACCAAGTCAATATTTTGAGATATTAAGTCAATATTTTGATACATTAAGTCATTATTTTGAGACATTAAGTCATTATTTTGAGACATTAAGTCATTATTTTGAGATATTAAGTCATTATTTTGAGATATTAAGTCATTATTTTGAGACATTAAGTCATTATTTTGAGATATTAAGTCATTATTTTGAGATATTAAGTCATTATTTTGAGATATTAAGTCATTATTTTGAGATATTAAGTCATTATTTTGAGATATTAAGTCATTATTTCGACTTGGCTTTTCTTTCCCCCTAAAAAAAACCCAGACGTGTTGGGCTTCCATACATTTTCAATTAAAGTATGAAAGCAAAAAAAAAAAAAAAAAAACAGAAAACTTGTCCTACCAAATACACACACTGTGGTGCGTTCAATTTTTTTATTAGGTTAAAACTTGGATTAACACGACATTTTACAGGAGTACGTTTAGGTTGAACTATGGAGTAATTTTCACTAAAAAAAAACAAAAACTCGTCCTACAAAATACACACACACTATGGTGCTTTCTTTGTTATTTGTTATATTTGGTTAAAAAATAGATTTTCACAACATTGTATTTCGAAATCATTAGAGTAGTAAGTTTCGGTTGAACTATTGAGTAATTTTCACTCAAAGGAGCCGAGTTCATAGTAATATTAAAAGGTTACTAGAGCAGTAAACCGAATCAAAGGCACGTGATCCGGCATAAACGAGAGGGAAAAAAGACGAAAAACAAAAACAGAAGAAGTGCAAAGAAAAAAAACTGTTTTTTTTAGAAGAGAGTTTGCGCAATCGTTCTTTCGAGGAAAAAAAAATCCACTCGGGTTTGTTTTGTCAAGAACTCGGTTTGTCCATCTTTACCGCGCATCTCATGACCAACAAATAAAAACGAATTAATAAAAAAAAAAACAATCATTCGTACCCAAAATATGTCTAAAAGACAATCTAAATGTTATGGAAAAATGGAAATGTTATATTGTAATATGTCACCAAAAAGCGTCGTTATTACGCTGTTATGCGTCAGTTTGAACCTTCTTACCTTTCACACGACTTTATGGAAAACATCAAAACGGCTCCGGATGTGAAGAGTTGAAGCTCGCCGGCTTTTCAGGCTACTAAAGGAATAGTTTATGTACTAACGTATCCATATAAAGCCTTTAGTGTCCGTATTGTTGTGAGGTTTAACGCTCGCCTCAGATCCGACTTCTTGTGTTTGTACAAAGAGCAGCGCTGCGCACTCCGCTTTTGAGCCTCAGCTGCGCCGCGCGGTGCTCATGGGAAATGTAGTTTTTAATTTGAATTCCTGTCGCTCAAACGGCGCTGATAGACTCCACGTCCCAGAATGCCGAGCGCGGACGTTCCATGTGGCTGGCTGTTGTTTGCAAACACGAACTCAAACGGCTGAGCGCTGTGGAAAATGGAAAGCTAAATCAAGTTGTTGTCAAAGGTAAATCAAAGTTCGCTCGAAAGTGCATTAAAACACAGTTTATTCTCCGTTGTTGACCAAAATGCTGTAGTTTGTCACAACTGATATATTGTTTGCTGTTTAAAATGCATTTTGAGAGAACTTTCTATGGATGAATTGTCCGATATTATTATCTGATGAACAGAGATTTTTTTCCAAGGATCTTAACAATGTTAAAAAAACATTAATAGTGTTTCGAGATACATGTTGATACGTTCCTACAATCGATTTACCGTGTTGTATAGTATATAAATGGATTTTTAATGTACTCGTTTTTTTTTTAATTCTATACTGTAGCACTACACAACACTCAAAAACAAGGCTTGAGTACAGTACTCGCAAGTACAATACAGTGTCGCCATCTTGTGGACGTGCGTTGTTCACGCAAGAAAGAAAACAGATTTATACTTTCATATAAAAAGTTGTCCTTTCAATGAGAAACGTATTTGGAAAAAAGACTATATTGATAATAAACAAATACTACTATTATTTAGTTTTATTTTATGTCATGTTTTTAAAAGGAAGTCCAGATAAGTCTCTCCAATTAAGATAAATAAAGTTCTATTGATCTCTCAATAAAGGATTTTAATTTTAATCATTGGGAAGAGTTTCGTAGCTGCGCATCAAGAGCTTTTTTTTTTTGGCAAGTTAAATAAAATCTACTAATTTTCTTTTATAAATTTGTGATTTTTCATCTTCAGATTATTCGGTTATTCATCTAACCGTATGTGTGATATCCAAAATTAAAACTATATTTAAATGCAAAATAAAAATACTAGAGCTAATAACATGTATTTAGTTAAATAAATAAACAAAACAAAAAATATCTGGAAATGTTATTACAAAATATTTATTTTTAAACCCGAATAAAAATAAATAAATAAAAAAAATTCCGACTTAAAATGTGATGAGACCAAGATTTATCTTTTGAAAACGTTTATTGATATGACATTGATATTTTAAAATACATAGAATAACCACTATAAATGCAATGATCCTACCTTTTGATTTTGGAAAACCAAATATGAACATATTTGCTGTAAATATTTAAATCTATACAATAAAGAATTCTTCGGTGTACTTTTTTTTTCCAGTGAAAATATTATTTATTTATTATATATACATGTTATTTTATTTTTATTTTATTAATACAAATTATTAATACAAATATTTTATTTTATTAATTAAAATATATACAGTATTGATAAGAACATTTTATGTAGAAAATATATGTATTTTACATTTTCAGTCTCATCTCTTGACATTTCTTCCCCTTGCGTTTTCCCGAGCACAGACGAGCATCACCTCCGCGCTCCTCACATGACGGGCGTGATGGGAACTGGCCTATAGTATATATAATAGAATAATAATAATAATAATAATTTATAATAAAAATATTAACATTTTTTATTATTACAATATTCACATTTTATATAAATAAATGTATACAAATATACATAATAGAAGCTATATATTTAAAAAATACATTATATCGTACAATATAAAAAACATGTAATAAAATATGTACAATATACATTATTTATGTGTCATTATAAGTACTGTTCTTCAATGCACTGCTACTGTCATAAAATGCACTACGTTTACTGTCTGTTTTTTATTGTACTACCTTTACCCACTCCTAATGTACTACGTCTTTTTTTTTCTTTTATCTGCCTACCTCCTTGCTTATTATATTGTCTAATTGTTGCTTTACTTACTACTTATTTTTTAATTGCTTTATTTGTACCTTAACTTTATTTGTCAACCTTAACTGTTTCTAACTTTGTGTGCTTTGAGACTGTTAAAACTGTGAAAAGCGCCTTACAAATGCTCTGAAATTGAACTTGAACTATTACTTCCCCTCCTTCTGCCTTCATGTGAAGCACTTTGGTCCACCCTGGTGGTTTTTAAAAGTGCTATATATAATAGAAAAACATTATTGACAGTATTTATAGGAAAATATAATAATAATAATAATAATAATAATAATAATAATAATATAGGGAAACATACCTATATGTATATTTTTTTATTAATACAATATTCTTATTTTATACATAAATAAATCTTTAAAAATATACACGTATATAATAGGAAAAACATTATATACAGTATTTATAGGAAAATACAACAATAATAATAATAACAAAGGGGAAAATATACTTATATGTATTTTTTATTAATACAATATTCTTATTTTATATATATATAAATCTATAAAATATATACGTATATAAGAGAAAAAAACATTATATACAGTATTTATAGGAAAATATCACAATAATAATAATAATAATATAGGGGAAAATATACTTATATGTATATTTTTTATTAATACAATATTCTTATTTTATATATAAATAAATGTCTAAAATATATACGTATATAATAGAAAAAACATTATATACAGTATTTATGGGAAATAATATAATAATAATATAGGTAAAATATACCTATATGCATATTTTTTATCAATACAATACTCTTATTTTATATATAAATAAATGTATAAAATATATACGTATATTTTAGAAAAAAACATTATATACAGTATTTACGTATAGGAAAACATAATAGTAATAATAATAATAATAATATTGGGAAAATACATCTATATGTATATTTTTTCCATTTCAATCTCATTTGCACACTCCTCCATCTCTTGACGGTCCCTCCATCACCTGGGCGCTCCTCACATGACGGGCGTGATGGGAACAGGCCTGCCCAGCCGGAAGAACTGGAACAGGACGGTGCACAGCTCCCGGTACCGGAGGCCGTACAGGTACGGGGCCAGACCCTTGGGCAGCACCAGCAGGACGTTGCAGGTGACCAGTGAGACCCACAGGTTGGCACGCAGGTCCAGACTGTGACTCTGGAGGAACAGCATCAGCTCGATCACCAGCACCAGCAGCGGGCAGAAGAGCAGGAACAGGTGCAGGAAGTGGATGAGGAAGGTCCCGCGGGCACGCGCCGAGGCCTCGCCCTTCCACACGCCGCCACACAGGCAGTGCTGTCAAAAGAAGTATACTGGAGTGAAAAAGTACTTCTGTGGAAGTAAAAGTAAAATGCCCAATATTTTTGTCAAAGTAAAGTAGTTTTACTAATACTGATAAAACTACTTTTAGGTATAAAAGTAAAAGTAGTGCCATGAACTAGGGCTGCACGATACATCGAAAAAATATCAATATCGCGATAATAGGATGCGCAATACCCATATCGGAAACAGTTAAAAATATCGCAAAGTTAATTGACCTAGCGGATCAATGCAAACCAGAGCGCTGATTGGTCGATTTATATCATAATTATGACTTAGTATCCCATACTTATGAGTTATGTATCCCATAATTATGAGTTAGTATCTGAAATTATGACTTACGTATCTCATAATTATGACTTAGTATTTCATGATTATGACTTAAGTAACTCATAATTATGACTTACGTATCTCATAAGTATGAGTTAGTATCTCATAATTATGACTTACGTATCCCATAATTATGAGTTAGTATCTCATGATTATGACTTACGTATCCCATAATTAAGACTTACGTATCTCATAATTATGAGTTAGTACCTCATAATTATGAGTTAGTATCTCATAATTATGAGATAATTCCAGCAACAAAAAAAACAAAATTTGGTGAATGCAACGAGCTTCCGTAAAGTACAGATATTTGCTTAAAAAAACATAAGTAGAAGTAGAAGTTGAAAGTAAGCGGGAAAAAAAACACTCCAGCAAAGCAAAAGCAAGCGAAATTTCTACTTAAGTAGTGGCATTACTTCGTGACTTGACACCTCTGCGCACAGGACGATGTAGCCGCACAGCACCAGCATCAGGACCAGGATGACGCCGCTGAGCGTCAGGAGGATGGAGACGTGGAGCGGGCGGAAGTGGCTGACCGTGAGCACCATCAGCAGGGGCAGCGAGCAGATGTGCAGCGGGCAGGGACCCGTGCTGTGGTACCACAGGAAGAGCCCGATGGAGGCCGCCGGCACCAGGACCGATGCCAGCCAGATGCCCGCGATGGCCGCGTAGGTCCGGGACAGGGGCCAGAGCGCCGGGTAGCGGAGGGGCGCCAGCACGGCCAGGCAGGTGTCCAGCGCCATGGTGCTGATGCTGAGGATGCCCGAGCTGTACAGCGCCCCCGACAGGAAGAGCAGGGCGGCGCAGGGCCACTCGCTCATCAGCGCCCCCGCCAGGTTGATACCGGCGCTCAGCAGGGTCAGGCCCACGAAGAGCAGGTCGCTGAGGAGCACGTTGGCCAGCAGGAGGTAGCGCGTCTGGCGCCGGAGGTGGGCGCGGCAGAGGATGCGGGCCAGCAGGGGCGGGGTGGCTAGGAGCATGGCTAGGAAGGCCACCAGGGGGCAGACCTGAGTAGAAGAAGAAGAAACCTTTATTATGTACATTTTGCAGCGGCCACAGTGGTAAAACGATAAATAAGGATAAAGGATATGTATGGAAAAAAATTAAAAAAAATGTTGCACATTGCTGATGTACGATTTAAATTGCATTAAAATTTCCGATTAAATTTTAAATGGAGTAAAAGTACAGATAATTATTGTAAAAATGACTACATTTCAAGAAGACTTGATTCCAAGTAGCAGTATTTGTAAAAGGTTACCAATTTTAAAAAGACTTGGGCCATAATAGCAAAGTATCCCTTTTTAAAAGAACTTGAGTAGTTTACTCGCACTGAATTTAGGCAACAGCACAAAAAAAAGTGGCAGTGTTTGTAACAAGTCACCAGTTTCCAAAAGACTTGAGTCAATTTTAAAAGAACTTGAGTAGTTTACTCGCACTGAATTTAGGCAACAGCTAAAAAAGTGGCAGTGTTTGTAAAAAATCACCAGTTTCAAAAAGACTTGAGTGAAAGTGGCAACGTATTCCATTTTAAAAGAACTTGAGTAGTTTACTCTCACTGAACTTTGGCGACAACAAAAAAGTAGCAGTATTTGTAAAAAGTCACCAATTTTAAAAAGACTTGAGTCAAAGTAGCAAATTATCCCATTTTAAAAGAACTTGAGTATTTTACTATTTTTCTAGGCAAAAAAACCACATCAAGAAATGTGAAAACAAATTATACCCATGGGGTTTTGTTTTCTAATACAGAAACGAAATGTGACACCTCAATGTTGGAAAAAAATGGTAGAACAAAGTAGAAAGTAGTCAGCCTCAGTCAAACTGAAGTGTGCAGAGAAAGAAAACGAGTATACAATAAAACGATTAGCAATTTATACAAGACGTTCTAAGATCTAGTGTCTACGAGTACTTCGCGAGCCTACCTGCAGGACCCTGGTGTGGAAGGGCGGGATGAAGCCGTGCCACTCCTGCGCGAACATCTCGGCGGGGCTCTCGGAGGAGTTGAAGGAGCGGCGGTGGTGGAGCTCCGCGCGGCCCGAGCGGTTGTACCAGCTGCTGAAGGAGCAGAGGAGCGCCACGAACAGATCCTCCGCCGCCAGGAACAGGCGCTCCGAGCGGCCCTCCATCAGCGTCTCCATCCTCTCCGCACTGACGACGCCACCGCTCCGGCTCTCACCGCCGAGGCGCACGCTGAGTGGACGCCGGTGTATTGATGTGGTTGTGTAACAGCTCTCACTCTCGGTTTGATCGATCGTGGGAATCTACAGTCCACGCCGATCTTCTAGAATCATCTACAGACCATTAAAAGTGTAAAATATTGAGCGTCACGTCCGATCCGAATGAATTAAGCGCGCGGATTTTTACTACTATATAACCACTGTCGTGAAATTTCTGAGGAGAAGTATAGACGCACAGTGCGTACATGCATATTTAGATCTTCTAAGAATAATCTAGTACAGACCATTAAAAGTATAAAATATTATCGAGCGTCACGTCCGATCCGAACGGATAATAAGTTGTGATTATTACTAATCGCTATCGTGAAATTTCTGAGGAAAAGTATAGACGTCACGTACACAAGGTTAATGCATATCTTTAATGGTCTGCAGACCATTAAAAGTATAACATTATTGAACGTCATGTGCGACCTGAATGAACAAAGCGCGCAGACAAGTAGTGACTTTTACTACTATATAACCATCTAACTACAATCGTGGCATTTCTGAGGAAAAGTATAGACGCATATTTAGATCTTCTAGAAAAATCTACAGACCATTAAAAGTATAGAACATTGGGCGTCACGTCCGATCCGAATGAATGAAGCACGCGGATAAAAAGTCGTGACTTTTACTATACTTTCTAACTACTATTGTGACATTTCTGAGGAAAAGTATAGACGTACACTACTTAAATGCATATTTAGATCTTGTAGAATAATCTACAGACTGATCTGAATTAATCTACAGACCATTAACAGTATGAATTATTGAGCGTCACGTGACTGACGTCTGAATCAACTGAACGTGCAGATAAAAAGTCGTGAATCATGACATTTCTGAGGAAAACTACACATATGCATATTTATTTACGATATTTATGCTCGCTGATAGGAATCCATCTTCTAGAATAATCTACAGACCATTATTATAAAACATTACTGTGAGTCTCATGAATCACATGGTTAATGCATATTTCGATAGAACGACATTCATCCAATAATGATAGAAAGTTTAATAAGTACATGTATTGTGATATACTTGTGCACTGGAAATAAACAAGTCATAAATTGTCCCCCCTGGTGAACAAAAAGAAAAAGCCCCCTATAGTTAACGAAACACTACCATTTAATGTTGTTTAAAATTACAGCAGTATATTTTACTGGAAAAAATGTGATCCAGATATATTTGTATGTGGATTTTATTAACTTTATAAGTTGTTGTTTGTCCATAAAACATTATTGAGCGTCTCGCCCGGTCCAAATGAACGAAGCCCGAGGATAAAAATTTCATTGTGACATTTCCGAGGTTATTCCAAAAATTATATACAAAAAATATTTCATACATTTAATATTTTAAATATTCCATTAAATTATTTACTAGATATCAACTTACTTTCATCAATCTTTTGTGTCCTAACAAAAGGGACACATCTTACCTAAATGTTGTGCTCAAAAATGTGCGTAAAAATGTTTTTTTTTTAAATACTTCCTTTGCAAAGACTTGCGTCTCTTACTGCAGCTGACAAAACTTCCGGTCAATATTCTTGCCATTTTCGCTACAACTGCAAACTACGTTTCGACAATCGGACACCACTAGAGGGCGCTCTAAGACCACGACAACATGGTCGATCCGTTTTAGCACGTTTGGCATTTAACACAGAATTGTGTCCACAAACGTGGCCATCAGGACTCAAGAGGCCAAATTAAAATGAATTTATTTGCCGTAATCATTGCTTTGCGAATGGCACGGTTTGCCGTTTTCAAGTTGTTAAACACAATCGGCTTTACATATTTTAGTGAAAATGTCTGAACAAACGCGCCAGGCAGAAAACACATGCCCTGAAGTGCAAATTAGCACAGATATTACAGATTTTCCCAGAGCGAGAATGTGACGACGTGCCACCCATGGCCTTGAGTTTGGCCCCGCCTGCTCTAGGCCGCCTGACCTTGTGACCTCCTCCTCCACCACAGCTGGCGGAGCGTCCGGTAGACGTCGCGGTAGCGCAGGATGTAGAGGTGCGGGGTGCAGCAGCGCGGCAGCAGCATCAGCACGCACATGTTGGCCAGGTCGATCCACACGCCCGCCTCGCCCTCCCCGCCCCGCTTCAGCAGAGCCAGCTCCACGGCGAAGACCAGCGCCGGCACGAAGTACATGGCGAGGAGGAGCGTGTGCGCCAGCAGCGTCACCCGTGCCCGCGAGTAGCGGCTGCGCCAGATGCCCGAGGTCCTGGTGATGAGGTAGAGGCGCACGTAGCAGCAGATCACCAGCAGCGTGCACAGCGTGACGGAGGCCATGAAGTACACGTGCACGCCCACCTTCATCCTCTCGCCCAGGGCGTGCAGCGCCAGCAGCACCAGACACAGCGGACGGGCCGGGGCGGCACCAGGCGCCATCTCGAACATCACCAGCAGGGACAGGGGGCAGACGGCGGCCCCCAGCCACAGGCCCAGGACCAGCTTCCGAGCCCGACCTGGAGAGAGAAGGTGGCGGGTGAGGGCACAAATCGGGGAGGGCACAAATTGTGAGGACACAGATCGGTGAGGGCACAACTCAGTGAGGACACAGATTGGTGAGAGCACAAATCAGTGAGGACACAATTTGGCGAGGGCACAAATAGGTGAGGGCACAGGTAGGTGAGGACACAAATCGGTGAGGGCACAAATTGTGAGGACACAATCAGTGAGGGCACAAATTGGTGGTTTTCACTTAGTAATGATAAACACTGAGTTGTGTGAGACACCTGGCCATTTCAGGACCAGGGACAGAAATTGCGGATGCCGCAGGATGGCCAACTTACATTTACATTTAAAAGTTACATTTATTAATTACAAATTACATCCGGCCTTTTGAGGACAGCCATTATCCTGATGTGGCCCTCGGTGAGAATGAGTTGGACACCCCTGTTCTACATCTAGAATAATCTACAGACCATTAAACGTATAAAACATTGAGCGTCACGTCCGCTCTGAATGAACGAAGTGCGCGGGTAAAAAGTCACAAACTACTATTGTGACAATTAGGGAAAATGTTTAACAAAAAGTGGGCTTTTTAGGTAAAAAAAAAAATGTCAAGTATAAAGTTGGCATATTGGGAAAATTGTTACATTTTAAGTTGGCTTATTAGGAAATATGTTAAATATGAAGTTGGCTTACTAGGAAAAAATGTAAAAAAAATAAATAAATAAAAAGATTTTGACTTATGTATAAAGTTGGCTTGTTATGAAAAAAGTTCCATATAAAGTAGTTTTTTAAGGAAAATAATGTTAAGTATAGAGTTGGCTTATTGGAAAAGGTGTTCAATTTTAAGTTAGCTTATTAGGAAACATGTTAAATATGAAATTGGCTTACTATTTAAAAATGTTAAATAAAAAGTTGGCTTATTATGGAAAAACTAAATGTAAAATATAAAGTTAGCTTATTGTGCAAAAAAGTTCAATATGAAGTTGGCTTTTTAGGAAAAGAATGTTAAGTATAAAGTTGGCTTATTATGGAATAACATCTAAAATATAAAGTTGACTGATTATGAAAAAAGTTTAATATGAAGTTGGCTTATTAGGAAAAATCCTGTGCCGGTCCGTACACAAACGTGTCCCTCAGGACTCAGGAGGTTAAATTAAAATTAATTTATTTGGCGTAATCAAGACTTTGCAAATGGCACGGTTTGTCTTCTTCAAAATGTTCAACTCAATCAGCATTGGGAAAATTGTTCAATTTTAAGTTGGCTTATTGGAAAACACGTTAAATATGAGGTTGGCTTATTAGGAAATGTGAAAAAAAAAAAGTTTGCTTATTATGAAGAAAAATGTTAAATATAAAGTTTGCTTATTATGAAAAAAGTTCAATATGAAGTTGGCTTATTATGAATAAAGTTCAATATGAAGTTGGCTTATTAGGAAAAAAGTTCAATATAAAGTTGTCTTATTATGACAAAAGTTCAATATGAAGTTGGCTTATTAGGACAAATCCCGTGCCGGTCCGTACACAAACGTGTCCCTCAGGACTCGGGAGGTTGAATAAGAAGGACAGATTGAGACCTGGAGAGAGAAGGTGGTCGTGACGTAGAGGCCAGCGCACTGCCACGTACGTGTCCACCACCATGGCGGTGACGGTGAGGACCGAGCAGCTGTAGGTGGCGATGGTGCCCGCCATCATCAGCTGGCACAGCGTGTCGGGCATCAAGACGCCGGCCGCGTTGCAGGAGACCACGGCCAGGTTGATGGCGAGGAACAGCGTGTCGGCCAGAAGCGTGTTGGCCAGCAGGAGGTAGCGGCTCTCGTGACGCAGCGAGGAGAAGCACATGATGCAGAAGAGCAGCACCGGGTTGAGCAGCAGCGTGATGGAGGTCAGCAGGACGGTGGGGATGAGGAACAGCTCCATGCTCCGGCTCTTCATGACGAGGAACCAGTCCACCGAGATGTTGAAGACCAGAGACTCCGTCATGTTCCGAGGGATGACCGCAGCTCTCTGATTGGTTGACGTACTTCACCTGACCCGAGGAACCAGAGGAGCGGAGGTTGAATAATGAAGAATTGTGTTAAATAATACGGTAAAAAATACCGTTATATTACATATTGGTATATTATGACTGAAAAATAAATAAATAATATATATGTGGAATAATATATTAATATTAAATAAATAATTAATAATATAACGGTATAAATAATAAATAATACGGTAAAAATATAGGTATATATATATATATATATATATATATAT
>CM051493.1:14823421-14836050 GCA_028031935.1 Paedocypris micromegethes
GAAAAAAATCATGTTAGAAAATAAACACTTTTTAGTTGTAACAAAGAACTAAAATGAAAAAAAAAAAACGTTAAAAATATCGTATTCTCATAAAATGACATATTATGAGAATGAAAATCGTTTAACATTTTAATAAAACATTCTTATCAATACATTTACAGAAAGGTTGCTAATTGGCTGGAAAAGCAACAACATTTTGTCTGTTTTAGTATCGTTTTCACACCAATCGGAAAACACATTTGCAAAACATTTTCATAACATTTGGTACAATACATACACTGAAATGAAAATAAATTATTCCTGTAACTTTTTTGACATAGTAGCATATATCACATATATATATATATATATTTGTAATAGATTTGTAATGTGAACCGTATAAGTAAAAATAATAAAATAAAAATGTAAACTACACAAACGGTTTCGTTTTTTTTTAAATTATATATTTCATTGTTCATTTCAATGGCTTTATTAAATTATTACACATTTCAAAATATTTCACTATAAAACCTGGTAAAATCGTGATAAAATTGTATAAAGCACAGCTTTTAGTGATAAAGAGACGAAGAAAAATGAACTTGTAAACTTTTACAATTAAATGCAGCAAATATACTTTTGGTTAAGAACAAATGAAGAAAAGTGTAAATACGGTATTTGTATTTGTTAAATGAATACCATTTTAAATGCTTACTCAAAAGTTGGCTTCAAAAACAAAACTACAAAAAAAGTACTTATGTTTTAACATTAAAAGCTGACAAATGTGCTGAAGTAGCATCACGTGTTAAAAAACGAGTCCATATGTCCACTGTAACTTTGAATGAAAGGAAATCTTTACACTCTGGTTGTAAAAAAAAAAAAGCAAACTTTACCGTCAGCCCGTATCCAAAAAGTCACTTAACGCCAAACTCGGCGGCAATAAAAGCAACACAAAGCCGCATTTCACATGAAACGTAGAGGATTAGGAATCGATTAGCAGTCGATGAAACGCGCGGTTCCTACCTGCTCCGCGCAGCCGCCGCTCTGCTCCAGGCCGCCATTAGACTCGCGGCGGGCGGATCGATCCGGGCTGTTATCAGCGGGTGCGTGAAGCGACGCTAACACCCTCTCGCCGGTTACTGGGCACCTGAGGAAAGTGTGCGGACCCTCGCCAACGCCAACGCCATTATTACTCCTCATATCCGTCGGTGAAAGCACATCAAGCCATAAACTACAGCAGGGGGGGGGGGCACACTTTTTGATTCGCGGGCCACATTGGGTTCTAACTAGGGCTGTCAAACGATTTCATTTTTTTAACTAGTTAATCGCAACCCCCCAACCAAATTAATCTCGATTAATCACAAATAGTAATAACTTATCATTAATAATTCTTTAGTATTAACAATTATTAATAACACGAACAAGTATAGAATCTTGTAATATTGAATATCAAAGTGTAAAATGTACATGAATGTAAACTCAAAATAAACACTTGTTAAAATACGTAATATACCGTTTTGACTACAGAAAACAATGGGTAAGCCGGTCATAAATAAGTAACTTTTTTTGAGGAAAAGAGACAACGGATATGTATTTGTATATTTGTGTGGCAAAAGTAAGCTTTGCAAAAAACTGTACACATATACTGAACGGTTTTGAAGTGAAACTCAAAAACCGGCAAAACCGGAAGTGCCGGAAAAACCGGACGTGCGATTATTGGCGTTAATACAATTTTACGCGATTAAACAAATGTAATTAATCACACGAGTTACCACGTTAACTTTGACAGCCCAAGTTCTAACGTTTGACAAAGGAGCCGGACTGGGCTTGAGGAAAAAAATACACATTTTACGTTATAATTTAGTATTAAACATAGTATTTATATTTATATATTTAATATTTATTTGTATTGAAACATGCATTAAAAAAAACTAAACCAGATCTAATACTAAAATGCAAATAAAGTGATTTAGAATTTTAACTCACCAGGGAAGGTCCCATTATGATATTAGAATTTTCTTTTTAATACCAAATATCAAAATTTTCAATGATATACTATCAATTCGTTTTTTTTTTAATCCTTTTTAAAAAAACTTAAAAAAAAAAACAATGACACATTTATAGTTCCTCGTTTACACTAAGAATAAAGTTCTACTGCTTAGAAAACGAAAAAGGCATGATTATTTTAATAATCATTTTTATAGTCGGAAACCATCTCTTCTTCAGCATCACAAGAAACAATAACATTAACAAGAAATATTGCAAAGTCTGCTGAATAGCGTCCGAAAAAAAGACGCTTTTCTGTTTCGCTTCTAAGCTGAGCCACTTCACTTTTTTTTGTTTCAGTAAAATGTTTTTTGAACATTTTACTGGTTCATAATAAAGCATTTCAACTATATCTAGTACTATATGACGTACATTTGTGTATATGGTTCTGCTTTTTAAATTGAGTTCATAAAGAAAGAAAAAAAATGGAACATTGAAAAAATATATATGTATTTGTTTTAATTCGGGCCAAACGACACAAACTCACAAACCCATCAAAACGTGACTTTCACGCACACGTTTTTTTAAATTTCCTGTTTCTTTTATACGCGCTCCTCCCGTGATGCTCATCCTCTTCATCATCACTGCCCTCCTCCTCCTCCTCCTCCTCCTCACACTCTCTCGCCATCAGCTTCTGGAAAACACGGAACTCGTCTGCGGTGGCGTTGTGTGCGGCGGTCAGGAAGGTCTCCTGGGATACGAGCAGGAAGTCCTTGAGCGGGGGGTTGGTGATGAGCGTCTGCCCCTTCTTGTCGGGCGTCTGGTAAAGCCCCCGGCGCTCCAGGAAGCCGTGCCGACACCTCAGCTCCAGCAGAGACGCGCGGAAGAGCTGCGCCTTCACCATCTCGGCCTGGCGCACGCCCATGCGGAAAAAGGCGTACTGCCGAGAAGAAAAGACGGAGAGGAAGAGTGTGCTACTCTCAGAAGGAAAGAATCGTTTGTCTTTGTGACTGATTAACAAGTTCGTTGTACAGTCAAACACGCACCTGGCCAACTTTATTAGCAACACCTGTCTACTAGCTCGCTAATTTCTAATCAAACAATCGCGTGAGGGCAACCCGATAAAAAAGTTGCCAGGGAGTGTATCTCTAAGCTTTCAATAGCCCCTTTCACACAGCAATGCCAGAAAATTCACAAAACGACTTTACCGGAAAAGCACCATTCACACAGAGTTTTCAAAATACCGGGAAATTGCCGGACAATTACCGGAACTACTTTACCGGTAAAGATGGTCATCCGGCATTTTACTGGAAAAACACCATTCACACAGAGTTTTCAAAATACCGGGAAATTGCTGGACAATTACTGGAACGACTTTACCGGTAAAGACTGTTCACACGAGCACTGTCATTCCAGCATTTTACAGGAAAAGCACACAGCGTTTACAAAATACCGGTATTTTGGATGATTAGCTGGCCACACCTTTTAAACAGCTGCACCTGTGAACTTGGGGGATCGTCGTCGGAATGTTCTGATTGGCTCAGAGCTGTCGTTTTCGTCAGCGCGTACTGAACTTTAGCGCGCGTATTGCGGCAATCTTCGCTACGCGTTTACACAGGGCAGTTTGCCGGTAATTTACTGGGAAATAATTATATGCCAGAATTAATTGCAAATTGCCGGAAAGAATTTGCCGGCATTTGTCTGTTTACACACGACTGGGTGCTGGCAATTTAGCGGTAATTTACCGGTATTTGCCAGTTGGCGCCAATTTTTACCGTTTTGCGCCAATATCCATAAAAAAAAAAAGTTTGATTTGGTCTGTGGTTTTTTTGTCCTAGCGAAATCAAACCAGTCTCCCAAATAACATTGTTGAAAAAAAATGTACCCAGATAAAATAATTGAAATGGTCAAATACCTGAAACTGATACTCCAGCTCGGCCGAGTCCCGACCTGCGACCTCGGGCGAGAACCTGAGGATGTCGGAGACCTGCTGGAAGGTGAAGAGGCATTTCTCTCGGAGCACTCGTGAGACGGCCAGGACTCGCTTGCTGGGCAGGAGCAGGATCTTCGGCTGGTGGCTGAGGACTCGCTGCAGACTTCCTGGCAATTAAATACACACCATTTGAAGTTATAAACCAGTCATTACAGTCTCGACGAAACCAGGCAGAAACTGTCAGAAGCACAAAATATTCTTTATTTTTACCCGACAAATGTATAAAGATGGTTTCTCATGCAGAATGGGTCAATCTTAGCTGTAGCTAATTGCCAAGTCTAAACCTTTTATGACAGGTTCTTTGCCTAAACCGCTGTGCTTTTTAGTAATAAATCACACAACGCAATTGTTGAAGTTAATTTCAAGGTGTGAATGACAGGAAATATAGAGGAATCAAATCAGCCTGTTGCAGTTGAGAAAAACATCACCGTATATAGTGATACACATACATACACACTTGGAAAATGTCAACTTAACATTTTTCATTATAACCGATTTCATCAACGTTTAACATTATATAGACGCACACGCGCCGCTGCATAAAGACGACGTGTTTCTGTTTGTTTGTGACTGTTCCCGACTTGAAATACAGAAAAATGGGGGCTTATATTTACGCGCATGTTTAAAATTGGCTATTATAAGCACCCCGTCGAAAAATTCGGCGGAAAAAGAGGGTGCTTATATTCGCGTAAATACGGTGTGTGTTTCGAAGATCTGCGTAACACAAGTCGACTATAACTTAGTGTTTAGTTTCTGACACCTCGCCAAAGCTATAACACATTTTCTTGCAGGTTTATAACAGTCATAACCCTAGTTTCGGACAGTTTACGCCACCATCTCGCCACAATGCAACCCAGTTCCATTACAAGGAACAAGTCAAGGAAAAAGTACTTCTACTCAATCACAAACGCAGTGGAGTAGAGAGTAAAAGACGCTCATATTTTTGAGACTCGGTGCAAGTACGAAGTAGCCAAAAACATACTCAAGTAAAGTAACCGAGTACATTTACTCAAGTAGCTCACACCCCAACAGCGACTGACCTTCTCCTAATCCCAGTCTGCGCAGATTCTGGATGCGGTGCTGCAGCTGGGCTCCTCTCAGGGAACACAGCTCGGGACACTTCTCCAGGATCTTCAGGACGCTGGAGGGGTTCAGGCCCAGGAACAGCAGCGAGCTCAGAACCGACGTCACGTCTTTGCCGCGGCTCTTCGTCTGAATCTCCTCGGCCTGTGTTTCTGAGAAGCCCATGTCCGTCAGGCTCGCTGGGTTTGGCTCGGCCCGGACCTTCTGCGGCTCGCTGGACGGCGTGGAGAAGGAACGGCTCGTCTGCGCAGGGCAAACCCTCCGTCTCCAAAGCCACCGCGCCGCCTGCAAAACAATATTCCGTGATATCGTCAGTCGGTGGTTTTATTCAGGGTTCCGACAGTTTCCGAAAAGTCAAATTCGAGCACTTCCATGGTCCATGCTCAAGCTTTTCTAGGACCACACAGTTGTGGCAAAATATATATTTAAAGGTCGGCCTAAACACAAGCAAGACGAAACTTTGCCCTTTTAATTACATTAAATGAGATGATAAGCAAAAAAAAAAAAAAAAAAAAAACAAGTTGTGCTTTGTAATTACAACTGTATAAGTGCTATTACAAAGACATTCATACTCTGTTTTACACTATATTGACTGGACAAACATATTGACTAGAAGAATAAACAAAACGGAAATGAACTAAATGCACAAATGACTCGAAGTGATTCGTTCGCTTTATTGTTCAGAAGTTAAAGATTTGAGTCAAAACTCTGTCTCTTTATTTTTCTTAACTGTAATAAGAGGGAACAAGGATAGATAATAAACTGATTTTTATTTGTTTACTTTAGCATTCGTTTACTTTATGAACATTCTTAATGTTTTATTAATAATTGTTTTTATTATTAATAACTGTTTTATAACATGTTTTTTAATTACAGTTTTTACAGTATTTAATCATATTATTAAAAAAAAAGTGTCTGAATTTACGGGGTGTTGGAACTTATTTGGGCATTTACATTAATTACGTTAATTGCATCCCGACTCCCGATTTATGACATTTTTGCCTTACGAAACTGCTTTCAGCACAGATTAATTTCCAAAGTCGGTGTACCACTGTATTTGTTTGTTGTGAAATAAGTATAAATAAATTATACATGTAAAATAAATTACACTTCATTTAAAATTCAAGCTTTTAAAAAAACATACAATTTAAATTCAAGTATTTTCAAGGATTTCAATCACCTGTAGGAACCCTGTTTATTCAATTATATTTCTATAATAAGAAAATATACGGAATAAAGGTGCATAAAAAGAGATATAAAAAAGATACCTGCATTTACAGGCAGTGCAAAATACAACAACACAAGAGACATAAACACACTTGTACACACGATACATTCACAACACATTACTAGATAGTTCTAGAATGAATAGTTCTTACTATTTATTGAACTGTGTTAGGGTTTGTTAAGAGTTTTGCTTATGTGGAGTCGTTCGAACAATTCGAGCAATTTAACTCGAAAATGAACGCTTAATTCATTAACGAACATTTGATTTCCAATGTAACTTCAACAGTTTAATTATGAGATAAACAATTCCTACAAATATTTCTATAACTGAGTCTCAAAAACAGTGCGAGTAGTTTACGTCTATGTTCGAGACGTAACGGATCTACAAATAAACCATTATGTTCTGGATTCCACTCTAGTACTTTATATAGGAAGTTTATATATGTGATCGAAACTGCAATGTGTTAACTTTATAAGACACGAATTAAAGCGTTTAACGACAATTCTTACCTGTCGCCGGCAAACGTTTGCGATCATACTCGAAGCTGCGCGTCAGCAAAACACGCCCGTGTCGAAACAACAGACGCGCGGAAACGTTCCGCTTGGCCGAGGAACCGCGAAAATGACGACGCCGATGGACATGAAATGACAACATTAAAACAAGTACAGCAGAAAAAGATGATGATTTACCTGAAAAAATTTAGTCCAGAGGGTGGCGTTGTGTTTGAGACTTCGAGACCCGGTCGGGGCCTTTACGTGAGAGACTGGTCGCAGCTCCCCGTTAAATTAAACAAGTGGAAATGTATAATGGGAGTGAATGAAAGGGGGGGGGGTTACAGTCGGAAATGCGCCGTCAATACATTTGCACGATAAAAAGATACTTTTATTTTTCGGACACAACTTTTTGTCCTCTCAATTTCTAGCCTTCCGATAATCGAAATCTGCACTGGATTTACATTTCTGGGACCAATGAGACAGTTTTTTTTTTTTTATCCTTAGTTTATTTGGATGATCCAGATGTTTGGCTCGCTTTTTCGGTCACATGGAGCGGCAGCCAATCACAACTACAGAACAAAAATGGCAAATGGTGCAAATTCATAGTTTTTATTAAATGGCATGTACTTCCAATTTCAGAAAGCATGAGGCTTTACAAAGCCTGAAATAAAACCACAGTGCCAAACATAATTACGGTTTATTCCAAATAAATATTAAAATAATTAAAACCAGAACTTAAAAAGTTAAAATCACCCTGAAAACAAAGTGTTTTCATTCGCTCCTCGGGATCTTCCATCTCTCGGAAGCACAACACGGGCAAACACTTGCTCTTCAAACACAGGCGTTGCTTAGCAACACGTTTCCATCCCTCGCTCACACTTTGGACGGATGGGCATCACGGAGGAGGAGGAAGAGGAGGAGAGCATCATCATCCTTCCTCACTCGTCTGCCAGGTATCTCATCAGCTCCGCGTGCAGCGCCTCCATGGTTCTCCTCTGCTCCTCGTCTTCCTCCTCTTCATCTTCATCCTGCACAGGAGTGTCTTCAAACACGTCGTTCATCTCCTCCTGCTCCACCATAAGGCTGGATTCCGCTCGCTGTTGGGAAACTGAAAGGAAAAACATGTCAAACTGTAAAATCTCACCACAATGTCGTATTAACACCTTATTAGAAATTTCGAAAATGATATGAAAAAAAAAAACACAAAGAAAGTGTGTTAAAAGCCATTAATGTTATCATGAACAAACTTTATAATATACAATATAATACACAGGAAAAAAAAAGATTAAAAGACTTATATGTACTATATATATATATATATATATATATATATATATATATATATATATATGTATATAATACAATAAAATAAAATTAGTTTCAAATAGTTATAGTTCCTAATGAAAACATAGAAAAATGTAAATAAAATAAAGGATACACAATAAATGCAACAAATGATACAGTATAATAAAGAATATAAATACTGATATAAAATACATGTAGAGAAAAATAAAGAAATAAAGAAATGCTCATTTAAAAGAAATAATAATAAAACTAATTACAATATAATATACAACAGACCTAATAATTATAATAATAATTTCTTTACACAAAATGTACACTTAATATATAACAAACCAAAACTAGGAAAATAAAAAATAAAACACTTATATAATACAATAAAATATCAAATAATTTCAAATATTTATCAAATAAAATAACCAAGATAATAGTAATTCTTAATGAAAATATGGTGAATTTGTAAATAAGAAACTACATACAAAAGAAATGTAATAAATCATATAGTAAACAATATCAATAACTGAATAAATACCAAATAAACAGAATATCAATAATCGAATAAAAATCTAAAAAAAAAAGATTTTTTTCTAAAAGAAATTAATACATACAAAAACGTAACGTATAATATAATCAATACTATTACTACTTATAGATTATTTTATAAAATACATAATTTTCATAAAGCATGTAATAAATCACATAGTAAATGATATCACCATTTAAATAAGAAAAATAAGTAAGCAAGTTGACTTTAGATCGTCATAAAACAATTCGCAATAAAAATGGTGCGCCATCTATATCAATAACCTAATATTAAAACACACCACACGGTAATGAATATACTGGTAGCATTTCCTCTCTCACCTAAAACCTCGTCCCAGGAGTATTCGGCCAGATTGACCGGCTGCCGTAGCCATCGTGCCCGCAGCAGCTGGTCCAGCGTGGTTCTCTGGTGGAGGTGTGGGTGCAGAAGACCACCGAGCATCTCCAGCAGCTCTGGAGGAAACAAAGCCCACTTTACAAAGAACCAGCACGATAAACTAGGCTGCCCATATTTTGATTTCCAAATAAAGAAGAGAATTCAGACAGGCTTCTCGCAGGTTATATGCTTCAATGGTGCAAAACTAACTTACTGTACGTAATAAAAAAATAAATAAATCTGTAAATGCTTCAATCTCACGTTTCACGTTTTCGTCTGAAACTTTTTTTCGTTCGTCTTTTTTTTTTTTGCTTTTGGATTTCCGACCCAAGCTTCACGTGAGGGCGGCACTTCTCTGATTGGCTGGTGAGAATGTGATTGACTGGAAGAGGGGGAGGAGTTTAGAGAGCGCTGAAACATTCATAATCGGAGTATTTATTTACTATTATTCTGAAGTAGTTTGCCACCACAATAATTTAGCAATGTTGTGCAAAATAACACTTAAATCACAGTTTGTGTACTAATACAAAAAAAAAAGCAGTGACTGTCAAGGTGTACATTCGCTGAACTCCTCCCCCACTTCCTGGTCAAGCAACTGTCAATCACATTCTCACCATCCAATCAGAGAAGGGTCGCCCCCACCACGTCAAGCTTGGGTCAAAAATCCAAACGCTAAAAAAAAAGCCAAGAAAAAACCTGAAGCGGAAAAAAAAAGAAGTTTCAAACGAAAACGTGAAGCGAAAAAAAAAAACCAACCAAACATAATCGCAAGCGAAAAAAAAAAAAAAACGAACGTAACTGAGAAGCATTTTTGTTCGTTTCTTCGAAATTTACCTTTGATATTTTTGACACTAATCTGATTCCATATTCGGTTCAGAGAATGGCCACACCCACGTCAAGCTTGGGTCAAACATCCAAACGCAAAAAAAAGGCAAACGAAAAACCTGAAGCGAAAAAAAAAAAGTTTCAAACGAAAACGTTACGCAAAAAAAAAAAAAAAAAAAAAAAAAAAAAAAAAAAAAAAAAAAAAAAAAAAAAAAAAAATCGTAATTGCAAGCGAAAAATAAAAATTTTCGCACGTTTCTTCGAAATTTACGTTTGATATTTTTGACACTAGTCTGATTCCATTCAAACGTAAAAACAACGTAAAAAGAGTCAGAGGACAAGAGGACGCTAGGTCTTAGTAACGAGGCTGTGGAACGCTTTGCCTCTTTTCCTTGGCATATGACTCAGCATAAAATTAGGTTTTTATTTTTTAGTCAATTCCAGTCATTCATTTTAGTCCTTCATTTGTTGTGCTTTTAGTAATATATCTATTTATTTGTAAACGTTGCACACTTTTTTGTATCCTCTTTGAACCGACCTTTCTAGCATCAACGCAAGCTCCATTCACAGGGTTCCTACACTTTTGGAAAGATAAAATTCAAGCACTTTTCAAGCACTTTCAAGGTCCATGTTCAAGTGTTTCCAGCACCTTGTCGTAAAATTTACATTTAAAGTAGGGCTGTCAAAATTAGCGCGTTAACGCATGCGTTAATTTTAAATTCTCAATAGCGATATTTATTTTTAACGCATTATATTGCAGGTAAAAATTCAATCATTCGCATATCTTTCAAACGACTGCACAAGTGCCGATCATGAAGAAGATCGAGAAGAGGCACTGCTCATAAGATGACTTGTTTCCACACAATTAAAATTTCAAGCATTTTCAAGCACTTCGTTTAAAATTCAAGCACTTTCAAGGCCTTGAAAACACATTATTGAAATTCAAGCATTTTCAAGGATTTCAAGCACCCGTAGGAACCCTGCCTTCAATTATAATTTAATTAAAAATGTCAAACTAAACTTGTGTTTTGATTACATGTGCCTATGCATTTTAACGTAAAGCACGTTGGTCAGTCTGCTGGTTTTAAAAGTGCTTTGTTTTTTTTTAAAGTAAAGTAGACTTGACTTGATCCAACCTGGCGAGACGTGGCAGGGCGTCTTGAGCGGAGCCCGCAGGGTTTCCTCCACGCTGCAGAAGGGATTCTCCCCGAACAGCAGGGTGAAGAGCAGCACCCCCAGAGACCACATCTCCAGCTCCGGACCCTCGTACCTAGCGAAGACATCGCGCTGTTACAAAGGTCTCGACATAACGGCGTCGTCGTCGTCATTACGATTTGATAAAAGGCAAATCTCAGTCTAAAAACCAATTAGTTAGCGATAGTTAGCAAGTCATTAGCGACTACATATACCATGATGCTTTGCGCTGCGGTTTAGCCAATAGGAAAAAACAGAGATGAAAACAGTGTCCCGTAAAAAAATTATTTTTAATACTATGATTAAATACTGTAAAAACTGTAATAAAAAAAACATGTTATATAACAGTGTTAAGTAAAAGAATGCTAAAGTAAACAAATAAAAATCAGTTTATTTTTAGCGTGAACTCGGAAGAAAATCCCGATGTTGAGGTTGCGAGAGCCCCTTCAACCTTTAAATCAGATGTGTGGGGACATTTTGGTTTTGCCGTTTCTACTAACACTAAAGGGGAAAAGGTGTTTTTTTCACTTTTATTTAAGCTTTCGGCTGGCTGACAATTCCTTATCACTTTACAGTTGTCGCACTTTAGAAAAGACTGGCTTGAAGTGATTAGTGTTAGTATGTTAGTATATTGCTATTAGTATAGTTAGTACATTGCCGTTTCTGACTTAACTTGAATTTTGCAGTTTGGAATTAGTGTGACCAGACTTTTCTATCGTCCTTGTTCTAAAATATGACAAGAAAAGGCCTAATTAACAAAGGCCATTATGATTATATGACAATATAAAAATAATGATTATTATATTGTCAGCCTTGTTACTATAAACAAAAGAGACATAATTGTGACGTCGTCTGTAATATCGTGAGCTTCTACAGGATATCGTGATAAACATCGTATGGTGAGGATCATATCGTGATAAATATCGTATGGTGAGGATCATATCGTGATAAAAATCGTATGGTGAGGATCATATCGTGATAAATATCGTATGGTGAGGATCATATCGTGATAAATATCGTATGGTGAGGATCATATCGTGATAAATATCGTATGGTGAGGATCATATCGTGATAAATATTGTATGGTGAGATCGGCGAATGGCTACACTCCTACAGCAGAGCGCCACCTACGGGTTGCCCAGCAGCACTTCGGGCGAGCAGTAGGCCAGCGTCCCGCAGAAGGTGTGGAAGACTTTCCCGGGCTCCATCAGGGCGGCGGATCCGAAGTCGATCAGCTGGATGTGGAAGTGGGAGTTGATGATGATGTTCTCGTCCTTGATGTCCCGGTGCAGCACCATCTTGCCCCGCAGGTACGTCACCGCCGCCACCAGCTGATGACCGGGATTCACGCGCTGGTGAGTTTGAACCTCCAGAGCTCGGAAATTATATTTGCTTTTTGAAATTTGCTTTCTCATTTGCTTGGGTAAAATGAGAGTCATGATTGTTTTTTTTTTTTTTTGCTTAAAATAAAGATCACCATTCTTTCTGGATATTTTATCATTTTAAATATTTAACCCTGAGAATCAGACTGTCAAACAGCAATATTAAACACCCATTACTCTTTTGTTTGTATTTTTTATTGCATTTATTTAAATTTAAATGTAATGTAAAAGTAATGTTGTAAAAAAA
>CM051493.1:14836062-14856458 GCA_028031935.1 Paedocypris micromegethes
AAAAAAAAAAAAAAAAAAAATCACCATTAAACATAATAAAAATAAACATACTAGAGCTGCACAATTCTGTATAAAATGAGAATCACGATAGTTTTTGCTTTGAATAAAGATCACCATTGGATATTTTATTATTTTAAATATTTAACCCGATCAGGAATGGCAATATAATAACACCTATTACTCTTTGCTTTAAATTGAAATACATGCAATGAAAAATATAATGAAATGTAAAAGTAATTTTACATTACTAAGAAAAAGTATGAAAAAAAAAAAAAAAAAAAAAAAAAAAAAAATCACCATTAAACCTAATAAAAATAAACATATCACGGTACAGTTCTATGTACAGTTGAGGACACAGTTATTATCTTGGCTTTAAAGAACTTTTGAAATACTTATAAAACAATGATTATTTTGTAGGGGGCCTAATCATTTTGACATCAACTGTAGAGATGTTTGCTGTATATGATTTGATGGCAGACTTACTTTACCGTTGTGTTTAATCCCTCTATCTCCCCGTTTATTTTGTGTGTTTTTTTTTAACTCGACTGCTGCCTGACTCACACGCGCTGTTCTAGTGCGGGTAATTAAGCACACGTAACCTGCTGCTGCGCCAAACCGCGGGTGGCCAATTCGGGCGGCGCCCCAAAATACTACAGAAGTAATGCAAAAACATCTTTCTTTTATAATATTTGAATAATTGCGCACACACGCACACACACACAAGCTCATAGAGACCGCTCGTCGGAGATCAGAGAGTTTGTCAGAGTCAATATAAATGCTAGATTTAGACCACGAGGAAGGTAGAATCACAATTAATCGTGCAGCTCTACTAGTTGGGCTTTTAGGAGCACAATAAAATGTAAAAATGAAATGCAATGATTTAGTGTTGGAGATATTGGACATATAGTGGTACCCTGACTTACGGAAGTATAAAAATAACCTAAGTAACGAAACCCATCGCTGCGAAATTGTCCGTTGTGTCATTACATACTCCGTTTTAAACAATAAAACAACTAACCACTAATTAAACAACTGCTATGTAACATGTTTTCATTACATTTATTAATAATAGTTAATAATTTGCAAAAAAAATGTTTGCCCGAATGCACAAAGTCATGGCACGAATTACATGAAAAATGCGGCTCAGCTAACAAAATTCCCACCCAACGAAACGGTCGTCGCCACGGATTAATTTTGTAAGTCGGGGCACCACTATATGTCATTACTAAACATTATTATATTATTAAATATATATTATTAAAGTAATCGTATTTATTTTTATCGATCCTTCATGTCCTAACAAAAGGTAGACAAAAGGCTTTGTGTAAACACCGCGCTCATAATTTTCCATGTACCGTAAAACCTCTAATAGAACACCACCTCAAGTAAAACGCCACCTCCAATAGAAGTGTTGAAAAAAAGGCTGCAACCTCAAATAGACAATCAGGAGGATCATTTCTTTCTAAAATACGGTTATATCATTGGACGATAATTAACTTGTAAAAGAGAACATTCACTTTTAAAAGCGTTTTTGAGCAGTTTTTTTGCGCTATTGTTGTGTTTTTTCTTTAAGCGTTATGTTGGTCAATTGTCTACAATGTATGATGGAAATAAAAAGAAACAAACATCACACACAGACCTGTCTGAAGATGAAGCTGGCCAGAGGCTCGTCCAGCCGCGGCTGAAGGTCGATGAACTCGAAAAGGTCGAGTCCGTCTCCGTGCTTCTCCATCACCATTTGAAAGAAGCGTTGGTTCTCGAAAACCTCCGTGACCTGCAGCGACATAGACTGAAATATTGTGTCCTGACACCAGGAGGCGATGGACCGGTACCTTGACGATGTTGGGATGCTGGAGACGGGCCAGTATCGCCACTTCCTGGCTGACGCGGCCCATGTCGGGGTCGTTCACCCAGCATTCCTCCACCACCGCGCTTTTCCTTATGAACTTCACCACCACCTGGAGAAACCAGCAAAGCTCAGATTCCCGCCAGGAAAGACCAATCAGGCGCGAGCTAACGTCACGTCATTCTCTGTCAATCATCCAGCGATTGGATGATTAGGATTAAAATTATACAGTCGTCAAAATGAAAGACAAACGTTAAAATAATGATAATACGTATAATAATAATAATAATAATAATAATAATAATAATAAATGAATTTAGCCTTTATTAGTCCCACCGTGGGAAAATTGCAAAACTAAAAAGTTCAAATAATCCAAACAGCAGCTCAGAATCCCGCCATTAATTACCAATCAGCCGCCATTACCACATAATTATCATCTTATCAGTATTTTTACCGTATTTTCTGGACTATAAGCCGCACCTGTATATAAGCCGCATCCGCTCTATTTTAAAAATAAAAAAAAGATAAACAAGCCGCACATGATGTATGTTTTTGGATTTGATATTTACAACTTTACTTTGCTGATTAAAATGTATAAAAATTACATCTGCTAAAGAGGAAGTAGCGTATTCTTCTTTGCATTTATTTTGTCTTCGTTTTGATTCTAATTCCAGTTTAGAGCGGAAATCTTAAAATCTGCAGAATAGCCGCACCTTTGTATAAGGCGCATGGTTCAAAACCTATGAAAGAAGTAGTGGCTTATAGTCCAGAAAATACGGTAATTACATACTTTTAAAAATTATAACAAAATAATAAAAAAAAAAAAAATCATAATAAAAAAAGGTAGAGGTGTAAAAAAATAAGGTATCACAATAAATATCATAAAAAGATACAATAAATATGAAAATAATATATTTTTTTAAACTTTGAAAATGTGTAATGTACTTATACAACACCATAAAATACAATATACTAAATACTGTACTCTAAATTACACACTTTTTTTTTTTTTCTTCACTTTTTTTTTAAGTATTTCTCAACGTTGTAAGGTGTTTTACATTTTATACACTCCAGATTCCCACCATTAAAGACCAATCAGACCTAAATCTGCTGATTTGATGAAGTGTATAGATAGACAGATAAAAAAAAAAAAAAGCAGATGGAGCGTCACTGACTTCCTGTCCGTCGCTGCGGCGTGTGGCGAGCCAGACAAAGCCAAACGCTCCCTTGCCGATGGATCGGAGCGGCCGGTAGTCTTCCTCAAACTGGCCGTCACAGGCTCCGGACTGGTCCAGATCCACAGAACAGTGCAAGGCATCTGAACGGACTGCCTGAAACAACAACATAGGGGCTGACAAATCACAGTTCAAGAAAACCCGGCAATTAATATAATAATTAATGAAAACACTAATAGAAAAAAAACATAAAATACTTTCATAAAAATATAAAACCTTAATGTATTATTTTATCATTTAATTGAGATTTAGATAATGCGTTTATAAAGTAGAATATCAGAACAATAAATATGCAAATCAAATGATCTAAAAAGACATAGAAAATGTGTGATGCATATACAACATGTGTGATCCATAAAATATGATATACTAATAAAATCTTCATGAATACACATTTAACAAAATGTAATAATAGTATTTAAAAGAAATTATAGAAAATGCGTAAAATACTTTTATTTTCTAGTGCCACTCTAACAAAATCCATTAATCCAAACAGCAGCTCAGATTCCTGCCATTAAAGAGCAATCAGCCGCGAGAACATTTTCAACGTTTTCATGTCACATTCAAACATGTCAAAAGTCAGTTTCTGCCGATTAAAATTAAATATTCAAAATGTAACATCTTTTTTTAAAAATAAAAAAAAAACACGTTTTTAGTGCGTGTCGGTTGTAGGTTCGGTGTGTGAATGTTAAAAAAAAACGTATCCGACCTTGGCAAGACTGTGGCCTGCAGCTTCCTCCGGGACGTGAGTGTCCACCGAGCTCTGCAGCGCCTCCTGGTGGTGGAGGAGGAGATGACTGCCACTTAACCACAGACAGAGCAGAGCGCCACCGCTGGCCAACGAGAGAGAGCGCAGGTCACACTGCATCTCTGCAAAGAGACAGAGATAAGAGTGTGTGTGTATTCCTACATTTTAGAATATTTCCCTCGACTAAAAAAAACAATAAAAACCAATTAAATAAATGTTATTTAAAAATTTAAAGTATATAAAAAAAAAAGACGTGTGTGAATATACAGACATGAGGCTGCATTAGTACTATATATTAGAATAACTTTTAGAAATATTTTAATAATTTTATTTTACATTAACATAAAAAAATATTTATTTATTTATATTACATTTTATATTTACATTTTATTATTTCAAGGGAATTCCGTAGGATTCCAAGGAAAAACAATAAAAAAAAACTTCGGCAAAAAATGTAATGAAAAATGTAAAGCTGAGAAGTGTGTGTGAATGTGTGTGTGTAAATATATGCACATGAGGCTGCAATAGTCCTATATCTTTAAAAAAAATTCCCTTGAAATGAACGCAAAAAAAAAAAAATCTAAATTTCAAAACGTTATTAGAAATTCCTAAAATTAATTATTAAAATGACGCACCACAAGCGAGTCAAATCTGGATTTCGTCGAAACTCCGGACGTACCTGCGGGTGCTCCATCTCTGCTGTAGCAGGTCACGTGATACCGGCCTTCGGGAAGAGAAGCGGCGCTTGCCTGGGGCTTCTTGGGAGTGGAGGTGGCCGGAGAGCCGCTCGGAACCCCACGGAGGTCCAGAACGCGTTTCACAGCATGCTGGGAAAAAGAGTTCCAGTGCTCGACGACATCAGCAAGGCGGGTTTTTGGCGGCTCCTTGTGGCTAGTCTGAGGAACTGCATGCGGTTCCTCAGCGGGAATACAAATGGATTGTGAACGGGTGAGGTCCGCAGAGGCGCTCGGACTCTCCACACTGTGGTTCAGGTGCATCTGGGACATGGCGTGGACTATCACGTCTCCGTTGGAGTTGAGGTCCAGGAAGCAGCTGGTGGACTCCGTGAGGCCGTGGCGACGCTCTTCTTGCTTCTCGCAGAAGCCTGAAGACGAGCCGCTGGCCAGGGAAATCACCTCAAAGCTGGAATCCCGCTCGGAATCTGCTGGCTCTTCCGGGTCGGGAGAGATCTTGTAGATCTCCGTCGACTCCACCAAAGCGAAGGTCTGGAGAAGAGCCGTGGTGGAGTTGGCAGAATCCGCCGTGGCATCCAGCCTGAGATCAGACAGAGTCGAGTTATGTATGTGGAGGTCTCATAAATAAGTTTATCACAATTCTATTCATATTGAGCTGAAATAATATTGTATTTACGCGATTATAAGCACAATAATGCTCAAGAAAATAAGTTCGATTTGTCGTTTTCATTTCTAAAAGAAATTCCCTATATATATCCCGAGGTCCCTATATTTCACTTTGATGTCGTTTAACTTGAATAATAGATAATAGACAGTAACTATTAGATATTTCTGAAGACGACGTTTTTTTTTTCTTTTATTTGTGATCGTTCCAGACTTGAAATTTGGAAAAAGACGTGCTTATATATATATACGCGCAGATATGGCGCAGAAAAGTGCCAATATTATGGAATCGGAATCGTGCCAAAAACAAAAATGAGTCACATTTTTTTGTTTGTTCTTTATTTTACATAATTTTTCGCTTGCAATCTACAAGTTTTTGTACAAAACATTTTTTTCGCTTCTGATTTTTTGTGCGTTTCAGACTTTTGTGTTTGGATTTTTGGGCACTGGTTTCACGTGGGGGCGGATCTTACTCTGCTGCCAATCACAGTCTCACCAGCCAATCAGTGTTGAACAGGAAGTGTAATAAGAGTGTTTTTCTTTGCACAACTTTGCAAAATTATAGTGGTGGCGGACTACTTCAGAATAATAGTAGACATTTTTGAGTCCATTGTTGTTCAGACTATTTAAGGCAATTTAACACATTTTTTGTATTTGACTTTCATTTAAAATTTAAAAGACATGTTTTTTTTTTCCACTTTTGCATAGAACTGATCAATCTAATTTATTATGATGTCATTATTGGCAATCAAGCAAGCATTGTTATTCATGAGAAACATTTGTGTTGCCATTCCTATAAAGATATTAAACAAACAGTGTGCGAAAAAGCTTTAAATTCTAAAACTTTTTACATTTTTTTAATAATTTTTTATTTTATTTTAGGTGCCTATTAACATCGACACTGGACCTAAAGTTACTGGGTAGCGTATTGATTTGGGAATTGTGGTCTCACCCATCCCTACTCCACGGTGGAAGTGGGAATATTAGGGTTTGGGATGGTGAAGGTCTCACCCATCAGGTGGTGAGGGACTCTTCTCTCGTGGAGCAGTGGCTCCGGTGAAGATCTTCTTCCCTCTGCCCTGGGCCGCTCTCCTCCTCCGGGCCGGACGGACCATCATGCTGTCGGCCGCCAGCACCGTGTTGGGATCTGCACACAACAGCCCGGATGTTGGGACCTTCTGCTGGAAGCCAGGAGTGATTCACGACTCACTGCACGTGTCCTGCTGCTCTTCTCGGCCTGTGGAAACATCTGGAGGGAGGCAGTCGGAGACGCACACACTGGGATCTGAAAAATTCAAAATTTTTCTTTGTATTAACGTTTCCGGTTCAATTACGTTAACGTTCTCTTACAAACACTTTTTTTTTTTCTTTATTTAGCAAACCTGACTTGTGACTCGTATAATTTTGACATCAATTCACTTGAATAATGGGATAACAAAAAGTCGATTCTAGTGGTCAGGACTTCATTTCCCAAGAGTCTTTGCACCAGTCAGACTCCACGTATGCACAGAAAAATTGTTTCAAGCTCTCGGTTTATCTGACGTCGTGTGAAGAGGAAGGATTATTATCCCCTGTGCAGCGACCCAGCGTTTTGATTGTGTCTGTTACTTGGATTTTTTTTTTACTTGCTAGTGTTCTTCATTTTTGACTTTCGACTTTTTCTGCGATGACACATTGGACTCGTTTGCAGCCGCTTGCGCTAAGCTAAGCTAACCCGGTCGTGGCTTATAGTCTCTGTTGTAATATAAAATATTGTACTGTATTTAGTTTAATCTTGCTTCTTCCAGTGTTATTTTGTCTCAATGTTTCTTTATTTCCAGTAATGAGCCAATAAAAGCTTATATTGTATGTACGTCTGCCTACGGACCATTGTTTAACATTAGATACACGCACACACGCGCCGCTGCATAAGGACGACATGTTTCCGTTCATTTGTGATTGTTCCTCACTTGAAATACGGAAAAATGGGCGCATATATTTGAAATTGGCATTTATAAGTGATTGTAAGTTATCGAGAGTCAATAATTCGAAAAAAAAAAAAAAAAAAAAAAAAAAAAAAAGGGGTGGTTTAATATTTTTAAGTTTTTCTAAAAGTAGGGTTTTTATTCCCTTTGTTTTAGTACCTTTACCAAGTAATTACATTTCCAGTATTGACAATATCAATACTCTTTTCTATACTTTCTGAAAGATGAAATTTTTTAAAAAGCACTTTCAAGTTTTTCCAGCACCATACAGTTGTGGTAAAATTTACATTTAAAACTATGCCTAAACACACACAAAAAAATGGACATTACATTTTAGTACCCTTACTAAGATTATAGGCAGAATTTATATTCTAACTTCATTTACAGTAAGACATTAGAGTAGACATCTGCCATTCTTCTCCATCTTTAGCAAAGTGTGTTTTATTTTAACAAAGTGTAACAAAGCCGGAAACATTTTGATGCTTCCCACTTTCAGCACTTTTAATCAGACCTGGATCATAGTGATCACGACCCGTTTAATCACACACTCACTTTATCGGTCTCTCTCACTCTCCGAGTCTGTGAATCGAGTAGAGATAAACCAGACACAGAAGAACTGCCTAAGTTCGGATCTGGCTTCGAGGACGTGCACTTACACGGATTCCACAGTAGAAGCACTTCATTTAAAATTCAAGCATTTTCAAGGATTTCAAGCACCCGCAGAAACCCTGGATAAAATAGGCACCTAAAATAAAAAAAATATATATATTTTTTAAATCACTGCTAAAAACCCATCACTTTTTCTTGACATAAGACCGAGCATGAAATTTTTGTTTCATTTCGGTATCTAGTACATCGTTTTAGTTTTATATTTTGTGAATTTTAGTAATACATAAGGCTATTTATATTTATTAATTATATTGTGATTGTACCTTTCATGCTTTTTTTATGTTAGTCTTTGGTCAGTCTGCTGTTTTTAAAAAAGTGCTTCTGTAAATAAAGTTGACTTGACATATACATTGCATTTATATGAGCAGCTTTTTATTTTGTATTTACTATATATAAGTGCATACATTTTTATCTTTATTAATATAAAATATATTTTTATGTTGCATTTTACTGTACAGGGATGGGACAAAAACATACAAATAACGGAGTTAGAATAGTGAATTTAAGGTGGATAGGCGCTTGAAAAGAGGCGAATTTTAAGTATATTCCTAAAGGTGGGCAGGGAAGTCCGGAGATCGGGTGGGAGACTGCTGAAACCAACTCTCTGAAATTGTGATGAGAGATGAAAATATGTCGTCAAATTTCCCCCGTTGGGAATTGATTGATTGATTGATTGATTCAACTTTATTGTCATTGGCAAGTACAAGTACAAGACAACGAAATGCAGTTAGGTCCAACCAGAAGTGCAAAAGTAGCGATAATGTATTATAAAGCGCATAATGGTGAGGAAAGTAAGGTAAACAGAACATACATATGTGAGGCTATGACAGAAACTACAGGTACTAATATACAGAAGGGTGGTGGCGGAACAAATATATGACACAAAAACAGAAATAGAAATATGGTGCATCATCGGGAGCTCTACCTGCGAGACTGGTGGCGTGGGTGTCGGCTCCGGCACGGACTCGCTCGTGAAACCCTGGTATGAGGCGGGTGATTTTCTGCGCGCACACACACACACACACACAGACACACACACGTTAGTCTCGGCCTCTACTGGAGCGTAGGCGTGGCACACCTTCCCGCACAGCTGACCGCAGGCGTGTCCGAGGAGCAGGGAGCTGACGGGGTCGTGGGGCTGATGCTGAATGACGCCGCTGGGCAGGAGCGTCACGAGACAGCTGCTCGGAGCAAACACACACACCCAGCCCGAATACAGCACAGCCCAGCCCGGGGAGAGAGAGTCACGTGACCTGCCACCTGCCGGACGACAGACAGGAATCTAGCGCTGGTCCAGGTGCGCGCGTTGGTTAGTTATTTATTTATTGGAAGAAAGGAAGTAAAAAGGTAAGTAAGGGAGTAAAGAAGCATGCTAGTAAGAAAAACTTGGTAAGAAGGTAAGGAACTAAGCAAGGAAGTGAGTGAAGTAAGTAAGGAAAGAAGGAAGTACGTAGAGAAGGATACAAGTAATAGAGTGAATAAGCGAAAGAAGGAAGTAAAAAGGTAAGTAAGTAATGACGTAAGGGAGTAAAAAGGTAAGTAAGTAATGAAGTAAAGGAGTAAGGAAGCATGCAAGTAAGAAAAACTTAGTATCGCGATATAAAAAAATAATTATTGCATTAACACAGTTGCAGTTTTTTTCACTTCCTGTAGAGGCCGCCATTTGGTCGACGTGCAAAGAATAACATTAGACGGAGAGTTTTGCTTTGAAACTTTTCCGGATGGATCCGTAGATAGAACAAAAATATTATTTGTACAGCGTTTTGCAAAGCTGAAGTCTCGACACACTTTGTTAATAAAGAAGGGAAAATTGAGTCATTCGCACCGTCTCTCAAACGACTGCGCATGTGCAGATCATTTTTAACGAGACACCGATTAATTAATCGCGATTAAATTAAATGGGGAAGTGCGATTAACAAATTTTTTAAAACTTTAAATCGATTGATTAGTCAAAATACTATACAAGGACTTCAACTACCTAACTTAAACATACGTTTACACAAACCGCATTATATATAACGACGACAAAAAAGCTTTTTGCGTATCATCAGCATAGCAATGAAAGCTATGTCCATGGCTTCTGATAATGTCTCCTAGGGGAAGCATAAATAAAGAAAATAAAATTGGTCCGAGAACTGAGCCTTGTGGGACTCCGTATTTGACCCCATGTCTCGGTGACGAGACTCCATTTACACGTGCAAAATGGACTCAATCTGACAGGTATGACTTAAACCATTCTAACGCGTGTCCAGAGACCCCGACATAATTTAAAATATTGTGGTCTATAGTGTCACTAAGATCCAGCAGAACTAATAATGCAATGTTCCCTTCATCCGAGGCCAGTAGGAGATCAAAAAGCAACACGCACCTGACCCCCGAGAGTCCGGTTCCGAAGGTTCTGCTCCATTCAGGGTCCGATCAGGTGGTCTACAGGACACGCAGGCCTGCAGACGGACACTGGCAGGAACCAGCAGACCGGACCGGGTCCGCAAGCTCGACCTCTGCACACGCAGCACCTGAGACGGGGATGCGGCGAGTAACTCACGAGTAGCCGGCGCGGAGCGAGCGAGTAACGGGGAACCTTAGGAGGCGTCCTGCCGTGGAAGGGGATCTGCAGGGGTTCCATCAGACTGGTGATGGACAGGCCGGACATCTCCTCAGGCGTCTGGTAGCCGCACAGCTGAGCGAACGTGCCATCACAACTGAGGATCTCACCCTGAGACACACAGAAAAGCAGACGTTTATATATATATATATATAGTATATTTAATATATAAATAAATCAATATTTCATATTTAAAATATCCATAATATCGTTATCCATCAAACGTTATTCATGTCTTTGTTTTTCTTTTTTCTTATTTTATTTATATATTTATGTTTATGTTATGTTTTATTAACGTATGTTTATGTTTTATTTATATATTATTTTTATATAAACATATGTTTATGTTTTATTTATATATTAAGATATGCAAAGTAGATGGGAAAAGGCGGAGTCAGACCAAGCTCAATTCCTTGTTGTCACTTGCAACTTGGCCAATAAAGTTGATTCTGATTCTGGTTTAGCCAACTTAACCCGGTTAACATCTACCGTAATGTCCGGATTATAAGGCGCATCATTAGTGAACACTGTTGAGAGTGTTCCTTTAAAAAAAGTAATTTCTTACAGTTACTACTCACAAATAGTAACTACTTTAGTAATTGAGTTACTTTTTTTTGTTGTTAGTTCAAATAACTTGGCTGCTCTCAATAGTAAATATGTTAAATGAATGAAATGGACACTGATAAAAAAAAAAATATTATTATTATTTTAAAGCATTGTACTGTTTTTATTGTGATATTTGGTTTTACTTTTTACTGTGTTTTATATATTGCTGTGGGACATATCAAATTCAATATATTATTGTACATTGAATAATTAAACACCATAAAAGGTTTAGACCTCTTAATATTGACTGCATTGACCACAACTAGCTAACAAAGTCGTCTAAATATAAATTAAGCTTTTTGAGGAATGTGACAAAAATAAATGAATAAAACTGTCACTCAACTGATTATTACTCGTTACTGTTCAGTTATTACTCATTAACGAAAAGAGTAACAGCGTTTATTATTACCATCACTGGTCTGGTAATGATCTTCCATTTCCTGATTTCAAGACTTTAAGTCGCACAGTCAAATTTTAAGCTTTTTAGGATTGTAAGTGCGCCTTGTAGTCCGAAAAACAGGCTTATATAAGTTACCACAGGGACCAGACCTTAAATATTGTATTAAATTAAATATATATTAAATTAAATAAGGGCCAAACTCGACTCTTCTGTGAATTTTGCAAGTCACAACAAATACAAAATTTAAAATTTGGAAAATTTAAACAAGGTAAAAAAATTTTATTTTTTTTTTTGCGCCGCGGTTGCACTCGTTTTTGTCCTTCAAAGACATCTGTGACTTAAATGTATTCTAATATCAGCATACAGTCCAAAAATCGCAGAATAAGCGATTAATAAGGATATATATTAAAAACAAGTGTGTGACGGCTTTTTGAGCCGGCCTGGCCCGCGGGCCGCAGGTTGGCCATCAGAGTTTTATAAAATTCCACATGTTCATAAATTCCCATAAGCGTATCTCACGCTCTGAGTGAAGGTCACATGCGCCGTGATTCTCTCCACGCGCTCTAGCAGAAGCTCGGAAATCTGCTGGTGTTTCTGAAGCCACGCGGACACGGGGAACTCGGCTCCGGCCGGCGTCACCGCGGTCACCTGGAAGCAGAAGCAGCCGTGGATGCGTCACATGTTACGAAAGACGGAGAAGCGCTGGACACTCGTACCACTTTGGCAGGAACCGCAATCGGATTCCCCGCAGCATCCAGGATCTCCTCCTGAAGGGCATCATCGAGCGTCTGATTGGCTCGTAGGAGTGACGGGAGCTCCCGGCCAATCAAATCGCCGCATGCGCATTCAAATAACGCACAAGCGTGATCGTTGGCGTGCAAAACCTGAAGAATCACAAAGATTAAGTATTTATTGGATTTTTTTTTTACGACATCAATTTTACAATACAAGAAATGAAAAACATCTCTATGACGGACGATAGATAGCAATAGACACACAAGATTTCAATAGCACTTCAAGAGCACTTCAGTCACTCTATCACAAACTTTAAACATCTTTACTTACCTGGATCACTTGAGTCACTTTTTCTGTATTTTTATATTATTTTACAGTATTTTTAAATAATCGCCCAGCCCTATTTAACAGTAGTATTTTATTATATTTGTATCTTCTTTTTCATTAGATTTCTTGTTTTAGTATGCAAAAAAACTCCCTCCTATTTTTTAAAAAGACGATTGGAAAATACATTTCACTGAAAGTTGCACCATGTAGAATGTGACAAATAAAATTTCGAATTTAAATTTGTTTTTTAGACCTTGACTTTTTTTTTATTCATTAGAATTAATTATATATATATATATAATTATTATATATTATATAAATATATATTATATACAAATAATATAATAAATTAATTAACATTAAAATTAAATATAGAGAGTTTAAATGGTGCTTTCGATTGATTTCAATTGCTTTCGAAGAAATGTTTCGAGTATTTTTTTTAACAATACAATTGTTCTTTTTTTAGCATCTGGTACCTGGGAGGTGGTGCGGCTGACGGACAGCAGCGCTTTGTTGGGGTTGATGGTGAGAGGCGCGTCTACGTCGTCCGGCAGCGTAGAGACCAGTCGAGCGAGCAGAGAACTTTCCGGCACGTGGGACGCTGGAGATGTGTGCTGGGAGCTGTGAAGATCAGACATGCGAAGATCTCGCATCGCTACCGATGACGTCATACCGAAATCCCCTAGTGGTGAACAGAGGAATCACAACACAAGAACACAATTGTTAACACGTTTATACATGGTCATTATTGGGAGCTCATATGCTAGTAGACACCAGAATTGGGAGTAACGCTTTACAAAAGTAATGTGTTACAATAGTTTATTTGTTTTGGAAGAAGAAGAAGAAGAAGGAGGACGACGTAGACGCGCCTCTCACCATCAACCTCAACAAAGCGCTGCTGTCCGTCAAAAAAGAACAGAAGAAGAAGAAGAAGAATAAGAAGAAGAATAAGAAGAAGAAGAAGAAGAAGAAGAAGAAGAATCAGAATCAGAATCAGAATTGGATTTATTCGCCAAGTGTGAGCGAGCACACGAGGAATTTGTTTTGGTTTAGGCATGCTCCTGCAATACACACACATACAAGAAAAGGATGATTTATAGATGAGAGCAGAAGAAGAAGAAGAAGAAGAGAGACAAAGAAGAAGAAGAAGAAGAGAGACAAAGAAGAAGAAGAAGAAGAAGAAGAAGAAGAAGAAGAAGAAGAAGAAGAAAAGAGCAGAAGAAGAAGAGAGCAGAAGAAGAAGAAGAGAGAAGAGAGACAAAGAAGAAGACCAAGATGAGGAAGAAGAGAAATTTACTACACAAAGAAAATTATACTTTGCCAATTATAAACTTCGAATAACTATTATTCGTACCGCATTGTTTTTTAAGATATAATAATTTTTTACATATATGTTTTTTAAGGGATATCTGTGACTTGGTAACGACCGATTTTTCTGACAACTATGGTATATTATTATTGGCACTTTGGATAGGATGTTATTTCTACTTCTATACAGAGGTGTAAAGTACTTTTTTGTGAATTTTGTAAATATTCAATATGTATGCATACTGTATGTATAATACAATTGATTCTAAAACAAAAATATGACGAACCCGTAAAAATAGTGAAAAGAATTACTTAGACATTGAAACGTATTATACTCACATACTATGTATTACACTCAGTACAAGTACAAAGTAGCCAAAAATACTAATAAGAGAAAAAACATTTCCAGTATTTACAAAAATTCTTCAAGCGTACTCAAGTACACTCCGTTATGATGGTGAAAGTAACTTAAA
Source organism: Paedocypris micromegethes (assembly GCA_028031935.1). NCBI lineage: Eukaryota > Metazoa > Chordata > Actinopteri > Cypriniformes > Paedocypris > Paedocypris micromegethes. The sequence continues at coordinate 14,850,337 of CM051493.1, forward strand.
AAGGTAATACAGACAAAATGTAATACATTACAATTCTGAGACAAAAATACTGTAATGTAACCGGTTACTTTTTACAAACAGTGACGAGTAATGTGTAATGTATTACAAATTCGAAGTAACTTGCACAACACTGGCACCAACAACCGAGTGTGGTTTATTTGTTTGTTATTGCGGCAAAAATCATGTTAAAGTTGATCTCTAAATGCGTATAAATACGACATATACAAAAGATGTCAAAACGTCCCACCTGAAGGGCTCGTGTGTTTCCGCGCTGAGGGAAACGACTTGTTCATCTCGGAGCCATTTTCCTTCAGATTGTGTTCATCAGGCGAGACACAAACACCGTTTCCCGCGAAACTCCTGCTGCTGCGCTCGCGCATCAGCCACATCGCCGAGGCACTAAAAACGACCTTGTTGTTATTTGAATCATCGTTTTTATATTGTACTTGATTTATCGTGTTTAAATCACACGGCTAAACAATAAAATCCACTCACCGAACTCCACGTTTCCACACAGCACGGGAGCGGTTTCCGTTCACTTCCTGCTTTTTTTTTTTTTTGTCCCGTTGTTCCTTTAACTCATTAAGTGTCTTCAATACAGCACAATTCGAATCGCTGTTAATAAAAAAGGTGCTTATAAAATTCACAATCAACGAGCGCTTCCTAGACAGAGATGAGAGGTGGCGCGTAACAAAATCAAACTGTGGTGACGTTCGCGAACTAGCCAATGAGAAAATTAAATCCTGAAGGAGAGGAAAATGGACCAATGAAGTAGCTCGCAAGGTGGGACTACGTGGAGAAGGCGTGGTTGACTGAAAATGCTTTTTCAAATGAACCTGTTTTTCTACCGTGATTTGAGGTTCTTTAACGTCTTTTTCATTGACTTTAAGTTATATTATTTTAAACGCGATTAACTTTTCTGTCCGTCTCTCTCTCTCTCTCTCTCTCTCTCTCTCTCTCTCTCTATCTCTCTCTCTCACGGTCTGGAACACGATTGTTGTTTAAATAATATAATTTGTGTTTTGTTTACGCAATTCACAGCTCCTACTACAATGGAAAACAAATAGAAAAAATACTAAATAGGAAGTTAAAAGGCAATAAAAATGTGAAGCAATTGTTTAAAAAATGTGTCAGAAGAATTTGAGATCATTTTGACAAACGATAGATGGTGGTTATCTTAAATGGCAAAAAAAGTCACTTTCACAATGGAGAAAACTTTTTCAAATTAACCTCTTTTTTTACCGTGATTTGAATTTCTTTAACTTTTTCATTAACTTTAACTTTTATTATTTTAAAAGCGATTAACTTTTCTGCCTGTCTCTCACGGTCTGGATTATAATTGTTGTTTAAATAATACAATTTGTGTTTTATTTACACTCACAGCTCCTCCGACGATGGAAAACAAATCTATAAAAAAATACTAAATATGAATTTAAGGCAATAAAAATGTGAAATAATTGTTAAAAAGGGAGTTTGAGATCATTTTGACAAATTATAGGTGCTAATAGACGGCAAAACACATCACTTTCACATCAGTCTATATCACAAAATAACAAACAACAAATAAATGAAAACTGCTACTATATAAGAAGGCGTGGCCAACTGGGAAAAGTTTTTCTACCATCATTTGTAGTTCTTGTAGTAAAGTGGCGATTAACTTTACTGCCTGTCTCTCTCTCTTACTGTCTGGAATTGCAATTGTTGTTAAAAAAATAAGAAATGTTTTTTTTTTTATTTGAACTAAGTATGTGAATTACTAAATTATATTATTTAAAGTATGTGAAATTTACTCTTAACTCACAGCTCCAGCGACAATAGAAAACAATCTACAAAAGTAAAATGTGAAGAGAAAATGCGATAAAAAAAAAATTTGAAATTGGGACAAAAAAAATCATTCTGTTAGTGGTAAACGACAAAACGCGTCAGCATCACATCAGTCCACATCACAAAACAACACACAATAAAATAACGAAACTGTTATCTTGGAGATATGCAATTTATTGTGACGTGACGAGCGCTCAGCACAAACGCGCCAATCGACGGCGTCAACCATTTCAAGTCTGTAAACATTTTTCATCGCGGCGTTTGTGAAGCAGGTGCTTTTTCGCAGACTCTGGCTCCGGGGGACGTCCAGACGCGAGCACAGCAATCGAGACACACGGAAACACAGCTAAAAACAACCCTGGAAAACACGAGAAAGGCCGATGGCTTTTTTTGATCGTCACAGTTCTCAGAGTTTACATTCTCAGGATGATATGCATTACGGTTTTTTTTTTTTTGTCCCCTGCAGTATTTCATGGACAGTAACCGGGGTCAGGAGAGGTCGAGAGCGTCCAGAAGCTTCACAGATGTCGTCTTAGATCACGGAAGCATGCGGGGGAGGCCTGTGAGATGGGGGACACACGGGTGGGACGGGCGGGGTCCTGAGTCTCGAGGCTTCACGCAAAGGCCTAGTGATGGTAGTCCTTCTTGCTGTGCGGCCGGTTGCCCAGGATCTTGTCCATGTCGGAGGCCACGTGAGAGTTGATCTTTGGAAGAACCTGGGAAGGAGGAAACGGTTAAGTTCAAGTTCAAGTTCAGGTTCGGAGCATTTCACCGTTTTAACTGTCTCAAAGCGCACGTGTGAAAATGTAAGAGGATTGTTGCTTTTTATGGATTAGTAGTTGGTGTAAAAATATGGCTATAATTATCACTATGACTATGACAAAGACCAGTGAGCAAGCACATATGCGACAGAAAAACGCTATAAATATCGTCAGACTGATTATTGATATTGTTTGAAACACCGGATTCCCAGGGAAAGGAGGAATTTGTCGAATTGTGAAAAATTGCATAAAATGTGAGTCGCTTCGGATAAAGGCGTCTGCTGAATAACTGTGAAGTGTAGTAAAGTAAAGCTTTAGAGGCAGTTTCAAGGCAAATACAAAACTTTTCACACGCTTATGTACAATAGGAAGCATAGAAATCTGACATAATGCAAAGATAAGAATAGTAAAACATTTTCATAAACATATAGAGTACACTCAAGTATTTGAATGAGTTTGATAATGTGTACTTTGGATAAAAAGCCACAAATCTTTGCACACAGAAATAGAATTTTCAATGTCTCTTGAGTTTAAAAAAAAAATTGTTCTCATGGTTTTAAAAACAGGGCATTTAAAATATAGTTCGAAAATTGTTTGAAAAATCTTAGAAAATCAAGACCCAAAAGAAGCTTGTGTTTGCTAACACGATGAAAACAAGGCGCACTTAAAATCCTTGCAACATTTCAAATTAAATAGGACATTGATAATAAAATTATTATTATTATATGTTTTTATAATAAATATTATTATACTATTTATGGCACCCTATAATTTGGTGCTCCTTGTATTCTGAATATGACGCTAGCTTTCTTAGCACTCGGTTTGTAGATGAGGTGTCGACAAAACCAAGGTTGTGGTTTGAATTCTTTGGGAAAGAAAGTAGCGCATGTAGCTGAATTTAGCATGTTGTGAAATGAAGCATTTGACTGAATGTAGCGTGTAGCAGAATGTAGCCTGTAGCTGAGTAGCTTGTAGCAGAATGTAGACTAGCTCGGTGTAGCATGTAGCCGAATGTAGCACGTAGCTGAGTGTTGACTATAGCTGAATGTAGCGAGTAGCTGAATGTAGCGAGTAGCTGAATGTAGCACGTAGCTGAATGTAGCGAGTAGCTGAATGTAGCACGTAGCTGAGTGTTGACTATAGCTGAATGTAGCACGTAGCTGAATGTAGCCTGTAGCAAAGAAAAACGTACAGCAACAGCTTCGTTTTAAAACTAAATCTTCAAGCCATCAAACCACAGAAAACAAAACAACATTAGGCCCGTCACGTGTTCACTGCATTAAAACGCTGTGACAGATGGCGGAGAGTTAGAAAAGAGAGGCGAGGGACATTAGCAGAGGAGCTAAACCCTGTGGTGGACGTCGTGTAGGCTTGATGAGTCTCTTGCCTGTATCGCCCCCAGGTTCTCAGTCAGCTGTGCAGGATTCGACGTCCCCAGAAGAACCGAACTCACGCCTTCATTACGGAGGCACCAGGCTTCAAACGGGAAAAAAAAACATCTGTTAGGCCAACAGACATCTTCAAAAAAAAAAAAAAAAATCAACCATTGGACTTGCATATGGATGGATGGATGGATGGATAGGTGGAAATATAAATAGACAGACAGACAGACAAATAGAACGATGACCAATACAGTATTTCCCGAACTTACGAAATTCGTAAGGCAAAAATTTCAGAAGGTGAGACGCATTTCATGTAAATGTGCCAATTGTAAATAAAAAAAATTGTTCCCAGCCTCTGTAATTTTTCTTGTGTTTCTTGCTTTTATCTTTTATTTCGTCACTTTTATTTCGTGCTTGTATCTTGTGTTATATTTAAATCATTTCTTGCCTTCTAAATTTTGGGCCATATTTTAATAATATTCTGTGTATACTCTTTTTTTTGTATGTTATTCTTGTTATGGACCATTTTTGAGTCTAAAAATAAATACATACATAAATATATTGTATATTTGTTATTCAGTGTGTATGTTTTACCATTATCTCATCTTTCCTTTTGCACCAAACGGAGTAGCAATACTAATTCATTGTAACCCTGTGATACAATGGCAATAAAGGAATTATATTCTATTCTAATGTCGAAACTTGCTTCTTAACTCGAAACTTTCGTTAGTAGAGATATGTTGAGGTGTAAAGTACTTGAGTACACTTTAGGCATTTTTGTACAATATGTATAAATATGTACAACGAATGCGTAAAAAAACTGAAAAAAACATTGAGACACTGAGAATAGTATTTGTACTTGTATTACTACTTGTACTTTATTGATTGCGTGAATTTAAAAGTTGCTTGTATTTGTGGTACTTAGTACAAGTACAAAATAGCCAAAAACACTAAGTAAAAAAAAAAAAAGTACAATATTTATAAAATGTACAAAAGTTGTACCTCTGTAAAGTACTTAAGTACATTTTAGGAATTTTTGTCAATTTTGTAAATATTGTAAATATTTTTTTACTTATCAATATTTTTGGCTACTTTGTACTTTACAGGGATACCACTGTAGATTAAAAAAAATTGTCATTTGTCAATTTTGTAAATATTGTATATATTTTTACTTATTAGTGTTTTTGACTACTTTGTACTTTACAGAGGTACCACTAGAGTAATAAAAAACGAATCAGACAGATAAAACAGACATGTTTTTTTTTCAGAAGGTTGTCTGCTCGTGCAAACAGATGGAGATAGTTTGACCGACCGATGGCGAGCTGTGGCAGGGTGCAGCTGAGCTTCTCGGCGATGTGGGTCAGCTCTTTAAGCTTGGCCTGCTGCTTCCTGCCCTCGTCACTCAGCACCTTCTCCTTCAGCCAGTGGTACGACTGCGGAGAGACGGACGAGAAAGCGTCAGGTGTGAACCTGCCAAGATGGCGCTGTGGCTCCATGGGTGTCAGGGTGGAGCAGTGGGCAGCGCTGTCGCCTCACAGCTAGAAGTTCGAGGCTTGAGGTGCGAGTTTCTGGTCTTTCTGTGTGGAGTCTAAAGATTATCTTCTAATCGATTAATCTATCTTTTTTTTTTTCTCTCTCTCTTGATTAATCAACTAATCTAACAATAATTTTTTGCCCAATCGATTGTTTTGTTCATGAAATAAGCATGGTATTTGGTTCTTAAATGAAAACTCTAATTGAACTTTAATTGAGTTCAGGGTCTTCCATTTTTTTCCTTTGGACTTCTGGCATCAGCTTCAGGTGGGGGCGGCCGTTACTCTGATTGGCTGGTGAGAATGTGATTGACAGCGGTGGACCGGGAAGTGTGGGAGGAGTTTAGCGTGAGCTTGAACGCATACGGAATCGGAGCATTTTCCGTATTCAGAGTATTTATTTAGGTCGATAAATTTAGACGAATTGACAAATTGTTCAAAAGTAACACTTTAATCGCAGTATATAAATAAAAGTATAAATTGACACGGTGTACACTCTCTGAACGCGTCCCACACTTCCTCGTCACCTGCTGACAATCACGTTCTCACCAGCCAATCAGAGTAAGTGCTGCACCCTGTAGCTACTACCAGAAGTCCCTACAAAAAAAAAAAATGACACGAAC